>CP106730.1:22530126-22930126 GCA_025506655.1 Gossypium rotundifolium
ATTTTTTAATTTAAATTTAATACTTTAAATATAATTTATCCTATAATTAATTAATTTAATTTAATTTTATTGCTTTAAAAATAATTTATCATTTAATTAATTATTTTTAATTTAAATTTATTACTTTAAATATAATTAATCCTATAATTTATTTAGCCATTAGTGTCCCAGTACCCCAAATTTTTTTATAATCTGGTATAAAGGTACCGGCCATCAATGTGTCTACTTTCCCCATCTACTTGAAAAAGCTTTTTCAATTTTTTTAATTTGTTCTTGAAAAAGCTGATGCTGACCATCTACTTTTCCCAACCCCAATTTTTTTTTTTTAATTTGATAAAGTGGGTGACAGCTTTCAGTGTGTCAGCAAAAAAAAAAAAAGAAGATATTTTTTATAGCAAAAAGTGGTGTCGGCCATTTATTGTCCAACACCCAAATTTATTTTTAGATATTGGTATAAATGTATTCCAGTATGCTACGATTTCAAAAAAAAATATATGGGTGCCAGCTGTCTAATGTCCAACACCTAAAAAAATAATTTTTAACCCCTAACACAATCATTGGGCAATGATTGTGTCAGATTTTTATATGGTGCCGGCCAGTTAATCCCCCCAACCCAAGTTTACTGTTCATTTTAGATAATTTGGGTGATTGTGTTTGAACCTAGGTCATTTTTTTAATTAATTGTTTTTTTGGGTCATTTGGCTAAAATATTTTGTTCTCACGAAGATTAAAAGTACTAATAATTACCATCTTTCTATTATTTAACCGAATAATTGGAGTGATTAATTAAAACTAAAATTAACTAATTTAATTTAACTAAAGAACACGACAACAAACAAATAAGGAAAATAAACGATTAACAACCAAAAAACTAAACAATACCTAGGAAAGAATTCACCTAAACTTCATCTGTCACTATCAATCTAAATTATGCAATTTCTTCACTTAGTATCTTAATAAAAATCTTTAAATTATGCTAATATCTCTTTTCAAGAATAAAAGCAACTGACTTTAGGTTGATTAATTAAAATTTCTTTCTAATTAAAACCCCTATTATCGCATTAACTTGATCTATGGATTCTCCTATTAGATTTGACTCTAATCTAGTATATTTATGTCTTCATATTTTTAAGATTGTGTGCAACTCCACTCAATTACATTAGATCTACTCTTAAATAGGGTCTATTCATCATCTGATTTAAACATACCAAACATTTATCAGTAGTCTAGAAATATTAAACCAAGAATTAAGCACACATAATTAAGAACAAGATTTAAGTATTTATTGCGTAAAAATAAAAACCAAATAATAGAACCCATCCTAGGGTTCATCTCCCTAGGTATTTGAAAAATTAGTTCATGATAGTAAATAAAAGCATCCTAAAGATAGTATAACCGAAAGAAACAAAGAAACTCATGATAATATCCTGAGAAATCAACTAAGAGTTTTTAATCTTGATGGAAATCTGCTTCAAAATCTACTTCAATGGTGTTTTTCGAGTTGTTTTCTTGAATATTTTATGACGGCTCACTCACATCTCCTTTTTTTGCCACATATAGGTCTTAAAATGCCCGAAAATATAAAAAAAAATTGTGCTTTCTCGCAGGTTTGGAGTGCGATTCACGATTTCCACATGATCTGACACATGGACGTGTGACAGCCTAAATGGCTCACACGGCCGTGTGTCCAACCCATATGGAATGGCCCAACTCGTGTGGCTCGTGAAACTTTGATCCGATTTTTTGACTTTCACTCTTTTTGCTCCCAAATGCTCTCTTAAGTAGAGAAACATGAATTTAAAGGAATAAGAGCATAACATTCACCATTCTAAATCGAATAACCATAAAAAAATGCATTAAGAATGAAACTAAAACATGTTACTTTTGGCATTTATCAAATGTATACCAAGATTTTATTTGAATCTATTATGACGAGTTATGGCACCAAATAAATAACTGACAATTTAATACTGACTATCTGTTTCACCTTTGTGCTAATCAAATGTAAGGTAGGCACTAACACCTTTATAAATATATACTTGGTGAAGGTAAAATAAATTGACGAAGAGTTGAAGCATTTGATGAGGGGTTATAAACCATTTGTAAAATAAATAGTGGTGAGAGGTTAATAAAATGAGTATTGTATGCGATGCATGGCTTGATCACTTAAGTAAAAAAGATCAAAATTTATAAAAGGAACGCAGGGTCAAATCTAAAATTTTAACAAGCAATTATAAATGGCAAGGAGTTGCCAAATTTTAAACCAAAGTGGTGTATGTATGGGCACTGCTAGTTGAATAGCTAAGAATATATTATATACAACTACTCCTTATACTTCCATATAAGTGCTCGCAAGGTTTACACCCCAAGTTAAAATTACGTAATGGTGAAGGGTTTTGAATTTTCCTTTCTTTTTTATAAGGTTAAATATGAAATTGATGCCTGAACTTGTCCACTTCTTCCAAGTTCGTACTTAAGGTTTTTTTTTTCCAGATACGTACTCGAACTTTTGTGTCAACTAAATCGATACTTAAGTTTAATGTCATTAATTTTTTATGACGTAAAAATGTTGGCCAATCGCACGGTGCCACATGGCATCTTGTTTGGTAGTGACAATCAACAATTTTTCCATCCGTCTTTTCCTTCCTCAACCTTAAAACCCTTATCTTCCATTTATTTTTTCCTATTTGTTTCTCAAGAAAAAAAATTCCAGTCCACCTCCCTTCCTCAACCAAACACTTCTTCACAACCAACTTTGTAGAAAAAAATTTCGATCACCGTTCAACAATGTATCCTACAATCTCGCGAACTTCATCTCCTAGATGCTTTGGACCACATGTAGACAACAAAGAAGCAAAACAATGCAAAAAAAACCATATGAACAATATGGTTTGACCCATGCTTGATTATACTCTTGTTCAGTTTCCTGGTGTTGTTCTTCACCCCTGCTTGAGCTTTAATCATGGCCATTTGTTGTCCTAAAGTGCTGATAAGAAATGTTTATTATTTCCCTCTGTTTTTTAGGTTACTTTCCAAGATTACAATGGTTCAAAGAATTCAGAAATAAACCTGCCTCCATGAAACATTAATACCCAATCTTCACCTCCCTTTTCTCTCCCCATTAAACCCTCAAACCCCAGCATCAAAACCCCCCAAATTCACCCCATTAGCTTTCATTACAACACCCTGCAACAACCTTCAAACCCAAATTCAGTTCCCACTCAATAATTTAATTTGAACCCTCAAAAACCTTATTGAAACAAGTTTCATGTTTGCTCGAAAAAAAATCTATCCTCATTCTCTATAAACTCAAAATGCCCCCTTTTTCCAAACATATATTGAAAAGGGTTTTGATTAAACATAAAGAAGAAATAGAGAAGAAGCTTTTGATTAAAAAAATTGAAAGTTTTTTAGATATGAAAATATGAGAAAAAGAGAAATGAAAGAGATTTGAAAAGTCTGAGAAAGGAAGGAGATGAAGTTGGAGAAGACAAAAAACCCATTAATTGTCACTCTAATGCCATTTTCAGGCCGAAAAGGTGGCTGACTGTCAACGATGATGGAGGCAGCAAGTTGGGTTGAAGGAGGAAGAAGAAAGAAGGAAAAAAAGGAACAATAAAAAAAATTGGGGGAGAAATGTCGTAAGAAAAAAATATTTATTTTTATTTTTTAGATTATAATATCATCATGATGTCATTTATATCATGTATCACAATCTTATTCTGCCATGTGTTCTAAACTTAACGACGTTAGACTCAAGTATTGATTTAGTTGACGGAAAAAAAAAGTTTAAGTACCAATCTGGGAGAAGTGAACAAGTTCAAGTACCAATTTTATATTTAACCTTTTTCTAAATAGTAAGATAATACTTATATATATTTTATTATATAAATTATTAAGCGGGTTAAACCTTTTAATATATATTGCTAAGTGGTTAAACCCCTTGTTTGGAATCAGCCTAAAACCAAAAAGGAATACAGTAAACTTATAGTTGAGATGCTCAATTCAATGGATTCTGACTTAGAAGATGGGAAATCCTTCTTCAATCAAAACGGTGGATATTGAAAATGACACTACAATAGTAACAATAACCAAAACTAGAAAAAAAAAAGAGTTTGCAACCTTCAAATATTCTTTGTAACACAAAAGAAGGAGATGAACAAGAATGATTGATCGCCTGCCTCGTCGTGCAAACTTCGAGCTGGAAATACTACAAATAGAATATATAGATTAAGTGATGTTTGTAAGTATACGGGTCGTTGTAATATATGTAACACCCCAAACCCGGTCAAAACGCTACAATCGGATCTGACGTGCCACGGGAATAAAACGGTTGAAAACTGATTTGATTCGTTTAAAGAGAAAGCTGTTGTAAATTTTTTTTAAGATACGTCGTTGTATTTTGCAATGTGGAAAACATGTTGATACTTGGTTTTAGAAACACTTGATTGCCTTATTGTTTCTTTCGCATTTATAACTTAGTCGGTGACCACTTTGGAAAACGAGTTTTTCTTTTTTGTTAGATTTTGAAAACAACCAATTCATAACGTTTAAATATGCATAACAAAAGTTAAAGAACCAATTAAATAAAAACATCCCAAAAATAAACTTCAGCGGCCTTATTACATAACTGAAAACCAAAATCAAGTGAAATAACTAAGTTCGAATAGAAAACTTTGTAATGAACCAAATGCTGTGCATGGCCACCTTGAGTCCACTCCGGCTCCATATCCACGATCTAAGCCTGATCTGCAAAATATAACAGAAGGGGTGAGTCGCCTAGACTTAGTGTGTAAGTCCCCCTCCCAAAAGAAAATATACCCTTATATAGATTCAAATACAAATATGCATGTCATGCAACCCATCAACCTAGGTATCCATCCATGTCTCCCAAATCTACCCCTTGTGGTACCAAACCACTGGTGGTGCCAAACCACTGGTGGTGCCAAACCACTGGTAACCGAAGTTACAAGGATATTATATGTGGTACCAAACCACTAGTAACCGAAGTTACGAAAATAACATATGTGGTACCAAACCACTGGTGGTGCCAAACCACTGAGACTTAGTCACAATTTTTTTATAATATGTGGGGCCAAACCACTGTGTGATACCAAATCAGTGGTGACAGTCTGATAGATCATACTTCTCCCTCCTCTCATCACCCATAACACATATTTATGCCAAAAATATCAGTATGATCATGCTTAACATACAAAATTACGTATACAAAATAATCATGCTTTCATAGATCACAATTACCGCGAGAAATAATAACAACTTACCCAGCATCCTCGCTTTTACCCACAGGGGTATTTTAGTAACCATTGCCATCACTCCGGCTTTTAACAACATACAACATATAACATATTTAGCATAGAAAGTGCGTAAGAGTTACACACCTGGCTTTCGTACTAACGCTTTTACTGCTTTTACGCTACTGTCACTCGAGACTACCACGATTGGCCTACGATCTAACTCCGATGTTGGCCCACACCCGATGGCCAATGTCGCGCACTCGACACGAGATCGCTTTTTGTATTTTGGCGTTGGGTTTACGATCCAACCCTCCTACCGCTTGATCGCTATTCGAGTCCATAATAACCCTTGATCACTAAACTAATCAAATCGATGAGATCCAATAAATAAACATAGTGTTTAAATGAAACCCTTACCTAGCTTTCAGATCCCGAAAGTCTTTATGAAAACGTCACCACCAACCTACATTCAGCCAACACCCATTTATTAAACCAAACCCTTAAATGCAATCAAATGAGTACCATAACCCATTCGGCCAACCACAATTGAACAAGAAAGGCCATTCGGCCAAACCTACCATAAACCATCTGCCTTTGGCTTTCCACAAACGGCACTTTTGACTATAGCAAGGCAGGATTCGGCTTCTATGGACAGAGAGGGGAAATCGACAAGCCTTAGAACAAGTGATTTGGATTAGAACTTGATAGAAATAAAGAAATCACAGAGAGAAGAAATCCCGAAACTCACCAGATTACAGTGGAGTATTCGGCTTACGATGCACATTTGGGAAACAGAGAAACCACCTTGATGGTTCGGCTATGGAGGAAGGAATTTGAGCAAAAGGGGATTTGGCCTTTGGGGATACGTTGAAGAGGAGAACAATGCTAAGGAGTTTTGATTTTAACAAAAGGGCAGAGGCACAAAGGTGAAGAGAATTTTCAGCTTGCTCAGAGTATAGGTGAGAAAAGAAAGAAAAATAAAAATGAAAAAGATGATAACTAGCTACTAAATTCGGCAATACACAAGCACCCACACATAGTTGGAATTTCGGCCAACTCTCCCCCTCCTGATAGCCCTTATCCTGCATGATAATCCAATCTTTTTCTTACCTATAGAAGAGACCAGCTTCAAACCAACTCTCTCCTTTCCTTTATCATCTTTTATCACTTAATTAAAAAAAATAAAGCTCCCAAATTAAAGCAAATGTGCCCTCCACCTCCTTCCCTTCTCAGTGTCAAAATTTCACCTATCCACTTGGGCCCCAAGTGGCCACACAAGGCCCAAACTCCTCCCCCTTGTGACGCCACCCCTATGCCCATTTAAAGCACCTCTAATTTTTGGGCCACTAGCCCAACTGGCCACTAAACATAATAATTTTAATTTAATTACTACTAACACTATTTATCAGCCACCTCACCTAGGGTTTAAAGCTCAAACCCGAGCCCAATACACACCTCAAAGCCTTTAACCCACTAACTTACCCATGCAACGTACCAAATGCACAGACCTACAAAATCAGGATATTACAGTTCTACCCCCCTTAAAATAAATTTCGGCCTTGAAATTTACCTGGTCAAAAGAGTTGAGGGTATTGCTGTCGCATAATATCCTCCGGCTCCCATGTCGCTTCCTCCGATAACACCTTCACCAAAGGAACTGATTTCCTACGTAGAACCTTAACATCCTGATCTAGGATCTACACTAGTTCCTTCTCAAAAGATAAGTCTGGATTCACTTCTATCTCCCCTACTGACACAACATGTGACGGATCTGAGCGATAGCGTCTAAGCATAGAAACATGAAACACATCGTGAATTTGACTCAATTCTGGTGGCAACTCAAGCTGGTAAGCCACTGGTCCTATTCGCTTCAACACCTGATAAGGCCCGATAAACCTAGGGCTCAACTTGCCTTTCCTATCGAACCTCAGAACCTTCTTCCATGGCGACACCTTCAAGAAAACCTTGTCACCTTTCGCAAACTCTATATCCTTTCGTTTAAGATCGGCGTAAGACTTTTGCCTGTCCGTCGCTTCTTTCAACCGAACTCGAATCACTTTCACCTTATCTTCTATCTCAGCAACCAACTCCGAACCCAACAACTGCCGCTCCCTCAATTCCATCCAACATGTAGAGGTACGACACTTCCGACCATATAGCGCTTCGTACGGTGCCATCTGAATACTTGCTTGATAACTATTGTTATACGCAAATTTCGCCAACAGTAAGAATTCTTCTCAACTGCCTTTGAAATCCAAGACACAACCCTTAGCATGTCCTCCAAAACTTGAATCACCCTCTCCGATTGTCCATCTGACTAGGGATGGAATGCTATACTGAAATCCAATCTTGTGCCTAGTGCCTGGTACAAGTCCTTCCAGAACCTTGACGTAAATCTAGGGTCTCTGTCAGAAATAATCGACACTGGCACCCCGTGCAGCCTCACAATCTCCGCTACATATAGTCTTGCTAACTTCTGAAGAGAATAATCCATGCGCACAGGTATGAAATGAGCAGACTTCGTCAGACAGTCCACAATCACCCAAATTGAATCCTTCTTGGTATGCGAAGGGGTAGCCACTCACAAAATCCATTGTAATCCTTTCTCACTTCCATTGTGGAATCTTAATCGATTGCAACATACCTGACGGCAACTGATGTTCAGCCTTGACTTGCTGACATATCAGACACTTACCTACAAACTCCGTTACCTCCCGCTTAAGGCCCAGCCACCAAAACTGCTCCCGTAAATCCCGGTTCATCTTACTACCTTCCGGATGCATAGCATATGGACTGCTATGTGCCTCCTGTAAAATCTTCTGCCTTAACTCCACATCCTTAGGATACACACTTTTCCCCGAAAATATAACACTCCATCGCTGCTCAGACTATACCCCTCCAATCCATCATTCTGCACTTGTAACCTTCGTGCGCCCAAAACTCCATCCACCAACTATTTCTCCTTAACCTCGTTAATCCATGTTGGCTTCACTTGCAATTTTGCTAACAGGCTTTCATCATCGTACAGACTAAGGTGAGCAAACATGGCTCTTAACTCTATCACCACCTTACGACTCAGGGAGTCCGCTACCACATTAGCCTTTCTCGGGTGATACTCAATCGAGCAGTCATAGTCCTTCAACAACTCGATCCACCTCCTCTGCCTTAAAGTTATCTCCTTCTGTGTAAGAAGGTACTTCAAACTCTTGTGATCCGTGTACACTACAGACTTCTCCCCATACAAATAATGTCTCTAGATTTTTAGGGCAAAAACCACTGCAGCCAATTGCAGATCATGCGTCGGGTAGTTCACTTCGTGAGGTCTTAACTGCCGAGAAGCATACGCTACTTCTTTTCCCTCTTGCATCAGCACACATCCCAATCCTGTATGAGACGCATCACAATAAACCGCAAACTCCTTCCCGACTTTCGGTTGAATTAACACCGGAGCTTCCGTTTTAATTTCTCAAAACTTCTTTGTTGCTTATCCAACCACACAAACGGAACCCCTTTCCTCAGCAACTTGGTCAATGGTGCTGCAATCAGAGAAAACCCTTCTACAAACCTTCGGTAATACCCTGCTAAACCTAGAAAACTCGAATCTCGCCATGCATTTGGTGGCTTCCAATCAAAAGCGCCTTAATCTTCCGAGGGTCCACTCTAATCCCCTCAGCTGACACCAAGTGACCCAAAAAGGTAACTTCCTTCAACCAAAACTCGCACTTACTAGACTTGGCGTATAACTGCTTCTCCATAAGAATCTGCAACACCACTCGCAAATGCTCGTCATGCTTCTCCTCCAATTTTGAGTACACCAAAATATCATCTATAAATATTACGACGAACCGATCTAAATACGGTTGAAACACCCGGTTCATCATATCCATAAACGCTGCTGGTGCGTTCGTCAACCCAAACGGTATTACCAGAAATTCATAGTGCTCGTATCGAGTATAAAACGTCGTCTTATGGATATCCGTCTCCTTTACCTTAAGTTGGTGATACCCGACCTCAAATCTATCTTGAAAAAGACCGATACTCCCTTAAGCTGGTCAAACAAGTCATCTATCCTAGGCAACGGATACTTGTTCTTAATCATCAATTTATTCAACTGACGGTAATCTATACACATTCGCATTGACCTATCCTTTTTCTTAACAAAAAGCACAGGCATTCCCCATGGTGAAACATTTGGCCGGATAAAACCCCGATCCAGCAACTTTTGAATCTGTGCTTTCAACTCCACCAATTCTTTTGGCGCCATCCTATACGGAGCAATTGACACTGGCGTAGTTCCCGGTAGAAGGTCTATACCGAACTCTACTTCTCGATTCGGGGGCAAACCCGAAAGCTCTTTCGAAAAGAAATCGATAAACTCATTCACTGTTCGAACATTTCCTATAGCCGGTTCCTTACCTTTCAAAGCACAAACATAAACTACAAACGCCTCACATCCTTTCCTTACCATCTTCTCTACTTTCAGCGCGGACACCACATTAGATAGGTAATCCATTCTCTCACCTATCATTACCACCTCTACACCCTCGACCGTTTTCAGCACCATGCGCTTAGCTGCACAGTCTAGTTCTGCCTGGTACTTAACAAACCAATCCATTCCTAAGATTAAATCGAACTCCCCAAAGGGTAGTTCCATCAAATCCGCTTGAAACACGACCCTTGAAGTTCTAGGGTACATCCCTATCTGCTTTGTCTACCACCACGAGTGTCCTAGTGGGCTAACATCATCATCTTCCTAGCAGATATCTTTTAGGCTAAGTTCAAAGTTCCTACCACACTACTAGCAACATAAGAGTGTGTCGGACCAACATCAATTAAAGCAATGTAAGGCAGCCCAGAAATTATAAACGTACCAGTTATGATGTCCGGTGCGTCGCTCTCCTCTCGACGCTTGGCTGCGTAGACCAACCCAGGCTGTCTAGCATTAGCACCTCTAGCACCTCGGCCAGGTGCTCCACCGCCCCGTCCGTTACCATTTCCATTACCTCTAGCTGCACCTCAACCCCTCCGTGGTTGCTGGCCATTTCTCCTGAATTGACCACGTCCTTGACCCTTAGCTTGAGTCCTGGCTAACTTCTGCAGATAGTCCTTTACCCGGTGCTCCAACGACCCGCACTCAAAACATCCTCTATTACCAGCCCAACATTCTCCCGAATGAGACTTCCCACATCGAGCACACTGAGGTGGCCACTGAGCAGCAACAGTAGGCTTTGCAGCTTGATCCGTCCCACCAAATCTAGTCCTTTTTTGAGCACTTGCCCCAGACCCTGATGGCCCAAAACTCCTTTTATCCTTGCCCCTATCCTGATTCCGTTTCTCGGTCCGCTTCACCTCCTCAGCTATTTTGGCCTTTTCCATGAGAACGGTAAATTCTCTTTCACGCTGAGGTGTAATCAACACCCGTAGCTCATCCCTCAGCCCGTCCTCAAACCTAACACAGCGCTCATGTTCCGTAGCCACCATACCCCGAGCATACCTACTCTACCTAAAAAATTTAGCCTCGTACTCTGGTACCGACTTATTCCCTTGCACTAAATTTAGGAATGCCCTACGTTGCGCATCAGTATAACCAGTCCCCACATACTTTCTCTGATAGGCTGCCCTAAAATAATCCTAGGTGATATCACCGGCCACTGTACCATCCCTGACCGTAAGCACCACTGGTACGACTCATCCTAGAGAAGGGATACTATCCCCTTCAACTTCTCCTCAGCCAAGAAGTCTAATTCATCTATTATACGCTCTGTTGCCTCCAACCAGTACTCAGTTGTGTTAGGAGCCACACCAGAAACTCCCCTAAATACTTCTGCTCCATTAGCTCGGAGTCGCTCAACCACCGATTTTTGGGCTCTTGAACCCGCGCCTGCCCCGGCAACTCTCTCTAAAACCCACATTATCCCCTGAGATACTGTATTGTTACCCTTAGTCTGATCCTAAAATTTAGCTTCCGTCGTCGACAGATCTGACATCACATTTTCAGACCCATGGCCAGACCCTGCTGGCTTCGACAAGGCCATCCTACCCCTACCACGGCCACGCGGTGGACGTCCACAACCTCTTGTACTCATTCTTCTCATTCACGTTTATCTGGTTAGAATTTTATGAATTATTAACTCTGTTCACTGTTTATCCATGAACAATTTTATGACAGATAGTTTTAAAAGTGATTCTTTCGAATTCGAATCTATCTAAAGTTTCAGTTTCAAGCTTATCTCCTAGTTCAAAGTACACTCATCACACAAACGACATCCACAGACCACATTCCATGTGCAGGGGTATTTTCGTCATTTCACTACTCAGGGGTATTTTTGTAATTTTCCAAAATAAATTTTCGGGTGATTTTTCAAAATAAGGGTATTTTGGTAATTTTGTGAAGTAGGGGTATTTTGGTAATTTTATAACTCGGGGGTATTTCAGTAATTTTGTACGCCAGGGGTAATTTTACAAACCAGGGGTATTTTGGTCATTTTTTAAATCTAAGGTAGTTTTCACAAATCTAGGGGTAATTTGGTAATTTCAAAGCTAAGGTTCTTACAAAACAGTGTGGCTGGTCCCTTTCGGGTTTTAATTATCGGAGTTAGCCTGTGAACAAGTCTTCATGGTTAGGGTGAACAGTCACTACGCACCAGGTAGGATTCGAGCAAATAGGATGTGAGTCACTAGGACTGCTTAAATACCAAGCTCTTCCTGAATCTAATCCTAGACATGCGCATGGCGGTTGCCATACCCTAACTCGGCGACTTACTCACAGGTTTGTTTGATTGGACTTAAATCTTATGTTATTTTAAAAGTTGTGTAAGCTAGCCCTAGAGTCCATCAATACTAACATGCTTAGCTACGTCTAAAGCCCACAAAGCCCAACATATAAATATCACATCAAAAGTTAGGGTACTTACCTGGGTGGATCGACGCCGGAGACTCAGGTGCCATGCTTTCCGAAAAAATAATCATTTCACAAGCTTTTAAAACATACTTTAGGCCCTAAGCCCATAACCGAGCTTTTGAACCAGGCTCTGATACCAAAATGTAACACCCCAAACCCGATCAAAATGCTACAACTGGATCTGACGTGCCACGGGAATAAAATGGTTGAAAATTGATTTGATTCGTTTAAAGAGAAAGCTGTTGTAAATTTTTTTTAAGATACGTCGTTGTATTTTGCAATGTGGAAAACATGTTGATACTTGGTTTTAGAAACACTTGATTGCCTTATTGTTTCTTTCGCATTTATAACTTAGTCGGTGACCACTTTGGAAAACGAGTTTTTCCTTTTTGTTAGATTTTGAAAACAGCCAATTCATAACGTTTAAGTATGCATAACAAAAGTTAAAGAACCAATTAAATAAAAACATCCCAAAAATAAACTTTAGCGGCCTTATTACATAACTGAAAACCAAAATCAAGTGAAATAACTAAGTTTGAATAGAAAACTTTGTAATGAACCAAATGCTGTGCATGGCCACCTTGAGTCCACTCCGGCTCCATATCCACGATCTAAGCCTGATCTGTAAAATATAACGGAAGGGGTGAGTCGCCTAGACTCAGTGTGTAAGTCCCCCTCCCAAAAGAAAATATACCCTTACACAGATTCAAATACAAATATGCATGTCAAGCAACCCATCAACCTAGGTATCCATCCATGTCTCCCAAATCTACCCCTTGTGGTACCAAACCACTGGTAACCGAAGTTACAAGGATATTATATGTGGTACCAAACCACTGGTAACCGAAGTTACGAAAATAACATATGTGGTACCAAACCACTGGTGGTGCCAAACCACTGAGACTTAGTCACAATTTTTTTATAATATGTGGGGCCACCCCACTGTGTGATACCAAATCACTGGTGACAGTCTGATAGATCATACTTCCCCCTCCTCTCATCACCCATAACACATATTTATGCCAACAATATTAGTATGATCATGCCTAACATACAAAATTATGTATACAAAATAATCATGCTTTCATAGATCACAATTACCGCGAGAAATAATAACAACTTACCCGGCATCCTCGCTTTTACCCCCAGGGGTATTTTAGTAACCATTGCCATCACTCGCTTTTAACAACACACAACATATAACATATTTATCATAGAAAGTGTGTAAGAGTTACACACCGGTTTTCGTACTAATGCTTTTCGCTTCTACGCCATCACACTCAAGACTACCACGATTGGCCCACGATCTAACTCCGATGTTGGCCCACACCGGATGGTGTAATCGCGACTCGACGAGATCGTTTTTGTATTTTGGCGTTGGGTTTACAGATCCAACCTCTCCTACTGCTTGACTGCTATTCGAGTCCATAATAACCCTTGATCACTAAACCAATCAAACCGATGAGATCCAATAAATAAACATAGTGTTTAAACGAAACCCTTACCTAGCTTTTAGATCTCGAAAGTTTTTATGAAAACGTCACCACCATCGACCAACACCCATTTATTAAACCAAACCCTTAAACGCAATCCAATGAGTACCATAACCCATTTGGCCAACCACAATTGAACAAGAAAGGCCATTCGGCCAAACCTACCATCAACCACCTGCCTTCGGCTTTCCACAAACGGCACTTCTGACTATAGCAAGGCATGATTCAGCTGCTGTGGACAGAGAGGGGAAATTGACAAGCCTTAGAACAAGTGATTTGGATTAGAACTTGATAGAAATAAAGAAATCGTAGAGAAAAGAAATCTCGAAACTCACCAGATTACAGTAGAGTATTCAGCTTACGATGCACCTTCGGGAAATAGAGAAACCACCTCGATGGTTCGGCTATGGAGGAAGGAATATGAGCAAAACAGGATTCGGCCTTTAGGGATACATTGAAGAGGAGAAGAATGCTAGGGAGTTTCGGTTTTAACAAAAGGGCAGAGGCACAAAGGTGAAGAGAATTTTCGGCTTGCTCAGAGTATAGGTGAGAAAAGAAAGAAAAATAAAAATGAAAAAGATGATAACTAGCTACTAAATTCGGCAATACACAAGCACCCATACACAGTTGGAATTTCGGCCAACTCTCCCCCTCCTGATAGCCCTTATCCTGCATGATAATCCAATCTTTATCTCAACTATAGAAGAGACCACCTTCAAACCAACTCTCTCCTTTCCTTTATCATCTTTTATCACTTAATTAAAAAGAAATAAAGCTCCCAAATTAAAGCAAATGTGCCGTCCACCTCCTTCCCTTCTCAGTACCGAAATTTGACCCATCCACATGGGCCCCAAGTGGCCACACAAGGCCCAAACTCCTCCCCCTTGTGACGCCACCCCTATGCCCATTTAAAGCACGTCTAATTTTTGGGCCACTAGCCCTACTGGCCACTAAACATAATAATTTTAATTTAATTACTACTAACACTATTTATCAGCCACCTAACCCAGGTTTTAAAACTCAAACCCGAGCCCAATACACACCTCAAAGCCTTCAACCCACTAACTTACCCATGCAACGTACCAAATGTACAGACCCACAAAATCAGGATATTACAATATATTTATGTTTTACAATAAAAAATCGGAGCATTCCGAGGATCATACCCAAAGGAAGTTAAATTAAACTAAAGGCTAATTTCTACACTAATAGGTCTAAATAGTAATCATCTAAAATTATAGTATGGATGATACAAAATAATATTAAACAAACAAATATCATGAAAATAAGAAATTGAAACAAATAATCGAATTTTTCTAAATTAAGTAAATAAAAGATTAACTCACTTTAGCGTTCATAATTAACTTCGAATTTAGGATTTTGGTGAATTAGTTAATAACTAATCTAATTATTACCTTTCGGTATCTAACTAAATTAATTAATTGGTAGAAATTATTTATCTTTTGACCTTACTATTTAAATTGGGTTAAATCAAGAGATGCTCGGTAAACTATTCTTTTGACCTCATCTACCTAAGTGACTTCCTAAGATTATCAATCCTAGGGTTTAATCATACCTAATTTAAGCCAACTAATTTTAAAGCAAACCCTATTTCTTTCGTTAATTAATTCCACGTCCGTTCATTAATCTTCCTAAGGTTTTAGTTCCTCATTAATCTGGTTGCAAATGTCCCTAAATTGAATTTAGACATTCAAACAAATATCAAAATAAATGAAAAGGGAAAAGAGGATTTTGATCCTTTGGGTGTTGATTGAGCATGGAAACTGAAAACCCATTTAACAGTCGTCGGATGAAAATCGATTGAAAGTTGAAACACTAGAAATACTAAAGATTGCTGAAGAAAATAAAACTGAAATTGGAATTGAATCCAAAAATAATAGTTGGCAGCAAATTCGCAATAAAACAAACCTTAAAACTAAAACCAAAAAATTAATTAAAGGAATAAGCTCTCTAATCAAGCATTATTATTTATAGTTCTAGTGTTTTATGAACATATTAAGTAAAATACAAGTGATTAAACAAATTAAGGCAAGTTGTGCGACGAAAACACCCTCAACTGTAAATTGGGCCTCATCGAATTAGTGTCATGACACCACAGGACTAGTGTCGCGACATTGAAAATCGAATGGGACTCCCTTGGCCTCGAAGTTGGGTGTCACAACATTGACTCCTTAATGCTCTAATTTTGCTTCGAAGTTGATGGTCGCAACACCACTAATGGATGTCATGACATTGGAGTTGTTCCTTTGATTCATTGGCCTAAACTGGTGTCCTGCGCACTCAATTAACCTATTAATTTTTTCTTAGGCCCGAATTGGCCTAAAAGGTCAATAAAACACTCAAAAGCACTTTTTTTATTGAAATCGAATATAAATTACTAAAATAGAAAACTACTAGAAAGTTAATGAAATTACCCGCAAACAAGCTTATTAAATGCTAGAAATAACCTAATTTGTAGAACGAAATGTTGTAGATCAATGATTCCTTGTAAAGAAATATGAAGATGAATAAGAGTGATTCCCTGCAAAAAAGACAGAGATGAGCATGAGTGATTCCCTGTAAAGAAATTGATCTTGTTCATAAGTATAATTGCAAGAAACAATCCACGAAATACACAATTTTGAAAAGAAATTGATTGTTTTGTATGTGTTTTTGGTCTGGTTATGGCTAGAATTTGTCAAAGAATTTAGGCCATAAATTTGGGATTTTTGTTAGTAGGTTATCAACAAAAGATGGTTCATATCAGTTCCACCATTTTTTAACCCAACTTGGGAATTTGAGTTAGGTGTCATACTTGAAATATATGAGCCAAGACTGTCTCATATGTCGGTTGTTGATAAGGAAGGCATTGTACCAGGATGTTTGATAGTCGAGTAGGTAAAATATAGATAGTGGTCAACTTTGGTGGTAAATTTGGTTGGGAATTTCTTTAGATAATTTGTGTTTTCACCCTAATCTCTTGGTCTAAGAATTTTAATTATTCGGGCTATCGAATGAGTAATAAAGTTAAAGACTTTTGGATCTGTGTAATGTTTGAACAATACTGATCCAATTTGAACCAATATGTTTCCATAATATTGTTAGGTTTTTTAAGTCTAATGACTTTTAAATATCATCTTTTGAAAGTTCTTTGATAACAATATGTGGAGGTTTTTTAAAAAATTCTTTCTTCATAATGAATTTTTTTTCTAAAACATTTCCTTGTAAAATATTGTGAGGATTTTTGTGCTGTAGTCTGTGAAGATGCTACTTCTTTTGGAAAAACCTTTTGAAAAGATGTTTCTTTTGAAATATTTTTGAGAGATTTTGGTTTGTGTAAAATAATCTTGAGGAATCTGAGTAAAAAAAAAAGAATACAAAAATATATAAGTATTATAGCTGAGATACTAAAAAATCCCAAGGAGGAATAGGTAATTCTAAGTTTTTAAAATCTTCAAATTTTTTTTTCAATATTTTTGAATTCTTGTTTAACTGTCTTTAATAATATATTATTATTATTGTCGTGTATTGATAGACAATCCATGTAGCCATAGGTTAGGCATGTTAATGATAAAGTATCCCTGTAGACAATTTTAGTAATCCAAAAATTTTGATAGTAGAATCCCTTGTAAGAAATATGAAAACAAGAAGATGTTTTCTTTCCTTAGGAGAACCAATTATTCTGTAAGTTTTACCTTCAATCAATCTCAAGAATCTGACCAGACCTCCAATAACATTGTCAATGAACAAGAAGAAAATTATGAAAATGTTTTTCAAAGATGTGATAATTGGACTCTTTTGACAGTTCCAACAAACCAAGTTTATTAAAAAAAAATTAGAAACTTTAAATGCCTTTTGTAGTTGTTATAAAAAAAAAAGAAAAAAAATGTTTCTAAAAGGAATATGAAAACTATTCAATTATTAGATAGTCATCATCAAGAAGCTTAAAGAACAAAATTATAAATACATCCATTTTAGATTGGTCCAAGTCGGTGCCAAACCATTTAGAGTTGAAGCCACAGAAAATATTTCAATTTTAATTGTCTTAAGGGACCAAAGACACAAAATGTTTAATAATTCCTTATTAGGAACAATTGAAACAAGCCTGTGTACTAGCTCAATACATTTTAATTTCTATCCAAATTTTATGGTTTCATTAACTGATAAAAAACATTTTTAAATTGTTGGATCTTCAAATTCACACTCATAATTACAAGATGAGCCCTGGATCCAAAGTACTAATGTTAGTCTATTGGCTCCATTTCTAAGTCATGTATTCGTAGTCAACACTAAGGTTTTACTTCAAAGCCCAAAAGGAGAAATCTTTTTAATAGAAATAAACACCTCAAGATCTCATACCACTATTTCGAAAATAATAAAATGACATGAAATCAATCTTCCTACCAAATGGAAGCTAGAAGGTACTACAAATCTTGTTGCACCAACTCCTGTTAGAAACACTTCATTAAGTGAAATTTCTTAACAGAAAGATGGCACATTTGAATTAATATTCAATAGGCTACCTAGAATGCCCTTAAGACATTCTTTTGAAAAAGGAAGTACTAGTACAACCTTTAGAAGGTTAAACATCGAAAATGAATCAAATCTCCAAACACAAATAACATATTTTAGGACTGTTATTGCCTCTGTCTCTTCCATCCCAACAACATTTAGAACCAATTTACAAGGAATAGATAATTCCTCAAATAAAGTCCAACCTATTTATACTAGATAGAAAGGAGCCTCGAAACTCACCTAATATGTCACCAAGATACTCATCAATGACTACTAATGCAAGACTAGAAGAAAATTTAAAAAGTTTTATACTGGTAAAATCTTTTGAGATCAATAAAGAATGGTGTAGAAAACTGTAACACCCCAAACCCGGCCTAGACGTTATGGCCGAATCTGGCGTGTCACATTGAAGTGTTTTTCGAAAACCATGTTTTCATTGAAAACCCTTCTTGAAATTTAAAACTTTTTGCCATTTAAAACTTGTACAAAACCTCAGTTTGCGTTTGTTCATTTTCAATCGTGGTTTATTAAAAGTTATTCCCTTTTAAAATGTTATTACCTTTAAAACCTTATTTGTTACGGAAGCTTAATTTAAAACAAATGATTTACGAAAACGTGATACTTAAAAATGGAGTTACGAAAACGTAGTATTTGAAATTAGTTATTCTTTTGGAAAATCGTGTTCTACTTCTAGCAGATATAAATCACATTCAATAAAATCCCAAATTTAAAATCCAAAAATTATAGAGGCCTTATTACAACCCGAATCAAAGTCAAAGTGCTTAAGTAAATGAGCAAAACAGAATAACACATGTGTAGTTGTGTGGACCTCTACGAGTCTCTCGTAGCTCTGAACCGTCTAACGCTGGGGATTACCTAAAAGGTTAAAAAAGGGGTGAGTTTACGAAAAACTCAGTGTGTAATCCCCTTATTAAAGAAACAGTCAGTATACAGAAATGGAATCATTCTGGGCCTGAGCCCTTTAATAGTAACAGTACAGTTCAGTTCAGAGTATATGTGGGCCCAAGCCCAAAACCATATCATTTGGGTCACAGCCCATAATAGAATCAATTGGGGCTAGCCCATCACAGTAATAGTGAATGTATGGTGCACATATGCAACCCACCCCAATCCAGCCAACACACCACCCGTACCAATCAACACACCATGTAGGGATAAAATTGACCTACCCAGCCAACACACCAATATTGCAGCATAGCTGCTAGTAATAATAACGCAGCATAGCTGCCAGTAACAATATATGTGGCAACGCCACCAGTGACAGTATTGCAGCAGGGCTGCCAGTATTAGTATCACATCAAAGCTACCAGTAATAGTATTTGTGGCAAAGCCACCAGTAATAATACACTTCCTCCATAATAGTATCCTAACCCCATATAGTATGTCATGTATGCAGAATGCCTGGCCCACAAATCATTATATCATTCACAGTTAAGTCAATCAAATCATAGTCATACAATCGCAGTCAAATCAGTCAAATTATAGCACAAGTCAGTCATTTACCTTCGAAAGGAAAAATAGTCATTTACCCTACAGGGGCATTACAGCCATTTTAACCTACAATGGCATTACGGTCATTTTACCCTATAGGGGTATTACGGTTATTTTACGCTACAAGGGTATTACGATCATTTTACCCTACAGGGGCATTACGATCATTTTACCCTACAGGGGCATTACAGTCATTTTACCCTATAGGGGCATTATGGTTATTTTACCCTACAAGGGTGTTACGGTCATTTTACTCTATAGGGGTATTACGGTCATTTCACTCTTTAGTGTTTCAGTGCAGATAACGACCTTTCGAAAGGTCCACAGTCGCCTCAAGCGACACAGATAACCTATATGATCAAAATGTTGTAAATGGGTCCAAGGCCCACTATTCGGCCCAAGTGGGCCCACACGCTCGTGTGGCCCATGTAGCCCAAATTTAGTCATGGCTATGCGAATGATATAGCCCAATCCAGTATCTGCCACTTATAGTGGATTTATTTCGTGTGGGGCCCACGAACCTATTGGGCCCACACAGCCCATTTCAGCCAAACGAGGCCCATAACAGCCCAAGAGCACGATAACACTCGTGGTGGCCTCTACAGTCTATCGCCCGTGATTGTGGGCTCAGTTTACCACACGAGCGATCACACGCTCGTGAGGCCTCATATGCCGAGGTTTTGGCTTTTCAGCTTTTGCCGATTCGCAGAGGAGATAGTGTGATTACACACCTGTTTGCGAAAATGTGCTAAGATCCTCGAGAACTCCAAACCTAATCAACCATGATACACCATCAGTCTCTTAATCAATAAGATTTAGATAATCCCTTTCAATACCACTATCTAAAATGATCTAATACTTGCCTTGATCCACAGATGTGGCTTAGCCCACTTAGATCGCTGGTTAGGATTGACCACTCCTTGCTTGTCGAATATCTGCGTTACAAGTGTACTCCTATTAGACACGATTGCCTAAACCCAAAGGTTGATCATACACACAAAACCCCTAGGTAAAGGAAAGTAATATTCGGCCACAACAAAATATACAACCAACACATTCTAGATTGAGCACAATACTAGCAACAGGGTTACCTTCAGACGAATGAAGATAGGAACGTTTCGAAATGCTTCAGTATTTCTTGAGTACTCATTCACTCCTCGCGAAATTCTAGAACCCGAAGAACACAATCGGCAACAAGAGAATCAAGAGGAGAAAGAAGTATTCGGCTTTCAACAATGTAGAAAGAGATGGCTTGAAAAAGATTGATAAAAAATACAAGAAACAGTCGAGAATACTCATCGGTTGCTAGAGAATAGATGTGCTCGTTGTTTTGTTGAGTTTTAAAATTTATAATGAATGAGATCGAACCTGGAAACTAACTCTGACAATGATTAAAGGCAAGTGCACCTATCGAACAGTAGTATAGCTTAGGCAAGACCGAATTGTTGAACCCAAAGGAACTAAAAGTACTAATACTCACTTTCTTTTTATTATTTAGCCTAAAATATAGAGTGATTGGTTGATTTAATCTAATTTAACGACTACTAAGCTAAAGACACAAAGACAAAAGGAACGAATTGAGAAATAACTTGAAGAAAACTCAATTGATCACGACGATACCCTCAGGAAGAATCCATCTAGACTTCACTTGTTATTTAACACTTCTAAATAATTAACTTAAGGACTCCTAAAGATTCAAACAATTCTAAGTCATACATTTTGTAGCACGAAAACATAGGTGTCTCTCCTTATCTAAATAATTATCTTTAATTCAAAACCGACAAGGATTGACATCCTCACTAAAGATTCACTCAAAGCACTCGAAGTCTTTAAGTTTAAAGAAAAAGCACTCATAAGTCGAACCTGAAAAGTTAATCCCATAGGCTTACCTAGAAATCAAATCTGCACCACTGTAATATGAGATGATACACAAATCAAAAGGTCTTTATCAGGGTTGTAACGGGCTTAGGTTAAAGGTGTGGATAAAGACTAAATTAGAAGGTTTAGAATTGAGATTGAATTGACAAGTTACCTAACTTTTAGAAAAATAATTAAACTAATAATCTGAATAATTACATCACATGAAAATACTAATAATACGAGCTTCTTCTTCAAGATGCTGAATTTAAACGTACAAGCTCTTAAAACATAGAACTAATAATGAATATATTTCTTTTTATACTATTAATACTGAATATACTTGATCGATTCAATTTTTTTTAAGAACAAACTAGAAACATAATAAAGAAAACTTTATCAACTAAAATAAAATAATTCGGTAACTGATCAAATCAATTCTAGATAGAAGGGTAGTCAAAAGAATGGTGGTAACAAATACAAAGGGTTTTGGGTTAATATTAGCGGGTAAATCAATAAAAAGGGTTGTTAGGATCAAATGGGTTCACTAAGGGTTAATTTGTGAAGGTAGGCTTTTTAGTGGAGTGAATGGGTTAAAAGCTAGGTGCCTTTATCATCTCAATATTTCAAATCATTTAATGTGGTCTCGATATGTATAATCAAGGCAAGTTCTAGAATAACAATTCAGTGTTGACACACTCATAATCAATAAAGTGAGCATGAAAAAGAATATATGCTCTATAAGGCTTAAAATCTCAAAAATTATGGGTATTTGACATCAATCTTGTAAATTTCAAACTTCAAGGTAATATTCAAATATAGTTCAACAACCTAGAAAATTTTTAATTATAGAAAAATAGACTTATCATGCTTGATTCTCTAGTATTCTTCAAGTATAAATCATCAATGCAAAATTATCAATGACTTACTCAAAAACATATCAATAAAAATCATAAATCATTAGAAATTTCACCCTAATTGATAATATAAGAAAATTACTTAGGAACAAGACTAAAATTCAGGATTTTGGACTAATGCAAAAAGTTAGGTATTTTTACCCCCCACACTTAAGATGTACATTGCCCTCAATGTACAAAGATAGATAAACAATTAATGTAATCAAAAGAAAAGGGGAGAAGTGACACTTCCTGAATTTTGGATGATTCTAAGAGTTGGCAGAGGTCGTGGTAAAACGTGGGTGGAGGAGGCAGTGGTGGCGTTTTCTATGGGCCTGGTGGGGTGTCTACCGATAAGCTTTGTGCTAGATAAAGAAATTGGGTAGCCTGCAAAGATATAGCCAAGAAATCTAAAGAAACATTAATAATATACTAATACTATAATTAAAGACAAAGAAAATAAAGAGAAGGAGACTAAGAAGAAAACTAAAATTAAAAGAAAAGACCAATGGACTAAGGAGTCCTTATTGTTGGATGGTTCGCGAGGTGGGTGTGACCTCTAAGGCTGTGGTGCGTGATTCCTAAGCATCCTTTAGAACCAAAAACTAAGAAACTAAAAGAAATTAAAATATATTAAGCAGAAGAGAAGTATAGATAAGTAGGATAAAGGGGAAAATAAACATAAAGAAAAGTTTAAACGGTCTAAAAGACCCTTGGCTTGGTGTTTGGATGAAGCGGCTGGCATGAACTTATGTGTTGGGGTCTCCTTTGAGGAGACAATGCTTGCCTTCTTACGCTTCGCCGGCATGATTCTAGTGTAGCTCAAGAGTCTGGACACCTTTTCTAAAGAAAAAAAGAAAAAGAAGGAAGAAAGAATAAGGGGAGAAGGAGAAGGGCTGTGGGGTTTAAATAGAATTTTCAATCTGGCACGTTCCTATGCCCGTGGACTGAGGGTGTGTTAAATTAGACGGCCGCATCGTACGGTCGTGTGTCTAGGCATGTTAGTTCACCCACGCCTGTTCTTGAAATGGTAGTGTGTTGGCACAGTTGAGTAGCATAGGCGTGTTTGTCCCGTGCCTGGTAAGTCAGTAGCTTCACACAGTCTTGGCGCATAGCCGTGCCAATTTATATGTGCCCGTGGGGGAGTGGCTAGATCCGTGACGTCGAAAAGTGGTTGGGATTTGATTCACAAGGTCGCTGCTATATCAGTACGGGGATTTCGGTGGTCCACACGGCCACGAACACGGTCGTGTGTAAGGCCGTGTGTCCTAGAAATCTACACTTTTGGTTAAGTTACAAAGAGAAATAGGAAGAAAATAAAATAAAATGAAAACAAATGTAAAAAGTAGTAGGTTTAGTGCTCGGGTTACCTCCCGAGAAGCGCTCGTTTATAGTCTTAAGCTAGACTTTTCCTTGTACTTGAATTAGAGAGGTTTAAAGGTTTGAATATCTTCCCTCTTTCTTAAAGTTCTATTTTTTTTTGAAAAAGTTGAAGTCAGGAAGCGTTTACCTCAAAAGTGTTGAATGTTGGGTTACTTACCTCGACTATTTCGTGTGGGAAGATATTGTGTACCTTAAGAAGGTTTTCTCCCTTTGCCTTTAGGTCTATTGTGATGATGTGCGGATCTACTTTGTCTAACAGTACCTGGTCTCCTATTTTGTAGTGGTTTGATGTTCCTACGAGCTCTTCTGGTGGTTCCTCTGGTTTTACTTCATGCGGTTCTGATTCTTCTTTGACTTGTGTCCTCTGTTTTTCTAAATTGTCGACCTTAAGGTCTTGTCCCTTGTGTGATTCTTCTTTGTCGATTTGGGATATATGAGTCAGCTCAGGGTTGTGTCTTTGCAGTGTTTCCTGCGATAAAGGTTGAACAATTTGATTATCATCAGGTATTGACTTTCTTACCTTCATCGATTGTTGTCCTGGCCGAGTCAAGAGCTTGAAGACTGATTGATTCGTCACCTACACAATGTATGAGTTCTCCTGTGGCAACATCAATTTTAGTCTTGGTAGTTGCTAGAAAAGGTCTTCCTAAAATTAAGGGGATTATATTATCCTCATCCATATCTAAGACAACAAAATCTACTAGGAAAAAAAATTATCTATTTTGACAATAACATCTTCGATAATGCCCTTAGGAATTATAATAGTTTTATCAGCTAATTGTATACTCATCCTAGTTTGTTTGGGCTTCCCTAGACCTAGTCGTTTAAATAATGTATAAGGCATGACATTTATGCTTGCCCCTAATAGCTAAGCTACCAATTAAACATGGAATTGTAAAACTCTCTGGATCTTTTAGCTTTAGTGGTAGTCTATTCTGTAACATTGCTGAGCATGCTGCATTCCATTCCACGTGGTGCTCTTCGTCTAATTTGTGTTTGTTCATCAAGAGCTGTCTTAAAAATTTTCTCGAGTCTGGCATCTGAAAAAGAGGTTCAAGAAGAGGTAAGTTAATATGTAATTTCTTTAAGAGTTTAAGAAACTTACCGAACTGTTCCTCTGAATCATCTCTTTTCATCGCTTCGGGATAAGGTATGCGAGGTTGGTACTCCTTGATTACTGGTTTTGGTTTTTCTTGTGTTACCTCTACCTTACCTTCATCTACCTTGTTTTCTTGTGTTGGGTTGGGCTCATCTAATCCCTTTCTGTCATGAGCTGAGATGGCTTGAATTTGCTCATTTGGGTTAATCTCGGTGTTACTTGGTAGACATCCTTGCGGTCGTTCTGACATTAGCTTTGCGATTCGTTCGACTGCATTAGTGGCTTCCTTGACTGACTTAGTAAGTTCCCCAACTCGGTTCTCGTTGCTTTTAATTGTTTTCTTAGTTTCTTGGAAACGATTTTTTATGTTTTCCATAAATTTTGTCAGCATCTCTTCGAGGTTTGGCTTCTTCTCTTGCAGATATGGCTAATTTTGGAAATTTTGAGAAGGTTGTTGTCTTTGGTTTCCTTGATTTCCTTGACCTCCCATGAAAAATTTGGGTGGTTCCTCCAACCTGGATTGTAAGTATTACTATAAGGATTATTATTGGATCTGAAATTATTACCTATCTAGTTCATCTATTCGGTCTCTACGTCTGGTTGGTAGGATGAGTACTTAGGACTCGCCACAGTTCCACTTGCGTTGCACTGCATGACTGGATGTACCCGCGAAGAACACAAACTATCAAGCTTTTTATTCATCATCTCTACCTGTATTGATAGCATGGTCACTGCATCGAGGTTGTAAACTCTGGCTGATTTTGTCGGTTTTGTCCTTGTAACTTGCCACTGATAGTTATTCAGTGACATCTCTTTAATGAACTCGTAGGCTGCTTCAGGAGTTCTGTTGTTCAAGGTTCCATCGGTAGCTGAATCGATTAGTTGCCTCGTTTATGGGTTTGCACCATTATAGAAAGTTTGGACTTGTAACCACAAGGATAGACCATGGTGTAGACTCCTTCTCAAGAGATCATTGTATCTCTCCCATGCGTCGTATAATGTTTCTAAATCCATCTGCACAAAAGAAGAGATATCATTCCGTAATTTAGCCGTTTTGGCTAGTGTGAAATATTTTAATAAAAGTTTTTTGGTCATTTGGTCCCATGTAGTGATTGACCTTCGTGGTAACGAGTATAACCACTGTTTGGCTTTATTCCTTAATGAAAAGGGAAATAACCGAAGACGAATGGCATCATCAGAAACAACATTTATTTTGAAAGTATCACATAACTTTAAAAAATTAGCTATATGAGTGTTCGGGTCTTCGTCCTGCAAACCATCAAATTGAACAAATTGTTGAATCATTTGGATTGTGTTAGGCTTTAATTCAAAATTATTAGCAGCTATAGCGGGCCTAACAATACTAGATTCAGCTCCTGTTAAATGAGGTTTAGCATAATCATACATAGTACGAGGAGCATTGTTTTCTGCCACATCTCGTGGTGGATTATTTTCGTCCATCCCTTCAGTAGGATTGGATCTGTCTTCTCGCTCTTATTCTGTGTAATTTAGGGCTCGCCTAATTTCTTTGCGATTCCTACGAGCGGTAGCTTCAATTTCACTATCGTATACTAGAGGTCCTGTCGGGTTCCTTCTAGTCATAAACTAGAGGTACTTGCTAGGAAAAACGAAGAAATAAAATTAGAAAAAAATAATAAAATAAAATAAAATAAAATGAATTGCAAAATAAAAATAAAAATAATGGCTAAAGTAATAAAAATAGAGCTTTCTTAATAGTTTAGTTCCCGGGCAACGGCGCCAAAAACTTGATCGTTATTTTGTCGAGTTTTAAAATTTATAATGAATGAGATCGAACCTGGAAACTAACTCTGACAACGATTAAAGGCAATTGTACCTATCAAACAGTAGTATAGCTTAGGCAAGACCAGATTGTCGAACCAAAGGAACTAAAAGTACTAATACTCACTTTTTTTTTATTATTTAGCCTAAAATATGGAGTGATTGGTTGATTTAATCTAATTTAACGACTACTAAGCTAAAGACACAAAGACAAAAGGAACGAATTGAGAAATAACTTGAAGAAAACTCAATTGATCACGACGATACCCTCAGGAAGAATCGAGCTAGACTTCACTTGTTATTTAACACTGAATCATACGATTTATTCACTTAGTTTGATCCATAAGACTCCCTAACGTATATTAAACCCTCTCTCAAGGCGAATAACGTTTAACCCTAGGTTAATTAGTGGAACTCTCGTTCTCTTATAATAACCCTCTAGAATAGAAGTAAATCGATCTATGGACTCCCATATTAGGTTTCACCCTAATTCGGCAAAATCTCGTCACCCTATCTCTAGGCTTGCGATCAACTCTGCTTAATTATGCTAGATCTACTCTTAAGCAGGGTATATTCCTCCTCCACCTAAGCACATCATATTTAGATTAAACATGCATAATTAAGAACAAACTAAGTATTTATCATATAATTCAAAAATCAATAACAAGATTCATCTAGGTTTCATCCCCTTCAGGTATCTGAAGGGTTTAGTTTATAACAAATAAAGACAAAATATCAAAAGAAAAGATAAAACAAAACATAAGAAATCCCTAAAACCCCCTGAAGGAATTGAAGGAGAAATCTGCAGTCTTGAATAGAATTCCAGCTCATTGAGATGGATCAGCTGGCTATCTTCGATTAATTCCCACAAATATGGCCTTCTGGCTCGGCTCTTTGGCCTAGCTAACAGTCCCCCTTTTCAGGTTACACTTAGAGTGTTTATATAGACTTTTAGAATGCTTTACTTCGCCTCTAAGTGTCCCAATTCAAGTATACTTCCTACTCGGTGTTTGAATAGGCTTTGGAATGTGTTTCTTTACCTCAAAGTATCCAAATTCGAGTGAAATTGCTCTCTCCTGCGGCAGGGGCACGGCCATGGTACATGCCCGTGTAAATCATTTTTAGACCGTGTCTCGATTCTGTCGATTGGGACACGGCCGTATAAATCGTGGCATGGCCGTGTCTTAGCTAATTATTGAGGTACGGCCATATGGCTTGAAGTCCAGGCTGTGTCGATTTCCTCTTTGGCCCAAATTGGCCCGTTTTAAGCCCGTTTCTTGTTCTTTTTGTCCCCGGGTGCTTTCTTGAGAATAAACATGAAAAGAAAGGACTAAAAGCACCTTTTTACATAAATCAAGGGCTAAACATCCAAAAGCATACTAAATATGGGCCTAAAATATTTTACTTTTACTGCTTATCAAGATGTCAAATCGAAAACCAAAATGGAGAAGTAAAGGATGAAGAAGGAAAGAATCGGTCATGTACCAAGGCCAAAGCCGAAAGAAATGAAAAAGAGGAGGAGAGGAAATAATTGGCCAAAGCAAAGTGTTTGAGTGAGAGGGAAAAATGAAGTCACCAAAACTCGAAAGTGGGGGAGAAAAGAAGAGAGAATCGGCCCAAAAGAAACTCTAGATGCAAGGAGAGGAGCCTCCAATTGTCCATTCAACACAATTCTACTCCCCTTCAAACTTCTCTTTTTCCTCCCTTAATCTCTCCCAACATCCCTCAACAAATCACTCAACAATCCAATTTGAATTCATTCTAATCCCTCCTTGATTCACTCCTTGATATCCTCCATAACAACTCCAAGACCAATTCAAGCATTCACTCAACAGAGTTCAAATCTACTTCCAACACTGGCCGTCCCATGCTAGCAAAATAAATATTACTTCGTTCCAGGCGTGACTCGAACACCATCCCCCTTTGAAGCTTTATCACGCCACTTACCATGAAGCCAATAGGCTCTTTATGTCATAACTTATCCTCAATATTTTATAAAGCCTTCAAGCCAATATCCAGGTTTATTCAAGGAACAACCAAAAATTCTGCACACGCCCTGACTTGAACCTCAGACCACATGCATACTCCTAACGCCACCTTGCCACTAGACCACATGCTTCCTTTGTCATATTTTAACCATAAATAATTATAAGGCCTTCCAGGCAACGCCAAGGTTCACTTAAAGGAAAAACTGAAATTTTTGCTAAAGCCTAAATTTGAACCCAGGACTTCTCAAACACTCCCAAACACTGCTAAATCACTTAACCACTGAAGCAGACAGATATTTGTGTTATTTCCTTGGACACATAAACTTTTATGTGTTCCTACGGTCAAGGCCTATTTCTCCTAAGCCCAAATTCGGGGCGTTACAAAAGCACTTCTATTCCAACAAGAATAAACAAAAATAGAGAATATCACTTTAAAAATTATAATAAGAAAAAAGAGAGTTCTCCAAGAATATTACAATTTTATGAATGCTCATAAAATTCACATAAAAGTCTTTGGATGGTTTGAAGAACATTACTTGAAATATATTAATACAATGTAAAATAATACTAGATGACAAAAAAATAGAGAAGTTGAATCTCAACATCCCCATTTATTCAAAGTTCAATATTTCATAAAATATTGAAATAAAAACAAGGCCTTTAAGAATGAGAACTCCTAATGTAGGAGAACAAATCTCATCAAAAGACATTAAAATGATAGTGAAACAAAACAACTATACAAATCTTAGTCTTCATACAATAGAAAAGCAATTGCATTATATTGGAAAATTGGTAGAAAGCCAACCAATTAGAAAATAACCAATAGAAGAAATAACTGAAAAAAGTTATAAAGAACCAATATTTGCACCATATGAAACCTAAAAATTAGTTCTTAACAGAAATCCAAAATAGTTTGATGCTTTGAAAGGTTACAAGTTTGAATTAGTAGCCTCAGATACCCCAATTTAAGCCCAAAAATCAATAAACACATTACACCAATCTTCCCAATCTGATTCTAACTAATCAAATGAATAAAAAATTAATAAAATGGCTTAGAAAGAACAAAAAAGATTATATTACCCAAATATCACTACACTTGGCCTTAATATTGAAGAAAAAAATCATTTTTCAAAATAAATACAATGCTAACACTATTTATGAACGGAATATAGATGAAATGTCTAAGCATACTATTCTCAATCTATTACAACAAATGACAATGGTTTCAAATGTTTATAAAATTCAAAATCAAAATGGGTTGATTAGCGATCATGTTATAATCGATCTTTTAGTTACTGAACTTATTGGCCAATTTATTACAACAAATGAAAATGGTTTCAAATGTTTATAAAATTCAAAATCAAGATGGATTGATTAGTGATCATGCTATAACCAATATTTTAGTTATTGGACTTATTGGCCAATTAAAATGATGGTGGGACCATGCACTAACTAAAATCCAACAAGAAGGAATTCTAAAAGAAATAAAAAAATTAATGATCAAGGAAAATTTGTTTTAGATGAACAAGGAAGAAAAATCCAAGATGCTTTGCAACTTTGATTTTCTTAATCTCTAAACAATTTATTGGAGATCATTCTCATCTTAAAGATAGAAATTCAAAATTATTTTCAAATTTAAAATTTAAAAATTAATAATTTTAAATGGTATAAAGATACCTTTATGACTAGAGTTATGCAAATATCGATAACCAACAACCATTCTAGAAAGATAAATTTATAGCAAGACTTCCTACTTTATTAGAAAAAATTATAAATCAAATTAGGAGAACTAATTAATTTCACCCAAAAGGAAAGATTAAAAATTTGTTAAGATTTAAAATTATAAAACAACTTGAAAAAGAAAGATATCGATGTAAAAGCAATTAGAATCATTTTGTCGCCAATTTGACATTAGAAGTGCGCTTTCTTCCTAAAAAATATGTCTGTAAAATCAAAAAATAAAATAAAATTCAGAATATTACAAAAAACCAAAATATAGTAAATATAGAAAAGAAAAGAAACAAAAATAAAAAAATAAAAAATAGATAAAATAATAATTATAGATGTGGAAATCTCTATTATGTATTTGTCCCACCATTGCATTCTAAAATTTCGAACTAACAATGGGATTCCCATGTATTGATCTTGTTCATAAGTATAATTACAAAAAACAAGCCAAGAATTACACAACATTGAAAAGAAATTGATTGTTTGGTATGTGTTTTTTGGTCCGGTTCTAGTTAGAATTTGTCAGAGAATTTGAGCCATAAACTTTGGATTTTTGCTGGTAAAATATCAAAAGAAGATTGTCTATACCAGTTCCACCATTCTTGAAACCAATTTGAGAATTTGAATTAGGTGTCATACTTATAATATATGAGCCAAGAATGTCTCATATGTTGGTTTTTGATAAGGAAGGCATTGTATCAGGCTGCTGAATAGTCTAGTATGTAAAATATGGGTAGTGGTCAATTTTGGTGGGGAATTTCTTTGAAGAGTTTGGGTTTTCACCCCAATTTATTAGTCTGAGAATTTTAATTTGTTGGTCTGATGAATGGGTAATAAAGCTAGGGTCATTTGGATTTGTGTAGTTTGAATAATACTAATCTAGTTTGAATTAGTATGTTTTCATAATATTGCTTAGGTTTTTATGAATCTAGTGGCTTAAAATGTTATCCTTTGAAAAGTTCTTTAATAACAATATGTGGAGGTTCAATTTTTATATCTTTTATATTGTACATTTGCAATTATTTAGGAATAATCTCTTTTTCTAGTTTGTCTTTTCATGAGAATTTTCTTTTAAGCTCTAAGTTTTGGATTTTATTAATGACTTCAATCATGAATTCTTGGTTTTTGGTTAACATATTTATTGAAGGTTCATTTTCATCTGAGGATTGAGATGTTGTATGAAATTTGTCTATTTGTAATTCATTTGATACGGTAAATGTATCATTTTCAGAGGTAGTGGATTCTAGAAGAATTTCATTGATATTTTGTTGGGTTTTAGTGAGTGCATGGTCTCACCATCCTTTCAATTGGCTAGTAAATCCAGTAACCTTCCAAAACATCACGTTTATTTTGGATTTATGTTAAGAAATCATTTTGGGGGGAGGGATTGAAAAGATTTTGGCATTTTATATAGTGTAAATATTGGTTCTTTAAAACTTTTTTCTAGTTATTTCTTTTACTGATTTTTTTTAATTGGTTGGCTTTCTACAAATTTTCAATATAATCCAACTATTTTCCTATTGTATAAAGACTAATATTTGTATAGTTGTTTTCTTTCACTATCATTTTCATGTCTTTTGATGAGATTTGTTTTCTTGTATCAGGAGCTCTCATTCTTAAAGGACTTGCTTTATTCTAGTATTTTTTTGAAGATATTAAACTTTCGTTAAAGGGGGTTAAACCCCTTAATATATATTGTCAAGGGGTTAAACCCCTTAAAATATATTACAGAAAGGTTATCCCCCTCGAGTTATACACATAATTTTTTTAAGTATTTTTTTTCATTTTTTTATATTGTCAATGTAACGACCTAATTTTCTTATGTTTGATTCTGTATAATTTTGACACAACTGTGTATTTGGTTCAGTGGTTAAGTGTTCTGGGTGTATATGTGAGGTCCCAAGTTCAAGCCTTGCCTTTGGCAAATTTTGGTTGTTTTTAAATCCAAGCATTATCCTTGTTTAGTGGGCTTATATTTAATTACCCCATGTTGGAGGTCCTGTGTTCGAATCCCTAAGTGAGCATGGGATTTTATTTTTGCTTGTTTGACTAAGAGAGTTTCGGTTGAACAGAAATTCTGAGTAAGTGGTTTGTTAGTGGGTTAGTGGGAGGAAAATTAGGGAGTTATCAGATTCTGTTGGTTTTGTTCTCTTTTTTCCGAACTTCCTCCCTAATGTTTTTTTCCTCTCTTTCCCTACTCTCCATTTTCGATTTCTTTTTGCTTCTTCTGCGGTTACTGTTGTGTTTTCTTGCAACTGTCATTGCTACGGTTTCTTTTAGATTCGTTAATCTGCAGGGTAAGTGAAGTTGGGTTTGTTGTTAACAATTGATTATTGGTATTTTGGAAAATTTTATTGATGGCCGATAATTGGTGGTAATCATTGAATTATGTGGCGTAGGAGAAGGCGAGGAGGTAATGGTTGTCGCTACAACGGTTTAGTTTACCACGTGTGATCATTTCTGCGGTGGTAAGTTTTTGGAATTGAATCGATTTAGTTTTGTAACTCAATTTTATTTGGTAAATCTTGGGTATGTTGTTTTTAGGTCTTGGAAGGCTCGGGATAGTATTGGCATCAAAACGCTATCAGGTGTGTACCCGAAACGCAAAAAATTGAGTTTTGGCAAAAGCTGAAAATGGCCACTTCGATGCCACACAGGCATGTGGTCACTCGTGTAGATGGCCGTGTGCGAGACACAGTCATGTGGTCGACAAAGGCATGGCCGTGCACTATACATGGCCATGTGGTGGCTCGAGTGTGGCAGTATAGGCCAGATGGTCATGTGGGCCCAAATTTTTTGAAATTTCTTCGAGGGTCGCATAGGTCATTCCAATCGACTGTGGGCCTACTGTAGGGTCGGTAAGGGCTAACCAAACCCCAAAATTGTAGATCTAATAGACTAATAATCTGTTCTGAGTATGACTATGCCATGCACATCTGATTATCCTGATATCTGTACATAGCATGTTGAGCATGTTTAGTATGTATTCTTTATCTATTCTGTATATAATTGCGGAGTGGGTTTTTGTATTGATGGAGGAAGTGTTTTGTACGGTGATCATCGCATATTATCTAGCAGCTTGGCTGCACTATATCTAATGTACCGAAACAACCTGGTGTGCAGGGATAGGTGGGTGTTTTTAACCCCACATGGTGTGTTGGGATGGTCGGAGATGGTGTGTAGAGGATGGGGGTAGGATTCTGATTGTCTGGTTCTGTTTACTGTATTTGTATCTCAAATGGGCTTGAGCCTGAATCTATATCTGTATCTGTTTTCGACTGTGTATGTGATTCTATATGATTGCATGCTTAATTCTACTAGGTTACATAGAGTTTACGTAAACTCACATCTGTTTGTCTGTACTGTCAGGTAATCCACAGTCTTAGGCGAATTGGTGTGGTAGGGACTCGGCGGTGACCACTCTTTCGTAAAACTATTTAGAATTAATAATTTATGGTTTATTTAATAATTTGGGATATAAATCAGAGAGTTGTAATTTTTGGGACTATTTGGACTGTTTTGGTTTTTTTTTAACTTGATTTGGTTTGATATGCTCAATATGTTGCATGCTTGATAAAATATTTTACGGAAACGGAATTTATGCCAAAAGGAGGTTCTCTAAAAATACGATACGAATTTCTAAAATGTTCTGGATTTGTTTAACTTCTGCTGTAATAAGTGTTTTGGCAAATGAACTGTTAAAATAATGTTTTCTGTAAAAAACATGAAGGAATGTGAGTTTTTTTTTGTGATTAGTTAATGGAATCGACTTGTTTTCAAAACCCATTCTTTGTGACATCTCCGGGTTCGGCCATAACGTCTAGGCTGGGTTTGGGGTGTTACAATCAATTATACATACTTATACTTTTTTACATATAAAATACACATATGTGAGGGGACATACACATTTTTAGTAAATGAGTAAGGGGTTAGGTGAGGAGTTTGACGACATAGTTAACTATCAAATCATAAACATATGTATTATTTCCATGAAATGGACGAGAGGTTGCTGTAAATCCCTTTCTTTTCGTATAGAAAACATATGTATATGAGCGTTGAGGGGTTTACACCCAAAAACCTTGAGGGGTTTATACAGTCCTCTATTTTCTCCTATCTTATACAAACAACCATATAATTGGAAGCCACAACCAAAGGATTGAGGAATCTTTTCTATATATAGCTTACCAATGAAGATTTAACAATTAGGTTTCATAAAAATGTAGATAATCATGCTTTGACTTAATTAGATACCCATACCAAATAAAGGGGAAGCAAAACTAATCTGTTCTGGATCTAAAATTATCGTTAATTGGTATAAGTGATGTTGACATCCTTTGGGGAATGCTTTCAGTGGAGGACCTATCTCAATTGATTTTGGAGATCAAAAGTTGGTCTGTACTTGTCGCACCAATTGTTGATGCAAAGTTTAATTGAGGGCAAAGTTGGTTGGTTCACCTTGTTTAGGATAGGACGAAAAGTTAAAAATTTTGGTCGTCGGATCATAGAGAAAATAAGTTATCGCATAAAGAGGATGAGAGAAAGATGAAGAGGAGAAGAATATGCCCCCTTTCTTGTTTCCTTGTCTTTTTTATATAGGCCACTGGTAATGATAGCCTAATATATTTAGGCAGCAATAGAGTATAAGAGATGTGACTAGTGGGCCTCCTAATGAGGCTTGGTGATATTTTATATGTATACAAAATTTAAATTGATTTATTTATGATGACATATTAGTATTGAATATGATGGTTGATGAGTTCATTAATACGATCACTATGACAAATGTGGCTAACATGTTTTAAATTGATGAATTCACACTGAAAAAGAGAAGAAAGAAAGAATCTATACAACAAAGAGGAATTATTACGTTTTCACTAACCTTAACTTGAATTTGTCTAGTGGACTAATCTGATGTAATTTGATATGTCAAATTAGGCTCTCCAAAGCTCTCGATTTTTATATTTTATCGTTTATAAATGATTTTGGTTAGTTTTGCCCCTTTTAAGACCCAAATTTGAAAAATTGTGTCATATGAGACCTAAAAAGGTGTTTCAGTTGGTATAGGGAGACAACAATAACCGACCTTGAGGAAAACATCATTCAACATAGGTGTCGAGACACTGATGCTATGGAAGTCGCAACACCGAGTCCCTTCCCCTTGAGGATATTGGAATATCAAATTTGGAAAGCGCAGCGGAAAATAGTTTAAGGGAAAACCAAAGTTTTAAATTCTTTTCTAAAAATAAGAACTTGGTTGCATTATCTAAAGTAATAAACACTTAATCAAAATTGTACCTTTATGATTCGTCTAGGATGAATGCTTCAATCAAGTAGTCTTCTCCGCTATCCTCAAGCTCACGTCTGTTAAGTGTGGGCTCGCTTCAAATCAGAAATTTTTTTTATAAAATTACTAGTGGAGCAATTTCATGATTTCTCTAAACTTTTAGGGTCAAATTGTAAATAAAAAATAGCTCTAAAAATTTCTGAAATAATTTCTTTAGAGAATTTTATTTCTACAACTTTTCTTGAATTCAAGTATAAATGAATAATGACTCACGCTCTCTTTATATAGAGAGAGTTCAACTAAGATTAGAATTAATCACATTAATATTAAACTAATAAAATATTATCAAGATAAATATTAAATTTAATTTAATATATCATATTAATATTAAATTAATAAAATACTATCTAGATAGATATTAAATTAAATTTAATATCTCATATTAATATTTAGATTAAATTTAATATTCAATTCAATAAAACAATATTATCTTTGAAAAAGTTAATTCGAAATCAAGTTACCTAGTAGAGTCCCATTATGACTCTAATTTTCCCACTGCTCTACCATCGAAGAACCATCGCCGTCAACCATCTGCGTCGTCAGATCGCCGTCATCGCAATCGTTGTGCCTAGTGGTGCCATCACTGTCGCAACTCTCCCAGGATCCCAAACCGTCATTTTTCCCGAATGGGCCTGGCTGACTCGGTGCCTCCTTGCGAGGCCACCGATGTCATGGCTGGGGTGGGGCTGGCCATTCGAATGGTTGGGCGTAGTACCTCTTTTCCCCGATCAACAGGTGTTTTCCCAGGACGATCGTTTGCACGACCAGCTGCACGAAGTACACCATCCCTTACCGAAGCATTCGCAAGCCTGCCTTGGTGCTACTAATAAGGTTGACCGAAACTCCCAGCAAGCTATTCGAATAGCTTACTACCATGATTGGGGCACCATCAGCCAGACATTTAGATGCCTGGATGGTGCAATAGTTTAGATCCCTAATTCAAAGACTAATCAACAACATTGGAGTCAACCAATTGCTTGTATGTCTTAAATTGTTAATTTTGTAATTTTATTTGTTTTACAATTTGGTCCTTCATTTTAGATAGTTAATTAGTGTAATTACCTTTGATTTTGAATTGTCGTAATACAATACTTAGTGAGTAGTTAGCTAGACTTCCTATTTTCATGCTTATTGCACATTAATCACTTTGTCCCCAAACTCTCTTGGGTTTGGTCCTTGGAATACTTGGGTGTTCCATTGTAACACTACAAATATTACAACTCAATCTGTCACAGTTGCATCATACAACTAGATATTTAAGCTTAAACCGCTCTAGACAATCTCACAACCAATGCAAACCACAATATAAAACACACTATTGAACTAAACTTCAACGGTGCCTTTTTGGCTCATCATCCCCATAGATGACAATAAGCACGGATCATTTCAGACAATCCCTCATAATATACAAACCTTCACAAAGGAAGCGTCTCACTAGCCCCTTTGTTTTGTTGTCGAACTTCTATTTCCCATTATGTGGTTTCTCTTTACCATTATTTCTGTTGACGTTTTTAACCTGCCCTTCTCCATCTCCCCTACCATTTCCCTTCTTCTTGGGCTCAAAAAACTTGAACTTGTTTTTCCTCGGAACAAGCTCAATTAAGGAATCCTCTACGGTCATTACTTTAGAAAGTTCCTTGGATCCTCGGTGCTGCAAAATTTTCTTTGCCCAATGCTTTAACCCATTCATGAAGGAGAAAAATGCCTCCTCACCCAAATCAAAAATTTGGAGCATGAGCTCGTTGAACTGTCGCATATACTCTCTAACTAGTTTTGTTACGTAAGCTGGCACAACTTAACTCGAGCCCTATCCTTAGCATACTCTAAGTAAATTACCCATTGAATTCACTCTAGAACTCTTCCCAAGTCCTAATAGAGGTACTACCTCTGTAACAGCCCAATTTAGGGGCTAGTCAAAACAGTGGTTTTGGAACCACTAATTCAAGATTGGAAAATTATTTTTAATATTATTTTATGAGTTATAGCATGATTATATGAGTGTATGAAAATTTTGGTGCATTAATTTTAGCGATTTCATGCTTAATTGTGAAAGTTTTATTTTACAAGCTAGAGGTGTCAAGTAGCTATAGAATATTAAATTAGAGGTCCTTAAAGAGCAATTAGACCCTTAATATAGAGTGGCCGGCCATAGGGGACAAGAATGTCAAAATTGGTCAAAATTGGTCAAAATTAGTGGATTAGGTGGATTAAATTGATGAAATAAAATAAAATAAAGGGAAAGAGATATCGTCTTTGTTCATTTTCTTCCTCCACCGAAAATACCAGCAAAAATAGGGGTTTGAAAGCTTAAAATTTTCAGCAACTTGTCCTCCTTGAAAGTAAGTGATTTTGGTGGTTTTTCTTAATAATTTTTGTACTTTTAGGACCCTTGTAGCATGATCTAGCTAATGAGGGGACTATTTTGAAAAATGGTTAAGAGTATAGAGTTTTTCCATGTGAGTATTCATGTTGATTTCTGAAATTTTATGGAAGAAAATGAATCTTAGTTGTTAAATAAACAACTTTTGTGAAAGGTGTTTCCATGAAAACACCTAAAAGGACCTTTTTGCAAAGGTTATAAAATAGGTGTCAAATGTGAGAAATAATTGGAATTTGGAGTTTCTATAAGCTTAAAATGTATTAGTTAGGCTTGATTTATAAGGAAATTTGATGAAAATCGATATACAAGCCTGAATCATAAAATCACAGGTATTCCCTTTCATCTAAGTAATTACCTTTAATTCCAAATCGACTAGAGTTGACATCCTCGCTAAAAATTCACTCAAATCACTCGAAGTGTTTAAGGTTCAATAATTAAGCACTCAAAAGTCAATCATGAAAAGTTATTACCATAGGCTTGCATGAAAATCAAATCTCCACCACTATAAATGAGATGATACACAAATCAAAAGGTCTTTAGCAAGGTTGTAATGGGGCTTGGGTTAAAGGTGTGGATAAAGGCTAAAAAAGATGGTTAGAATTGAGATTAATGTAATAAATTACCAACTAGAAAAATAGCTAATTACTGAATTACAAATAAGTACCCAAAATTAAAACTACTAACACTTTAGAGCGTGAGCTTTCCCTTGAAATAATAACTTTAACTTGTACAAGCTCAATAAAGAATGTAATTACATGAATTTTTTTTAAGAATAAGAATAAGTAATGAGTAAACGTAGGTAGTACCTAAAAAGAAATAATTCAGCAACTAGAATTGACGAACACAGTTAGGTAACAAATCAAATTAAATCTCGATAAAAAGGGAGTCAATAAAAAGGGAAAAATTCTTAATGAATCAAAAATAATTAAATTGTGGGTTATCATTAAAGGGGAAATCAAGAGACGATGGTTAAAGCTCAAAAGGGTTCACTAATGGTTAATTATGTGGGTAGGATTTTTATGGAGTAAGTGGGTTAAATCTTAGGTGCCTTTATCATCTCAATATATCAAATCAAAAGTTTGGTCTTGACATGCATAATCGAAGCAAGTTCTAGAATAACGATTCAGTGTTGACACACTCATAACCAATAAAAGAAGTGAGCAAGAAATAATATATGCTCTAAAGGTTCAAAATCTCACAAAAATTATGGGTTTTTTATGTCAATCCTGTAAACTTAAAATTTCAAGATAATACCTCAATTTAGGAAAATATCCTAACAATTTTAATTCTCAAAAGATCAAATTTATCATGCTTGATTCTCTAATGTCTTAAAGTTTAATAATCAATACACAATTACCTATGATTTAATCCAAAACAATCAATAAAAATTATAAATCAATCCAAATTCAGTCTAATAGTCATATGAGTAGATTACTTGAGAAAAGATAAAATTCAGGGATTTTTTTTATAATCAATGAAATAACCTCCCCACACTTAAGATATACATTGTCCTCAATGTACAAAGATAGATAATAGCAATGTAAGCAGAAAATCATAAGAGAGGGAAGGAGGTAAAACTTCCTAAATTATGGATGAAATCCTTAGAAAGTGAAAATTGTAGAAGTAGGTCCAATGAGAAGCATGATGAACTAGGCAGAGGTGAAGGTGGGGGAGAATACTCCAGTAGTTTGTTTGTTCCTTAGTATCACCTTGAACCTTTTGAAACTGTGAAGTCATCAGTAAAAGTTTTAGGGAGTTTTATTAATGGACTTCGTTATGGTTACTCGATAATAAACAGCCAGAGATATAAAGAAATCAAAATATACTAATATAAATCAAAGACAAGAAAGATAAAGAGAATGAGTTTAAAAATTAAAATAAAAGAAAAAGAAAAAATAAATGGACTCAAAGGTCCTCATCAACAGATGGTTCGCGAGGTGGGGGTGGTGGTGGTATGTGGAAGTGCTGACAAATCTATTGTAGAGTCGCCTCGAGGCCGTCGAATCGTCGAGCGTTGTCATTGAATTGTTGAGTGCAATACTGCTCGACACGAATGAGGCACTCAGATATGTCAATCAATGAAGCAGTCGTATGAACTGGTCGATGAGGCAGTGGTGGCGCAGAAGGTGGCTCCTCATGGTGTAAAGGGAATCATCAGTAATGTCCTTTGGGTCGTCCTGATCGGTGGCTTGCGATAGACGGTACTGAGGAGTAGAGAGGGTGTTTGGGTGAGAGAGCGGCTAGGGTTTTGGGGGGGAAATTTGGGGGAGAAGGTGAACAGTAGACGGGGCTTTAAATAGGGATTGGGGCACACGGTCACGGCTCACGCCAGTGTGCCCTGTGTTTAGCCCATGTGTTTCATGAATGTTGGTTTAGGGCGTGTCTAAGTCTTGGCCCATGCCCGTTTTCCCTAGGCGTGTTGGGTCATACGGCCGAATCACACGGCCGTGTGATGCTTCGTTCGTTTCTCCCATGCTCGTTTTAATTAATCAGCATCGACCACTGCCTACAGGCACGGACGTGTCACATGCTCGTGTGACTTACTCAGTTTCAACCATGGCTTTTGGGCACGGGTATGTCGCACGCCCGTGTCACTTACTTAGTATCGCCCACGGTCTTAAGGCACGACCGTGTGGGTTTATCGCATCTCGTGTTCTGTAGTCAGTTTTGACCATGACCGTGGCATTTTATCGTAGCCCGTGTTTTGTGGAAATTTTTGTCATGTTTTTGCACGGTCTTCGCCACACCGATGTACCTACTCATCGTGTCCACACGACCATGTCCGTGTGCAAGGCCGTGTGGGTAGGGGAACATGCGCCTATTAATTTGGTTAGTTTTTAGTTAGGTGCTAAAAATAGAAAATATGGACATTTATGAGGTTAGTGCTCGGGTTGCCTCCCGAGAAGCGCTTATTTAGAGTCTAAGCTCGACTCACCTTTCATTCGCATAATCATGGTGGTTCGAAGAGTTGAAACTCCTTATTCCTGCTATCAATTTTGTTAAAGTAAGGTTTTAGACGAGTACCATTTCCCTTGAAGGTGCCAAATTTGGAATGAGTTACCTCGACTGTACCGTATGGGAAAATATTAAGTACCGTGAAAGGGATTATTCCATTAGGTTTAGAAGTGGCAACACGAGGATCTGCATTATCCATTAGAACTCGGTCTCCAACCTTAATTTGACTCGTTTTATTTTTAGGCTCGTCATGCCTCTGCTTTGGTTCATCGTTTACTTTCAATTTCTCCTGAAACTGTGTTCGCCATTCATCTAGTTCCTCGATCTGGAGCCTTCGTTCCTCATGAACAGTTCTGTTCTCAATATGAGAGCTAGACCATGGCTCTGTCATCTTTTTCCAAGGAATTTCCTGCAAAGAAGATTGAACATTAAGTTCACTTACATTAACAGGACTTGTATCATCTTGATCACTAGATATTCTAACAGAATCACGTGCTTGGACTTTAATCATGTCATCACCTACACGAAGTATTAATTCCCTTTTACCAACATCAATAATGGTCCTAGCAGTTGCTAAAAAGGGTCGTCCCAAAATTAAAGGAACGTCACTATCCTCATCCATGTCTAAAACAACAAAGTCTACTGGGAATATGAATTTATCAATTTTGACTAGCACATCTTCAATTATACCCCTAGGAAATCTATTGGTTTTATCAACCAATTGAATGTTCATCCTAGTTTGTTTGGGTTTCCCAAGACCTAGCTGTTTAAACATTTTATAAGGCAAAACATTGATACTTGCCCCTAAATCAGCTAAAGCATTATTAACAGATAAACCATCAATTAAGCAAGGGATCGTAAAACTCCTAGGATCTTTTAATTTGAGGGGTGGTTTATTCTGTAAAATTACTGAGCAAACTGCATTTAGCTCCACATGCGACGTATCATCTAACTTCCGTTTGTTTTCCAAAAGCTCTTTTAAAACTTTTACTGAATTGGGCATCTGTGAAAGAGCTTAATAAACGGTAAGTTAATATGTAATTTTTTTAAAGTTTAATAAATTTACCGAATTGTTCATTTGAGCGGTCTTTCTTCGTCGCATTGGGATATGGCACACGAGGTTTGTACTCTGTACTTACCAGTTTTGGTTTAATATGGCTTACCTCAACCTTACCTTTATCTACCTCGTTTTCTTTGTAACATCCCTAACTCGAAACTATCGCCGGAACAGGGTTTAGAGGAATTACCAAACATTCGAAACATTTCATCAATATTTCACGACACTAAGTCACTCATCAATCTATACATAGAAATTAATAACATATGGTCCCTTATTGAGGTCAACAAGACCTTAATCACATGCTAGAAAGGGATCGGGACTAAACTAAACACTTACAAAAAGTTTCAGAAATTCAAGCATTCTTCAACACTGTTGAGGTCACACGCCCGTGCAGTTAAGCCGTGTGCCTCACACGGTTACTAGACACACCCTTGTGTCCAGGCCGTGCCAAATACAAAGCATACATACTGACTTGTTCACACGGCTACCAGACATGCCAGTGTGTTATGGCCGTGTTATAATATGCTAGCTACTGACCTGGTCACACGGCCATCATGTACGCCCGTGGGCCACGGCCGTGTAACCTGTCCAGACACACCAAGAATAAGCCTTTAATCCACACGGCAGGGACACACGCCCATGCCTCTTGACCAGTATGCAAAATAGGCCATTTGCAAGGCCAAATTTTCCACCCACACAAGGGTCAACCCACAAGCTTCAATACAATACCAATTCATGCTTCTAAATACATTCAAACGTGCCAATTCATGCACTAAATTGCACAACTAAAACACATGCATAACAAATCATAATTCATCCACCATATTACCATATCACTATAGCATCATTCCCTCAATAAACTTACCATTCATAAGGCCATCATATTGCCATCAAAACATTTCAAAACATGCATCATATATTAGCATATAACTAGCCAAGTCACATGGCTATCTACATCTCAGACATATACCAAATGACTAGCCTATACATGCCATATTCAAATATACACATCTTCAAGAGTACCAAAATAGATTGTCGATAGTGTGATAGAGATGCTGGAGATCCCCAGATCCGAGCTAGCTTTAATGACACTGCAAAGTAGAAAAAAATCACACAGTAAGCTTTCCAAAGCTTAGTAGGTTCGTAACAAAATACATTAACCAAAACAAATCATCACATAGATTATTTCACAATCACACATCTCATATCATCCAAAACTAATATGTTCAAATAGCCTTCCATAACTTATTCATAGGTTCATCAACCACATAGGTTTCGAACGTACCTTAGCCAACACTTAGTTGTCGATTACATTTGCTACTCAATACTCACTATTTCATTTCGATCAACTTTCATCCCTTCTTCGATTCAATCACACGCTTAGTGCCCAATTAGTTAATTGAAGCTTAATTTGCATCGCACACATAGTGCATCTATATCAAACTAATCATAAATCGGTATCGCACACACAGTGCCAACCACAAAGCCAAAGCTTATATTATTTCGCACACACAGTGCTAATCATCTCAATCACATTTCCGAATACGCACACTTAGTGCCACATAACTCAAACCCTCACATAGCATTCACATTTCAATATTATCATACCATTTAATTCACAACATTAAACATAGCTAAATACACGTATTATGTCCGAACTTGCCTCGGACGTCAAACTATCGAAACTGTCGATTAATCGAGCACTTTATCTTTGCCTCGATCTCGATCCGAACCTCTCCTTTCTTGGTCTATACACATTCAAATTTAATCCATTCAATCACCAATTCATTCAATTTAACGCACACACACTTATTTAGGGCATTTTACAAAATAACCCTCACATTTTCACATTTCGACACTTTAGTCCCTATTTCACAAAATCATCAAATTCACATAATTTATTTTCACACAAGCTTAACCGAATTTTCCTTGTGTTCATACAAGCCCACACATTTCATTTATTTCACATTTTAGTCCTTCAATTTACACTTTTCTCAATTTAACCCAAATTACTCAATTTCATTAAAAATCCAAACACAAACTATGTTAACCCAACACCAAGTTTTCATATCTCACTATCAACTAACACATAGCTCAAACATTCATCAATGGCTCATCCCAAAAACATCATCAATTCACAAAGTTACAACATGGGTTAGCTAGAGCATGAAGCAACGATTGCGAAAACGTAGAAATTATCAAAAATCGAACAAAATCTAACCTTAAATCAAGCCAATTGCTAGCTGAAAATACCAAAGCTTAAAACCCCTCTTTTTCTTTCGCAAATCAATGGAAGAAGATGAATACTTCCACTATCAATTTTATTTTGTTTTATTATGATTTAACATCATTAATTCATTTAAAAATTTAACCTTTTACTAAAACATATTAAACTTATTCACTTAAAGGCATAACCGTCCATGGCTATCCATCATCTTTATTAATGGGCTAATTGCCTCATAAAGCCATCATATTTAAAAGACAACAACACTTAGGTTGTAACACCCCAAACTCGGCCCAAACACAATAATCGAATCTGGCATGTCACTAAGGAGATTTTAAAAGATGTCGCAGTTTCAGAAAAAATATTTTTCTTGAGTTTAACCTTTTATTCGGGAAAACTGAATGGTTGAATAAGTTGAAAAAGATATACATTTTATATTAAGGCCTTAGTTTAATTAAAACGTAAAATTTAAATGTCTAATAATAATAAAAGCCCAAAATAAAACCAAAAAAAAGAAATGTGAAGCTAATGGCCCGTGGCCTTATTACAATGAAATTTAAAACCCACTAGTTAAAATTAATAAAAATAAATAAACTAAGTAAAGTCTTTTGCTGAATCAAAATATTCTCTCGTACGGCCACCTTGCGCTCCTCTCCAGCCCAGTCCGATGCACTAGGTGCTACCTGAAAGATATTAAATAATAGGGTGAGTCGCGAGACTCAATGTGCAACCCTCGTGCACCATCAGATTGGGACTTAGCCCCACAGAGCAGATAACAGAGCATAATATATCAGAAAATACGCAAAGCCCAGCCCAATCCTAGGTTTCCATCCGTTACACACCACCCTTTCCTGCCAATCACACCATTGGGGATTTCTACAATCAACCCACACCGCTACACACCATCGATGGCAGTCATGCTGCAATTAGCTACTCATCGTCAGATCATGGCAATAGCCATTACAACAGATCATGGCAAAGAGCCACTACAACAGATCATGGAAAAAGCCACTACAACAGATCATGGCAAAAGCCACTACAACAGAAAACTTCCCCTTTCATCAATCACCCAACCCCGTGCAATCACAGAAATCGGCATACATATAAAACATATCATCTCAACAGAAACATTCACTTATGAATGACAGAAATCACTAACCTGGTGATTCGCCTTTACCCTCATCGGGTTTCAACCGGTATGCCGGGATTTTGGCATTTAACAGAATATAGAAGATTTATATATATGTACTAACAAACAATCTAAATGGTGTGAAAAGCTACACACCTGATAAATACGTAGGACTACCCTCTATGTCGATACCCTCACTAATCGGATCTATTGCCCTTTGTCTACAACTCTGCTCAAAAGCCGAAAGAACGCGAAGATAAGGCCTCTCCTATATTCAGCCAAGGGTTAGTGTTTTACCCGAATTATACGTTTAAATTAACAGATCTCCTTACCTTGAAATCTTCAAAGTAATACGATCCGAGTGCTACTGAAGTCTAGCTTAGAAATCCAAGCGATTGAGTCCCCTTCAAATCCCGGAATGCCACAAATTAAAGAAAACACCCGATTAGTTAACCATATAGCCATTCGACTAAGATCTCTAAATGTCAGAAAAAGATTGAAATCTCGCGAATCGACACTTACATTTAGTTTTCCTTCAAGATTCGGCACAAGTAGACACCACAGAAGGAATTCGGCAATCACAAGAGATGAGATCTAGAGATTTCGGCTTTTAAGAGAAGAAAAATAAACCACTTAACCAAGTTTAAGAGACTATTCTGCCAGAAGGAGAAAAGAAAAGAAGACAAGAAACCAACAGAGAACTTATCAAAATATGGTATAGGGGTTCGACTATGGTGAATACTTCGGGAAAAAGAACCGAATGGAATAATGCTGAGACTTAGAGATTTTGGCTACAAGAATAAACAAGAATGTAGTTTCGGCTTTCAATAAATGGGAGAAGAATAACAATGAGGGTCAAAAGATTCGGCTAAAAGGGAATTTCAAAGAAAAAGAAAGGGTGAGGGAGGTGGTGATTTTCGGCTTTTAGAAGAGAGAAGATGAGAAAAGAAAACAAATAAATGGCCCTCAAATTTTCGGCACAACCCTTGCCTATACCAAACCGATTTTCCCCCTCTCCTGTGTTTGATTTTCGGCCAACTCTGCAACCAAGAGATCATTCTTATCATTCTATCACTTATCCTTAACAGATCACTCATCCAACAGAGACCTACACCACACCAATACTTCGCCTTTATCTGCGTTATATCCACATAATTTAAAACATAAAATCCCCTAGTTAATAGCCACATTGTCGTCCCCTCCTAGCTCTCTTTAGTGCCAAAATTGGCCCCACTTTATGGGCTCCAAACGGCCACAAATTGGGCTTCTCCCTTTGCCTATTGACGCCATCTATAACTCCCCATTTACTGTGCCCCTTGCTGCTGGGCCACAAGCCCAGTTTGTCAATTAAACTACCAAGACTTTATTTTAAGCCCTAGAGTGTCTAAACAGAATATTTAATCAAGGCCTCAGCCAAAACCTGAGCCCTATTTGCACCTTAAATTCTAAAATTAACACATTAAACATGTCTGCACATTAAACGCATAAGCCCAATAATTCGGGATGTTGCAGTTCTACCCCCCTTGAAATAAATTTCAGCCTCGAAATTTACCTGATCAAAAGAGATGAGGATACTGTTGTCGCATAACATCCTCTGGCTCCCACGTTGCTTCCTCCGCGCCGTGGTTTCGCCACAACACCTTGGCCAAAGGGACAGACTTCCTTCTCAACACCTTTACGTCTCAATCCAAAATTTGCACTAGCTCCTCCTCAAAGGATAAGTCTGGCCTTACTTCAATCTCTTCCACTGGCACAACGGGCGATGGATCAGAACAGTAACGTCTTAGCATCGACACATGAAACACGTCATGTATCTGCTCCAACATTGAAGGTAACTCCAATCGATACGCCACTGGGCCCACATATTCTAGTACCCGATAAGGTCCAATAAACCGGGGACTAAGCTTACCCTTCCGACCAAACCTCATTACCTTCTTCCAGGTGATACTTTCAAGAAGACTTGATCTCCTACTGTAAATTCCAACCCCTTCCATTTAAGATCCGCATACGACTTCTACCGATCAGACACTTCCTTCAACCGAGCCCGAATTAATCTAACTTTCTCTCCCATTTTTGACACTAGTTCTGGGCCCAACACCGACGCTCACCCAACTCTGTCCAACAAGTTGGGGTACGACATCTCCTTCCGTATAACACTTCATAAGGTGCCATCCAAATACTAGATTGATAACTATTATTGTACGCGAATTTCGCCAAAGGCAAATACTCCTCCGGCTTCCCTAAAATCGATGATGCAACCCTTAGCATATCCTCCAAGATCTGATTACCTCTCCGATCGACCATCGATCGTGGATGAAAAGCTTTGAAGTCTAGCCTTGTTCCTATTGCCTGATGCAGAGCCTTCCAGAACCGTGACGTGAACCTAGGGTCTCTATCCGATATAATTGACACAGGTACACCATACAGTCTCACCACCTTAGCCACATACAGCTTAGCCAACCTTTACAGAAAAAAGTCGACACGAACCGGTATGAAGTGAGCAGACTTCGTCAGCCGATCTACAATCACCCAAATTGAATTCTTCTTAGTGGGCGTAAGGGGTAACCTACTAATAAAATCCATCGTGATTCTCTCCTATTTCCACTGCAGAATCTTTACCGGCTGTAACAACCCCGAAGGCAACTGGTGTTCCACTTTCACCTGCTGGCACGTCAAACACTTACTCACGAATTTTGTTATCTCTCGCTTCAGACCTGGCCACCAGAATTCTTCTCGCAAATCCCAGTACATCCTAACCCCTCTAGGATGTATAGCGTAAGGGCTACTATGCGCCTCCTGAAGAATCAGCTACCTTAACTCCATATCCTTTGGCATACAAACTCTCTTAAGAAAATGCAGGACTCTATCATTATTCAAATTATAGTCCTCTCCTTCACCACTTCGCACTTGCCAGAGTCGAGCACTTAAAACATCGTCTAGAAGTTGCTTCTCCTTGATCTGACTTGTCCACATAGGTCTTACTTGGAGCTCAGCTACCAAACTTCCATCCTCATACAGACTAAGATGAGCGAACATCGCCCTTAAATCCGCTATCGCCTTCCGACTCAGTGCATCTGCCACCACATTAGCCTTACTTGGATGATATTCGATTGAGCAGTCATAGTCCTTCAAGAGTTCAATCCACCTACGTTGCCTCAGATTCAACTCCTTCTGGGTAAGGAGATACTTTAGGCTCTTATGGTCAGTGTAAATAACCGACTTCTCCCCATACAGGTAGTGCCTCTAAATCTTCAGAGCAAACACTACCGCCGCCAATTCTAGATCATGCGTAGGGTAGTTCAACTCATGCAGTCTTAATTGTCGAGACGCATATGCAACAACTTTTCCATCTTGCATCAAGACACATCCTAAACTCGTGTGTGACACATCACAGTAGACAGTAAATTCTTTTCCCGCCTCTAGCTAAATTAACACTGGCGCTTCCGTCAAAATTCTCTTCAGTTTCTCAAAGCTCTCCTGCTATTTTTCAGTCCATACAAACGATACTCCATTCCTCAACAACTTAGTTAAAAGTGCCGCTATCAATGAGAACCCTTCAACAAACCTTCTGTAGTACCCGACCAATCCCAAGAAGCTTCAAACTTCCGCCACAGACTTCAGCGGTTTCCAATCCAATACGGCTTCTATCTTCCGGGGGTCCACCCTAATTCCCTCTGTGGAAACTACATGCCCTAAGAAACTTCCTTCAGCCAGAACTCGCACTTACTAAACTTTGTGTACAATTGCTTCTCCCTCAGAATTTGTAACACCACACGAAGATGTGCATCATGCTCCTCCTCAGACTTGGAATAAACTAGAATATCATCGATAAACACCACAACGAACCGATCAAGATATGGTTGAAACACCCGATTCATCATATCCATAAATGCTACTGGCGCATTCATCAACCCGAACGGCAACACCAAAAATTTGTGATGACCGTATCGAGTTCAAAACGCTGTCTTATGAATGTCTCCTTCCTTTACCCTTAACTGATGATATCCCGACCTTAAGTCAATCTTAGAAAAGACCGAAGCTCCTTTGAGCTAATCGAATAGGTCGTCGATTCTTGGCAGTGGGTACTTGTTCTTAATCGTTAACTTATTCAGTTGACGGTAGTCCACGCACATACGCATGGATCCGTCCTTCTTCTTCACAAACAGGACCGGGGCTCCCCACGGAGACACACTTGATCAGACAAAACCATGATCCAACAGTTCCTGAATCTGAGCTTTGAGTTCCACCAACTCCTTCGGTGCCATTCTGTAAGGAGCAATGGACACCAGAGCTGTACCCAGAAGTAGCTCTATTCCAAACTCCACTTCGCGATTCGGGGGTAATCCTGGCAGCTCCTCAGGAAAGACATCCGCGAAATCTTTGACTGTCCGAACCTCATCGACAGTCACCTCCTTAGCATTCAGAGCACTGATAAAAGCTAGAAATGCATTGCATCTTTTTCGAATCATCTTAACAGTTTTTAATGCGGATACTACGTTGGACAAATAGTTCCTTCTTTCTCCTAACACAACCACCTCTCCGCCTTCCGGGGTACTCAACACCATGCGCTTAGTCTCACAATCCAGCGTAGCACGGTGTTTAGTCAACCAATCCATTCCCAAAATAAGGTCAAACTCTCCAAACGGTAATTCCATTAAGTCTGCTGGGAACACTACTCCTTAAGTCTCTAAAGGTACGTCTCTAAACAGTTTGTCCACTACCCTAGATTATTCTAGAGGGCTAACCACAATCATCTTCCTAGTAGTTATTTCAGAGTCTAAACTTAGGGTCTCAGATACCGAACATGCAACATAGGAGTGGGTTGACCCAATATCAATCAAGGCAAGAAAAGGGTTATCAGTAATAAGAAACGTACCGGTTATGACGTCCGGTGCGTCACCATCCTCTCGTCGGTGAGCTGCATAAACTAGACCTGGCTGCCTCGCGTCTACACTACTTGTACCCCTACCAGGTGCTCCACGACCCCGACCGAATCCATTTCCTCCTCTGGCTACGCCACGACCCCGATCTTGGTGACCACCTCTCTTAACTCGCTTTCGAACTTTGTTCACGGGTCAGACTGATCCACACATGGGACGGTCATTAATCATATGCTCCGTGGATCCACACCAAAAGCATCCACCGGTTCTCCTTCTACACTTCCCATAATGCACCTTGCCACATGAAGGACATGATCGATTCTGACCCGTCGGAGCACGAGTTGGCCCATTAGACCTAGGCCTTTTCTGAAAATTTTTGGATGATCCCGACGACTCAAAATTCCTCTTATTCCTACTCCTATCCATATCCTTATTCTGTTTCTCAGTCCGTTTAACCTCCTCAGATATCTTAGCTTTCTCAACCAAAATCGCAAAGTCCCTTTCATGCTGTGGTGCTACTAATACCCTCAACTCATCCCTTAGTCCATCCTCGAACTGTACGCAACGCTAATAGTCAGTCGCCACAATCCCTTGAGCGTAACGGCTCAACCGCAGAAACTTCACCTCGTATTTAGATGCAGACTTACTTCTCTACACCAAGTATAGGATTGCCCTTCTCTGTGCATCCACATAGCTGGCCCCGATGTACTTTCCCTGGTACGACTCCTTAAAGAAGTCCCAATTAATACGATCTGCGGGAGTACCCTCCTTCACCGTGAGCCACCACTGATAGGCCTCTTCTCAAATAAGAGACACGACCCCCTTCAACTTTTCCTCCATAGTGAAGTTAAGGTCATCCATTATGCGCTCAGTTACCTCTAACCAATACTCAGCTGTGTTAGGGGCTACGCCAGAAACTCCCCTAAACATCTCAGCTCCGTTGGCTCAGAGTAGTTCAGACACAAACTTTCGAGCTCCTGCACCCGTGCCTACCCCAGTAACTCTTTCTAGAACCCGGAACATTGCTTGAGACACTGCATCATCTCCACCCATTTGGTCATGAAATTCTCCCTCCACAGCTGGTGGATCTGGCATCTCATTTCCTGACCCGTGAGCAGACTCTACTGGTTCGGACACGGTCATCCTACCCCTACCACGACCACGCGGCAGACGTCTTCGACCCCTTGTACTCATTGTCCTAATATCGCCTTTATCTGATTTAAGAAAATTTTATGAATTATTAACTCTTTCCACTGATTATCCATGAACAATTTTATGAAAAAGTAGTTTGATAGTGGTTCTTTCGAATTCAGAATTATATCTAAAGGTTCAGTCTCAAGTCTACTACCCTAATTCAGAGAATCACATACATTCACAATCAGCATACAGAGGGCATTCACAAACTTACGTTCATCACCTAGGGGCATTTTCGTCCTTTCACTACCTAGGGCAATTTCGTAATTTATCCTACAGGGGTATTTTCGTAATTTTCAAAATAGGGTATCTTGGTGTTTTTTTTCAAAGTAAGGATATTTTCGTAATTTCATGAAGTAAGGGTATTTTGGTAAATTTGTAAACCAGGGTATTTCGGTAATTTTCCAAATTAAGGGCGTTTTGGTAATTTTTTACAAAACTAGGGGCATTTTAGTAATTAGTGAAAATAGGGTGGCTGGTCCCTTTCGGGTTTTAGATAGAAACTTTTGGCCCGTTAACAAGTCCTCACGGTTATGGTGAACAGTCACTACGCACCAGGTAGGATTCCAGCGAAGAGGAGGTGAGTCACTAGGACTGCTTAAATACCAAGCTCTCCTTGGATCCAATCCTAGACATACTTATGCCTGTTGCCACACCTTAACTCAGCGACTTATTCTCGGGTTTGTTTAATTAGATTAAGTTTTATGGAAGTTGAAAAGTATGATGTAAACTAGGCCTAAAGTCCCCAAATTCTATTTAAACTAATCTACGTCCCTTAAAGCCCATCAAGACCACATATACATATCACACAATGGTTCAGAATACTTACCTGGCGGACTTGGGCCGGAGACGCAGGTGCCATGCCGAGCTAACAATCCTGTATTGCATGTTTTTGAAAACCCATCTTTAGAAAAACGTTTTGAGCCCAAAAACTCCAAAGCTGAGTTTTGAACCGGGCTCTGATACAAATTTGTAACACCCCAAACCCGGCCCAAACACCATAACCGGATCTGGCATGTCACTAAGGAGATTTTAAAAGATGTCGCAGTTTCGAAAAAAATATTTTTCTTGAGTTTAACCTTTTATTCGGGAAAACTGAATGGTTGAATAAGTTGTAAAAGATATACATTTTATATTAAGGCCTTAGTTTAATTAAAACGTAAAATTTAAATGTCTAATAATAATAAAACCCCAAAATAAAATAAAAAAAGAAAAAAATGCGAAGCTAATGGCCCGTGGCCTTATTACAATGAAATTTAAAACCCACTAATTAAAATTAATAAAAATAAATAAACTAAGTAAAGTCTTTTGCTGAATCAAAATATTCTCTCGCACGGCCACCTTGCGCTCTCTCCAGCCCAGTCCGATGCACTAGGAGCTACCTGAAAGATATTAAATAATAGGGTGAGTCGCGAGACTCAGTGTGCAACCCTCGTACACCATCAGATTAGGCCTTAGCCCCACAGAGCAGATAACAGAGCATAATATATCAAAAAATATGCAAAGCCCAACCCAATCCTAGGTTTCTATCCGCTACACACCACCCTTACCTGCCAATCACACCATTGGGGATTTCTACAATCAACCCACACCGCTATACACCATCGATGGTAGTCATGCTGCAGTTAGCTGCTCATCGTCAGATCATGGCAATAGCCACTGCAACAGATCATGGCAAGGAGCCACTACAACAGATCATGGAAAAAGCCACTACAACAGATCATGGCAAAAGCCACTACAACAGAAAACTTCCCCTTTCATCAATCACCCAACCCCGTGCAATCACAGAAATCGGCATACATATAAAATATATCATCTCAACAGAAACATTCACTTATGAATGACAAAAATCACTAACCTGGTGATTCGCCTTTACCCTCCTCAGGTTTCAACCGGTATGCCAGGATTTTGACATTTAACAGAATATAGCAGATTTATATAAATGTACTAACAAACAATCTAAATGGTGTGAAAAGCTACAAACCTGATAAATACGTAGGACTACCCTCTATGTCGATACCCTCGCTAATCGGATCTACTACCCTTTGTCTACAACTCTGCTCAAAAGCTAGAAGAACGCGAAGATAAGGCCTCTCCTATATTCGGCCAAGGGTTAGTGTTTTACTCGAATTATATGTTTAAATTAACAGATCTCCTTACCTTAAAATCTCGAAAGTAATACGATCCGAGTGCTACTGAACTCTGGCTTAGAAATCCAAGCGATTGAATCCCCTTCAAATCCCAGAATGCCGCAAATTAAAGAAAACACCCGATTAGTTAACCATATATCCATTCGGCTAAGATCTCTAAATGCTGGAAAAAGATTAAAATCTCGCGAATCGACACTTACCTTTAGTTTTCCTTCAAGATTCGGCACAAGCAGACACCACAGAAGAAATTTGACAATCATAGGAGATGAGATCTAGGGATTTCAGCTTTTAAGAGAAGAAAAATAAACCACTTAACCAAGTTTAAGAGACTATTCGGCCAGAAGGAGAAAAGAAAAGAAGACAGGAAATAACAGAGAACTTACCGAAATATGGTATAGGGGTTCGACTATGGTGAATACTTCGGGAAAAAGAACCGAATGGAATAATGCTAAGACTTAGAGATTTCAGCTACAAGAACAAACAAGAATGTAGTTTCAGCTTTCAGTGAATGGGAGAAGAATAACAATGGGGGTCAAAAGATTCGGCTAAAAGGGAATTTCAAAGAAAAAGAAAGGGTGAGGGTGGTGGTGATTTTTGGCTTTTAGAAGAGAGAAGATGAGAAAAGAAAACAAATGAGATGGACCTCAAATTTTCGGCACATCCTCTTGCCTATACCAAACTGATTTTCCCCCTCTCTTGTGTTTGATTTTTGGCCAACTCTGCAACCAAGAGATCACTCTTATCATTCTATCCCTTATCCTTAACAGAGCACTCATCCAACAGAGACCTACACCACACCACTACTTCCCCTTTATCTGCATTATATCCACATAATTTAAAACATAAAATTCCCTCTAGTTAATAGCCACATTGCTGTCCCCTCCTAGCTCCCTTTAGTGTCGAAATTGGCCAAACTTCATGGGCTCAAACGGCCACAAATTGGGCCTCTCCCTTTGCCTATTGACGCCATCTATAACTCCCCCTTACCGCGCCCCTTGCTGCTGGGCCACAAGCCCAGTTTGTCAATTAAACTACCAAGACTTTATTTTAAGCCCTAGAGTGTCTAAACAGAATATTTAATCAATGCCTCAGCCTAAACTTGAGCCCCATTTGCACCTCAAACTCTCAAATTAACACATTAAACATGTCTACACATTAAACGCATAAGCCCACTAATTCGGGATGTTACATAGGTACTTATAAATTAGCACATAGCTTTTGCATCTTATGCGATTAGATCTTTTTTCTTAATTCGGCACACAGTTAATAAAATCTTCACACAGAATTTCACATAGGCTAAATCACATATTATTCACACAGAAAATAATATTAAATTATTATTCTGACCTTAGAATTATGGTCTTGAAGCTACTATTCTGACTAGGGTCTAAAATGGGCTGTTACATTCTTGCCTCGGTTTAGGTTCGTCTGACCATTATCATGAGTAGTAATAGCATGAAGTTGTTCCTTTGGGTTAGTTTTAGTGTTGCTTGGTAGGCTGCCTGGTGGTCGTTCAGATATTAGCTTAGCAAGCTGTCCTATTTGAGTTTCGAGACCTTGAATTGACGCTTGTTGATTTGTTATTGCAGTTTCAGTGTTCTGGAAGCGCATTTCTGAAACTGAGGTGAATTTAGTAAGCATCTCTTCAAGGTTCAGCTTCTTTTCCTGTTGGTAAGGTGGCTGAAAGCCGGGAGGGGGTTGCTGTCTTTGGTTTCCTTGTCCTCCTCATGAAAATTTTGGGTGGTTCCTCCAACCTGAATTGTAAGTGTTACTATAGGGATTATTCTGAGGGCTAGAATTATTACCCATATAGTTTATATGTTCGCTTTCTATGCCAAGGTTGTAGGATGCATATTCTGTATTGCCCATTCCTCCTTCATTCGTATCGCATTGCATCACTGGATGTACCTGCGAAGAACCACAGAAACCATCAATCTTTTTAGTTAAAAGCTCTACATGGTTTGATAGCATAGTAACTGCGTCGAGGTTGAAAACATCGGCTGCCTTTGTTGGCTTCATCCTCATAACATGCCACTAATAGTTATTCAGTGACATCTCCTCAATGAATTAGTAGGCAGCCTCAGGTTTTATGTTGTTTAGTGTACAGGCGGCTGCATTAATCAATTGCCTAGTTGAGGGGTTCACACCATCGAAAAAGGTTTGAACCTGTAGCCATAATGGTAACCCATGGTAAGGGCATCTTCTCAGTAGATCCTTGTATCTCTCTCATGCATCGTAAAGTGTTTCTAAATCCATCTACACAAAAGAAGAGCTATCATTCGTCAACTTAGCCATTTTAGCCGGTGGAAAATATTTAAGTAAAAAATTTTCAGTCATTTGTTCCCATGTAGTGATTGATCCTCGTGGTAACAAGTTCAACCACTGTTTAGCTTTGTTCCTCAACGAGAAGGGAAACAACCGAAGGCGAATGGCATTATCAGAAATGCCATTAATCTTGAAAGTGTCATAGAATTCCAGAAAATTTGCCAAGTGATTATTTGGATCCTCATCCTGCAAACCATCAAACTGAACAAACTGCTGAATCATCTGAATAGTGTTAGGTTTCAGTTCAAAATTATTTGCAGCAACAGCAGGTCTAACAATACTTGATTTAGTTCCTGTTAAAGTAGGCTTAACATAATCATACATAGATCGAGGAGCAGGATTCTGATTTACTAGATCTGCAGCGACTACAGGAGCTAACGAATTATTCCGGGGATCAGCCATCTCCTCGATATTAGTGATATCGTTCTCTTGCTCTACTTGTATGTATTGTAGGCTTCGCCTTATCTCTCTTCAGTTTCTGCGAGCTATACTCTCAATCTCATTATCGTAAAGCAAAGGTCCTGACGAGTTTCTTCTAGTCATAAACTAGAGACACCTGCTAGAAGAAAAGAAAGAGAAAAATTAGAAAAGTAACAATTAAATAAAAATTAATTGCAATAAAATAAAAAAATGGCTAAAGTAATAAAAATTTAGTGTTCCTAATATCTTAGTCCCCTGCAACGGCACCAAAAAACTTGATGGGCTTGAAACTAACTAATATTTCGACAAAGGCAAGCGCACCTATCGAACAGTAGTATAGTTGTGGTGAGTCTGGAATATCGTATCCTCAATGACTAAAATTACTAGTAATAACTATCTCTTTATTATCTAGCCTAATAATTAATGAATTTTTGTTTTAATCTAAAATTTAACTAACTAATTGATTAACTAAGTGACTATGAATGCGACAGAGAGTGAAAGAAGTAATCGAATAAACCAATGATAAAGACAATACCCAAGGAAGAATCCACTAGACTTCACTTATTATTCTGACTCTGAATTAAATGATTTATTCACTTGACTTGATCCATATAAATCCCTAAATTATGTTAATATCTCTTTCGAGACTAAAAACAACTGACTCTAGGTTGATTAATTGAAATCTCTTTCTAATTAAAACCACTATCATCGCATTAACTCGATCTATGGATTCCCTTATTAGATTTGACTCTTATCCGGTAGATTTATGTCGCCCTATTTCTATGGTTGCAATCAACTCTTCTTAATTATGTTGGATCTACTCTTAAATAGGGACTTTTGCTCCACTGAATAAGCAAATTAAACTTGAATTAATATTCCTGAAAACATTAAAACAAGGATTAGGAATATAACACCCCAAATCCACTCAAAACGCTACGACAGAATCTGGAATGCTACAGGAAAGGAAATTTGGAAAACTAACTAAATATCTTGAGTTAGTAAAACTTTGTGTTTCATTCTTGTACCTTTAGAGAAAATTTAAAGTAATTGTTTAACTTAAACCACATTACGAAATCGAGTTCATTTGTCGAAAGTCAAATTTAAGAAAATTCCATTAAATTTGCCAGTTGAAACTGATGTTGCGGTTTTTAGGTGAAAACTCTGAATCAATTTATTACTCGCTATCCATATTTCATTAGTCATTTGAAAATCAATTAATCAAGTTCTTAATCTTAGAAAAACTCCATCTTCTATAGTTTATTAGACATGTAATATCAACTTTTTAAAAAAAAAACCCAATTAAAAGTTAAAGTGACCTTATTACAACACCAAAACCCAAAATAGTGGAATTTAAAATAAAGAAGACGAAATTACTAGAAATTACTGCATGGCCACCTCGAGTCCACCACGGTTCCAACTCTGCAGTCTAGTGATTACCTGCAAAATTAAGCAGAGAGGGGTGAGTCACCGAGACTTAGTGTGTAAATCCCCATTTAACAAAATCTGGGCTTTACACCCATATAGGCCCATTGGGCCTTAGCCCACACCAATTCAGCATATTAAGCATGTATGCAATGCAGCCCAGCCCAATCCTACTTTTCCAACCTCTATAACACCGAATCAGCCAAACGCCCGTGGCACCAAGCCACTGTGGTAGCAAACCACTGGTGGTTCCAAACCACTGGTGACAAAGTCACTAAATATAATATGTGGGGCCAACCCACTATGGTACCAAACCACTGGTGACAATCCTTGATAGTATATATGTAGGGCCATACCACTGTGGTACCAAACCAGGATGAGACACAGAAATAAACTATGTAGTGCCAAACCACTGTGGTACCAAACCACTGAGACATAGTCACTGGATAAATTATGTGAGGCCAACCCATTGTGGTACCAAACCACTGGTGACAGTCTTAGAATCACACTTCCCCTTTTCACATCATATCCCAAGCCCATGTACATATTGACATAATAATATGAATGCAAACATGCTCCCAAAGCACAATAGTGAATTTATATCATACATCATATAATCAAAAGTAGAACTATATAGGTACTTACCCGGTGTCACCAACTTTACCTACGAGGGTATCCCGACTATCTAAACAGTTATTTCGGTTTTCAACCAATATAGTTAATAACAAAAATTGCTAAAGTAAAGTGTGAATGTACACACCTGATAACGCGTAGAACTAGACTCTCTACGTCGACACTTTCACTAGCAGGGACAATGCCTATTTGTCTATCCCAGATAGACGTAGGCTCTCTTCCACAACCCAGCTAATAATCTCGAACCCTCGACACAGCACGCCTTTTAAACTTAGAAGCCGAAACTATGGGTTCACTCCCTTCTCTTGATTGACCGACACTTGCATCCATGGAGAAACTTGATCAGGAGATTGGGTTAAGGCAATTGAGAGAAAAAAGAGAATAAGTAAACCAGAATTAAGAGAACTCTCTTACCTTGGTCAACGAGTAAACCAAACACAGATAACCTTGGCTAAAGATTCTTGCACAACCAAAACCGCTTGAAGGGGATCTTCGGCAGACGGCTAGCACTAGATCCTTGGGTTCAGCTTAATAAACAAAAAGATGGAAAGAATGGGTTACCAAGTGACCGAGTAGGTGGTCGATTTTTGTTAGAAAAGTAAAGAAATGACAAAAATGAAAGAAATTTTATCACCTTAAAAAATGAGGAATTTCGTAGCCACAGATTCGATTGCAGAATGCTCGACTTATCTAACAGAAGTCTTGAATAAGGAGAAGCTGAATGAGATTCCAGGAGATTCGGCTCCAGCAACCAATACCAAGAAGGGTTTCGACTAACAAAAGAGTAGAGGAGAATGAGAGTTCCGATGTGATGGAAAAATATAGAGAAGAAAAAGGGAAGGGGTGAATATTCGGCTAGATGAAGAAACAAGTGGTGAAGGAGATGCTCGGCTAGTGAAGCAAGAAATAGAGGTGCAAGAAGAAGAAGGGGTGAAAAAAAGTAATTGGAGTGTAGAAGATGGGTGATTCGGCTAAGGTGTAAGATAATCAAGAAACTAAAATGATGTGGGAAGATGGTTTGGCCAAAGGTGATTGGTAGCTTTGTAGAGGAAGCAATGAACGAACAATCAAAATAGATAAAAGAAGGTTTAGGGAGGGTTCGACAAGATGGAAGTAAAGATGAAGAGAATGCTAAAAGAAACGAAGAAAGAACCTATAATGTACTAGGGGATTTCAGCACAAGCATAATATAGGTAACCAACCCGAAATATTCTTTGACAAAACACCCAAAATGTTGAAAAGAAGAACTCAAGAAACTACAACATTCGGCACACCCACACTAAGAGCTCTCGATTTTGCTATCACTCCTACAATGCCAAAATTCCCCAACCAAATGCACCACATAGCCAAAATCCTCCTTCCCCCTCTCTAATATTCGGCCAACGCTCAACTACCAACCCTCCTCCTTGATTTCTTCCATCAAAAGCTCCCAATCACGCATTCGAATTGTTTGACCATTTCAAACTCCCCAAGCTCCTCATGTCCATCCATTCAAATTCCTTTGACCCATTCAACCAACAACCTTGGAGAGTCCCGTCGAATGCCACCACCTTAGCTCCCTAGATGCAAAAATAAAGCTTCCAAATACTGCTGACGCGACTCGAACTCCTTCCCCCTGCTACTCCCTTGTGATGCCAAACCCCTGCACCTTAAGTGGCGCCTTCTTGCCACTCCACCACACCTCTTCTTGTCTCAACAAACATAAGAGATTATCCTTGAGACCCGCTTCACCCAGCTCTCCCCTAAAGAGCCTAAAATAAAATTTACACCAAGACTCAAGCTTGACCACAAGCCTTCCCCAGCTTAAAGAAACAGAACATACCAAATTAACAAACAGAACATGCCAAACACACAGCAACATAAAAATGTAGAGCCCCTAATTCTAGGATGTTATAATTTTACCCCCTTAAAGAAATTTCGACCTCAAAATTTACCTGGTCAAAAAGGTGAGGGTATTACTGTCCCATCACATCCTCCAGCTCCTATGTGGCCTCCTCTAAACCATGATTCTGCCACAAAACTTTAACCAATGGAATCGTCTTCCTTCACAATACCTTAACATCTCGATCTAAGATCTGAACTGGTTCATCTTCAAAAGATAAATTCGGTCTTACTTTGATTTCCTCTACTGGCACTACGTGAGATAGATCCGAATGGTAGAGCCTTAACATCGAGACATGGAATACATCATATATCTGCCTCAATTTCGGAGGTAACTCGAGCTGATACGCCACTGGTCCCACACGCTTCAACACTCGATAGGGCCTAATGAACCTAGGGCTCAGCTTGCCCTTCCATCTAAACCTTAAAACCTTCTTCCAAGGTGAAACTTTGAGAAAAACCTGATCATCCACTGCAAACTCTATATCCCTATGCTTTAGGTCAACATAAGATTTCTGCCTGTCGAAAGCTTTCTTCAATCGAGCCCAAATTAACTTAACCTTTTCCTCTGTCTCTGAAACCAATTCTGGACCCAACAACTACCGTTCACCCAACTCTGTCTAGCAGGTAGGAGTGCGACACTTTCGACCATATAACGCTTCATAGGGTGCCATCTGAATACTGGATTGATAGCTATTATTGTATGCAAATTCTGCCAACGGTAAAAAATCCTCCTAACTACCCCTAAAATCGATAACACAGCCTTTCAACATGTCTTCTAAGATCTGAATTACCCTCTCAGACTGACTATCAGTCTGTGGATGAAACGCTGTTCTGAAGTTCAGTCTTGTACCCAACACTTGATGCAATGCCTTCCAAAACTATGATGTAAATCTAGGGTCTCTGTCTGATATGATCGACACAGGTACCCCATGCAACCTCACAATCTCTGCTACATACAGCTTGGCTAACCTCTGTAAGGAGTAGTCAACACGAATCAGTATGAAGTGAGCTGACTTTGTCAACCGATCGAAAATTACCCACACTGAATTTTTTTTAGTAGGCGTAAGAGGTAGTCCACTAACAAAGTCCATCATTATCCTCTCCCACTTCCAAAGTGGAATCTTCACTGGCTGTAGCAACCCTGAAGGTAACTGATTTTCGCCTTCACCTGTTGACATGTCAGACACCTACTCACAAACCCGGTAACCTCTTGCTTTAGACCCAGCCACCAAAACTGTTCCCGCAGATCCCGATACATCTCACTCCCACTAGGATGGATAGCATAGGGCTACTATGCGCTTCCTGTAGAATCTTTCGTCTTAACTCAGAATTCTTCGGCATACAAGCTTTTCCCCGGAAGCACAAAATGCCATCTCTGTTCAAACTAAATTTTTCCTCCTCACCCCCTGCCACTAATTAAAATTTGAAACTTAGTGATTCATCCGACAACTATTTCGCTTTAATCTGACTGATCCAAGAAGGCTTCACTTGAAGTTTCGCTAGCAAACTACCATCATCGTACAAGCTGAGATGATCAAACATTGCTCTCAAGTTTGATATCACCTTACGGCTCATCGCGTCTGCCACAACATTAGCTTTACCCGGGTGGTACTCGATCGATCAGTCATAGTCCTTCAACAACTCAATCCACCTCCACTGCCTTAAATTCAACTCCTTCTGGGTAAGGAGATATTTCAGGCTCTTATGATCTGTGTAGATGATCGACTTCTCCCCATACAGGTAGTGTCTCCAAATATTCAGAGCGAACACTACCGCAGCCAACTCCAGATCATGCGTAGGATAGTTCACCTCATGTGGTTTTAATTGTCGAGACGCATATGCTACCACTTTCCCCTCTTGCATCAACACACATCCTAACCCTGTGTGCGACGCATAGCAATAGATGACAAACTCCTTCCCTGCCTCAGGCTGAATCAACACTGGTGCCTCTGACAAAATCCTCTTCAACTTCTTAAAACTTTCCTGCTACTTATCTGACCAGATAAACGGTATTCTTTTCGTAATAACTTGGTTAACGGTGCAGCTATTAACGAGAACCCCTTAACAAACCTTCTATAATACCCAGCCAAACTAAGAAAACTTTGAATTTTTGCCACGGACTTAGGCAGTTTCCAGTCCAACACGGCCTTAATTTTTTGGAGATCAACCCTAATCCCCTCAGCAGACACGACATGACCCAAAAAGGTAACTTCTTCCAACCAAAATTCACACTTACTGAATTTGGCGTGCAGCTGCTTTTCCCTTAAAATCTGCAGAACCACCTAAAAATGTGAATCATGCTCCTCTTCCATCCTTGAATAAACCAAGATATCGTCTATGAACATTACGACAAATCGATTCAGATAGGGTTGGAATACCCGGTTCATCATGTCCATAAATGCCACTGGTGCATTCGTCAACCCGAACGGCATCACCAAGAACTCGTAGTGACCATAATGAGTTCGAAAAGCTATCTTATGAATATCTGCCTCCTTGACTTTAAGTTGATGATAGCCTGACCTCAAATCTATCTTGAGAAGACCGAAGCGCCTTGCAGTTGATCGAACAATTCGTCAATCCTTGGCAACGGGTACTTGTTCTTAATCGTCAACTTATTCAATTGCTTGTAGTCAATGCACATCAGCATCGATCCATCCTTCTTCTTTGGGAACAACACTGAAGCTCCCCACGGAGACATAATTGGTCGGGTAAAACCCCGATCCAATAGTTCTTGAATCTGGGCTTTAAGTTCTACCAGCTTCTTCGGCGCCATTCTGTATGGAGCAATAGACACTGGCACTGTTCTCGGAAGAAGATTAATACCGAACTCTACCTCGCGATCCAGAGGTAACCCTGGAAGCTCTTCTGGAAAAACATCAGAGAATTCCTTCGCTGCTCTAACATCCTTTACAAATAACTCATTGGCTTCCAACGCACTAACAAAAGCTAGGAAAGCCTCGTATCATTTTCTCACCATCCTTTTAGCCTTAAGAGCAGACACTACATTAGACAAATAATTCCTTCTTTCACCTATCACTAACACCTCATTATCCTCAGGAGTCTTTAACACCATGCGCTTAGTAGTACAATCCAAGTTCGCTCGATACTTTACTAACCAGTCCATACCCAAAATCAAATCGAACTCGCCGAATGGTAGTTTCATCAAATCAGACGAGAAGACTATCCCTTGTACTTCCAAAGGCACATTCCTAAAGAGTTTGTTCACCACTACAGATTGTCCTAAAGGGCTAAGCACAGTCATCTCTCTAGAAGGAATCTCAGATTCTATGTTCAGAGTTCCAGACATAGTACTAGCTACATAAGAATGCGTAGACCCAATATCAATCAATGCTGTAAAAGGTAACCCCAAAAATAAGGAACGTACCGGTTATGACGTTCGGTGCATCGCCCTCTTCTCGGCGTCTAGCTGCATAGACCAACCCAGGCTATCTTGCATCTGTATTCCCAACACCTCTACCCGGTACTCCACGTCCTCGGTCAAAACCATTTTCACCCCTAGCCAGACCACGACCTCTCTGTGGTTGTTGACCACCTCTTCTAGGCTGAACATGATTCTGACCCACCAGCCACACTCTATTTGGCTCTTGCGGACAGTTTCTTATCCGATGATCCATAGATCCATACCTGAAACATCCTCTATTACCTGCCCAACACTCTCCTAAATGAGATTTCCCACATTGAGCACACTGCGAAGGCCAACTGATAGCAACAGGCTTCACAACATGACTCGGCCCATCTAATCTAGACCTCTTCTGGAAACCCCCAACAGATCCCGACGACCCAAATTTCTTTTTATTCCTACCCCTATCCCTATCCTGATTATATTTTTTGGACGGCTTCACCACCTCAGCTATCTTAGCCTTCCCTCTCTATAGCTGAATTTGTCTCTTTTGTTTTCCTGCTAAGTATTGAATTGGTAAGTCTTACTCTCACCTTCTTTCTTTTCTTTCTTTTCCCATCACTCATGTTTTTAATCATTTGTTCTTTTCTTTGCTTTTAAGCCGAATACTTCTCTCCTTGAAGGGTTGGTTCTTCTGTTTACTGGCCGAACCTTGTAAGTTAAACCTGCATACTCTCTTCATCTTAGACCCTTGTTCTTGGTTGTGAGGGTCGAAACTTCTGGTGGGATAATTGTTAAATTTAGTGGTGCTTTGGTAAGGGTGGAGTGATGGTTGTAGTTCTTGTAATTTGGTTAAGTAAGATTGCTTGTGATTATTCTATCAGACTTGGGTCTCTCCTCTGCGTGGGGGGAGCCGAATGATGGCTATTTTCTAACACGCTTTTGCTCATCAAAACAATGTTAGGATCTTGATTTTCGCAGCCAAGGGATAGGACCAAGAGCTTGGTGCACTGAAGGAGAGCGCATTCGTGGTAAGTAGAGTTAGCCTAGTAAAGTGTTTCTAGTTACGATTATCAAAGTAGAGACTAACCTTTTGTCAACTATCATTATAGGTGTTGAAAGCGGTGGAAAACACAACTCGTAACCAAAATACTAAAAAGTTGGAATACCGGCAACTGAGATCACTCGAGCGGGCGAGCACTTGTAGGGTTAAATTGAGCCATTAGTGATGGCGATAGACCATTGGGAGTGCCACGGACACTCTCGTGGAACAGAGGCCAGAATGGGCCTTGTTGTGCCGTAGCGGGCTAAATGGGCCCAACAGGTTAATGGGCCCATATGTGCGAAAATGATGGAAAGTGTCAGCGGATCAATGCGACTACGAAGTCTACAGATTCGAGACTGAAAACGAACAAAATGGGCCACACGAGCGTGTGGGCTCGTATGGGTCGGAATTGAGTTTTAGGCCCAACAGCACTGTGTTGATCAAAAATAGAAACCAGACATTGGGCCTTCAGAAAAGCCGTTGTATGGGTAAAATTATTAAAATACCCTCGGTGGGTAAAATTTCTGAACTACCCTCGGTGGGTAAAATTTCTGAAATACCCTCGGTGGGTAAAATTATTGAAAAACTCTTAAAGGGTGAAATTACTGAAATGCCCTCATTGGGTAAAATTATTGGAGTACCCTCGAGGGGTAAATTACGGTTTTACCCCCACTGATTAAAAGATCATTATAACCCTAGAGGTAGATTTAGTGTGTTTGCGTGTAATTTATTTAATTGCAATGATGGTAATTTATTGCATACACTGAGTTAATATGTCACGACAAGTTGCATTGGGTTGGGTTATGTTTTTGGAGGAAGTACTGTACTGGTGGCTATGCCACGTTATACTGATTCAGTAGTTTGCCACGATATACTAATTTTAGTGGCTCAGCCACGTATACTGTTACTGGCAGCTTTGCTGCGTTGATATTAGTAGCTCAACTGCACTATTGGTGTGTAGGGTTGGGTGGGTTGACTTGGTCCCCATATGGTGTGTAGGGTTGGTACGGGTGGTGTGATGGTTGGATTGGGTTGGGCTGCATTTTGTTTGCATTACCATAATTTTGGGGCTTAGGCCCGAACTGATACTGCATAGGCTTAGGCCCAGACTGTGACTGTAACAAGGGATTATACACTGAGTTCTCGTAACTCACCATTTTCCTTTAACTCTGTAGGTAATCCCCAACCTTAGGGGATTTGGAGCCGCGAGGGACTCGGGGTGGCCACACGTCCTGCATATTTAGGGGTTAATTTAGTCACTTTATTTTGGCTTACTTTATTTTAATTTTTAGGTTATCAATTTTTGTAATAAGGCTATTGGATTTGTTTTTAACTTTTATTTGGTAATTCTTTACAAACTGCTAGTTTTCTTAACGCGGATTTTGAAATTATAACTATTATTTTTGAAATAACACGGTTTTGCAACTGTTTAAACTAAGCTTTCGTAACGAACAAGATTTTAACCAAATGGGTAGATGTATAATAATATCCTTGAAGAAGATTCGTTTTGAGAAAAACTTGTTTTGGCTATAAGCAACAAGAGATGGGATTTTTGGACGATAGAAAGTTTTGATTCGTAAATGAGTTTCAAACGATCACAAACTTTTCAAACAACACCTGATGTGGCACGTTGGATTCGTTCATAACGTCTAGGCCGGGTTTGGGGTGTTACATTTAGTGGTATCAGAGCCAGGTTACAAAACTCGGCCTTGGAATGGGTTTTTGAAATTTTCCAAATCTATTTAAATTCTGGTTTAGAAAAAAAGTGATATTATGGAACATGTGGCATATTGAGTCTTCGGCACCAAATCCGTAAGTTTTTTACCCTATACTTTATTATATACTTGTATGAATGTACTAAGAAACTACTAGGGATGGTAGTAGTATACTGAAACTCTTTAGTTTTAGAAACTGAGACTATAGGAGACTGAAACTGTGGTATATACGATTTACGAGAACGACTGTAATTACTACCTCTCATAAGATATCTGTTAATAATTACATGAACTATAAGCTGATTCATAAAACTCTTAAACAGATTAATACGTTACATTGAGATGAGTACAAGAGGTCGCGGAAGGGGTACACGTGGCCGTGGTAGAGGCCATGGTGATAGGGCTAGATCCTCAGTATCGGGACATATGCCTAAAAGAAAAGTACCGGCATCACCAGTTACTGAAACAGGGTCTCATAACTGAGCCGGTGGGGATAATGCTTTGTCCCAAGCAATTTACAAGTCCTGGAAAGGGTTGCTGGAGCGAGTACTGGGTCTGGGGCTCGAGGGTTAATTTCTGAGCGACTCCGGTCTAACGGGGCAAAAATATTTAGGGGCATCTCTGGTGTAGCCCCGAACATAGCAGAGTATTGGTTAGAGGCGGTAGAGCGAATCATGGATGACCTGGACTACACGGCAGAATAGAAACTGAAAGGAGTAGTGTCCTTACTACGGGATGAGGATTATCAATGGTGGTTTATCGTGAGAGAAGGCACGCAGGCCGATCGATTAACTTGGTATTTCTTTAAGTCAGCTTTCTAAGGGAAATATGATGGGGCAAGTTATGTGGATGCCCGAAGAAAAGAATTTCTGAATCTGGTTCAGGGGAACAAGTCTGTAGCAGAGTATGAGGCAGAGTTTCTGCGGTTGAGCCGGTTTGCTCGAGGTATAGTCGCGACCAATTATGAGCGCTAGGTGCGATTTGAGGATGGACTTCGGGATGCATTACGGGTACTGATAGCCGCCCAGAGGGAAAGAGACTTCGCTGCCCTGGTTAAGAAGGCTAAGATTGCCGATGATGTGAAACGCTCAGAGCGTCATAACCGTGAGAAGGAAAGGGGCAAAAATAAGAGGGGTTTTGGGCCCTCAAGTTCTTCTGATAGGTCTAATAAAAGGCCTAGATTTGATAGGCCGATTTGAATCGGAGTTTTGATTGTTGCTGGCAGACCGCAGCCTTGCACTGTGTGTAGGTTATCCCATCAGGGTGAATGTTGAAAGAGATCTGGGACGTGGTCCGATGTAGGTCTAGGGATCACAAGGTTAAAGATTGTACGCAGAAGCCAGGTCAGATCCAAGCTACGGATCAAGGTATGTTCAGCCAAGGAGAGGTGGTCAGCAGCCACTGAGAGGTCATGGTCCAGCCCGAGGGGGAAATGGGTTTGGATGAGGTCGTGGAGCACCGAGCAGAGGTGCTGGTAATGCAAGGGCGAGACAGCCAGGGTTGGTATATGCTGCTCAGCGTCGAGAGGATGGCGATGCGCCTGAGTCATAACTGGTACTTTCCTCATTCATAATGTACCATGTGTTATTTTTATTAATATTGGGTCGACGCACTCGTATGTTGCATGTACTGTGTCTAGAACTTTGGGTATACAATTTGAACTTGCTGATAAAGAGATGTCAGTGATTAGCCTTTTAAGACAGTCTCTTGTATTGAATAAGCTGTTTAGAGATGTGCCTCTAGAGGTTTAAGGGGTTGTATTTCTGGCGGATTTGATGGAACTGCCATTTGACGAATTTGATCTCATTCTGGGCATGGATTGGTTAGTGAAACACCGTGCGAATTTGGATTGCACTGCTAAGCGTATGGTATTGAAGTCTTTAGAGGATAGGAAAGTGGTTGTGATAGGGGAACAAAAGAATTATCTATCTAATGTAATCTCAGCATTAAGGGTTGAGAAGTTGGTTCACAAAGTTTGAGAAGCGTTCCTTGCTTATGTCAGCACATCTGATGTTAATGGACCGTCTGTTGAGAATGTCAAAACCGTAAAAGAATTTCTGGATATATTGTCTGAAGAGCTTCTAGTGTTGCCACCAAACCGCAAGGTCGAGTTCGGCATTGAGCTCCTACCGGGAATGGCTCCGGTGTCCATCGCCCCTTACAGGATGGTGCCAAAGGAGCAAGTAGAATTAAAGGCTCAAATTTAAGAGCTACTGGATTAGGGATTTATCCGACCGAGTGTGTCTCCTTGGAGAGCACCGGTATTGTTCGTAAAGAAGAATGATGGGTCAATGCCCATGTGTATTGATTACCGTCAGTTGAACAAGCGAACGATTAAGAACAAGTATCCGCTACCAAGGACAGACAATTTGTTTGATCAGTTGCGAAGAGCCGCGATTTTCTCCTAGGTAGATCTTAGATCGGGGTATCATCAGCTAAGGGTCTAGGAGGCAGATATATACAAGACTGCATTCTGAACTTGTTATAGACATAACGAGTTTCTGGTTATGCCGTTTGGATTAACGAATACACTAGCTACTTTTATGGATATGATGAACTAGGTTTTCCAACCCTACTTAGACCGGTTCGTGGTGGTGTTTATAGATGATATTCTGGTGTATTCGCGAACTGAGGAAGAACATGATTCACATCTTCGAGTTGTGTTGCAAATATTGAGGGAAAAGCAGCTTTATGCCAAATTCAGCAAGTGCGAGTTCTGGCTGAAAGAGGTGACATTTTTGGGGCATGTCATGTCTGCCGAGGGGATTAGGGTTGATCTTTGGAAAGTTGAAGCTGTGTTGGATTGGAAGCCACGAAAGTCGATATTTGATATTCAAAGTTTTTTGGGCTTAGCTGGGTATTATAGAAGATTTGTTGAGGGGTTTTCACTGATTGCCAAGCCCCTAACTAAGTTACTGCGTAAGGGAGTACCGTTTGTTTGGGCTGATCAACAGCAAAAGAGTTTTGAGAAACTGAAAAAGATTCTGACTGAAGCTCCGGTATTAATTCAACCAGAGGCCAGAAAGAAATTCATTGTCTACTGTGATGCATCATACACGGGACTGGGTTGCGTGCTGATGCAAGAAGGTAAGGTGGTGGCCTATGCATCTCGTCAGCTTAGGCCGCACGAGGTGAATTATCCTACTCATGGTTTGGAATTGGCTGTGGTGGTATTTGCACTAAAAATTTGGAGACACTACTTATACGGGGAGAAGTTGATCGTTTATACCGACCATAAAAATCTCAAGTACCTCCTTACTCAGAAGAAGTTAAATCTTAGGCAACGAAGATGGATAGAGTTGCTTAAAGGTTATGATTGTTCGATTGAGTACCATCCGGGAAAAGCTAATATGGTAGCAGATGCATTGAGTCATAATGTGGTATCTGATCTAAGAGCTATGTTTGCTCGTCTCAGCCTATTTGAGGATGGTAGTCTTTTAGCTGAACTTCAAGTGAAACCGACTTAGATTGGTTAGATTAGAGAGAAGCAGATGTTGGATGGGTCGTTGGTTTCCTGTTTCCAACAAGTGAAGAAGGGAGAGACAGTAGATTTTGAGCTAAATAGTGAAGGAGTATTATGCTTCTGTGGAAAAGTTTGTGTATCGAGTGACTCTGAGTTAAGGCAGTCTATTCTATGGGAGGCGCATAGTAGCCCATATACTATGCATCCCGGTGGAAACAAATTATACCGAGATCTACGTGAACTGTACTGGTGGCCAGAATTTCAGCGTGAGATTACCGACTTTGTAAGTAAGTGTTTGACATGCCACAAAGTGAAGGCTGAGCATCAACTCCCTTCGGGACTACTGCAACCTGTTAAGATTCTACTCTGGAAGTGGGAAAGGGTAACTATGGATTTTATTAGTGGGCTACCCCTAACGCCTACTAAAAAATATTTGGTATGGGTTATTGTTGATCGACTGACTAAATCTACTCACTTCATACCGGTTCACACGGATTACTCATTGCAGAAGTTAGCCAAGTTGTATGTGGCAAAGATTATAAGGTTGCATAGGGTACCAGTGTCTATCATCTCGGACAAGGACCCTAAATTCGCATCTCGGTTCTGGATAGTGTTACACGAAGCTTTAGGTACAAGGTTAGATTTTAGCACAGTATTTTATCCAAAGACTGATGGTCAGTCAGAGAGGGTAATACAGATTCTGGAGGACATGTGTGATTGACTTCAACGGCAGTTGGGAAGACTACTTGTCGTTGGCAGAATTTGCTTACAACAACAGCTACCAATCCAGTATTCAGATGGCACCGTATGAGGCATTAGATGGTCGTAGGTGTCGTACCCCTACTTGCTGGATAGAATTAGGTGAACGGCGACTATTGGGTCCTGAGTTAGTTTTTAAAACTGAGGAGAAAGTGAAATTAATTTGGGGCCGGTTAAAAGAAGCATCTGATAGACAGAAGTCGTATGCTGACTTAAAGCATAAAGAGATAGAGTTTTCTGTGAGGGATTATGTCTTTTTGAAGGCCTCACCGTGGAAAAAGATTCTGAGATTTGGACAGAAGGGCAAGTTGAGCCCCAGATTCATCAGACCCTATCGGGTATCAAACGTGTTGGACCGGTCGCCATCAGCTTGAGCTGCCTCCTGAATTAAACTGAATACATAATCTATTCCATGTTTCTATACTGAGGCGCTACCGTTCGAATTCTTCTCATTTAGTGTCGTTGGAGGAGATCGAGGTAAGACCTGATCTAACATTTGAAGAAGAACTAGTGCAAGTTTTGGATCGTGATGTTAAAGTGCTGAGAAGGAAATTTGTTCCGTTAGTCAAGGTGCTGTGGTGTAATTACGGTTCAGAGGAAGCCATGTGGGAGCCTGAGGAGGCAATGCGACATTAATACCCTCATCTATTTTGATCAGGTAACTTTCGAGGATGAAATTTCTTTAATGGGGGTAGAATTGTAACATCCCAAAAATTAAGGGATTGTGATTGTTTCATAATTGCATGTGTTGGGCTTGCTTAGCTAGTTATTTAAGTGTGTTTAGGGGTTCTAGGGAGGCCTGGATTCAAGTTTGAGCCCTGGAAAAATTTTGGTTTTTGGCCCTTTAGTAGAGAGGGCCGGTTGAGGTTGGACTTGAGTATATTGAGTGCGTTTTGCTAACACAAGTTGGCCATGGGGCAAAGTGGCTAGTGGCATGGATTATGTTACAAGAGGGCCTGGGTTAGAAACCCCTTGTATGCAAAATATGTTTATTTTTGCTCAGGAGAAAAGAAGAGGTTGTGTTGGAATCAATACTGATGGAGAAGTATTTGAAGTGGTCAAGGTTGTTAGGTGAATTTGAATGGGAGATGGAGAGTAAATTAAGGAGGGATTCATGGAGAAAATCATGGGATTCAAGTAGGGGAAGTGGTATGGCTGAATAAGGGGTCTTGTGTAGGAAAATTCAGCTAAGGGGGTTGTGTTAGGCATTTTTGGCTAGTGGAAAGTGTAGGTACCAGATTCTTGTTCTTCTTTTCCTCTGAAATTGCCAAATCTACTTGTGAATTGACCACTCATGCATATTTTCTTCCCTTTTTTTCAAATCATTCTTCTTCTCTTGGCTCACTCTCTTTTACACTTCTAACTTTGGGAAAATACGGTTCTCTTCCCCCTCACTACTGTTCTATCCGGTCCTCTCTAGTAGTCGACACCCATTCCCTCTCCATAGCCGAATCTGTCTCTTTTGTTTTCCTACTAGAGATTGCATTGGTAAGTCTTACTCTCACCTTCTTTCTTTTCTTTCTTTTCCCATCACTCATCTTTTTAATCATTTGTTCTTTTCTTTGCTTCTAAGCCGAATACTTCTCTTCTTGAAGTGTTAGTTCTTCTATTTACTGGCTGAACCTTGTAAGTCAAACCTGCATACTCTCTTCATCTTGGACCCTTGTTCTTGGTTGTGAGGGCCGAAACTTCTGGTGGGACAATTGCCGAATTCGGTGGTGCTTTGGTAAGGGTGCAGTGATGGTTGTAGTTCTTGTAATTTGGTTAAGTAAGATTGCTTGTGATTATTCGATCAGACTTGGGTCTCTCCTCTGCGTGGGGGGAGCCGAATGATGGTTGTTTTTTAACATGCTTTTGCTCGTCAAAACAATGTTAGGGTCTTGATTTTCGTAGCCCAGGGATAGGGCCAAGGGCTTGGTGCACTGAAAGAGAGCGTATTCGTGGTAAGTGGAGTTAGCCTAGTAAAGTGTTTCTAGTTACGATTATCAAAGTAGAGACTAACCTTTTGTCAACTATCATTATAGGTGTTAAAAGCGGTGGAAAACACAACTCGTAACCAAGGTGTGTGAACACAATCCTTGCTTGTTTGTTATGACACGGTCCTGTGAATCGGCCAAAAGCCGAAATACTAAAAAGTCAGAATACTGGCAACTGAGATCACTCGAGCGCAAGCGCTCGTAGGTTAAATCGAGCTATTAGTGATGACGATAGACCGTTGGGAGTGCGACGAACGCTCTCGTTGAACGGAGGCCAGAATGGGCCTTATTGTGCCGAAGCAGGCTAAATGGGCCCAACGGGTTAACGGGCCCATATGTGCAAAAATGATGAAAAGTGTCAGCAGATCGATGCGACTACGAAGTCTACAGATTCGAGACTGAAAATGAACAGAATGGGCCACACGAGCGTGTGGGCCCGTATGGGCCGGAATTGGGTTTTAGTCCCAATAGCATTGTGTTGACCGGAATTGGAAAACGAGTCACTTGAGACTACATTGGGCCTTCGAAAAGGCCGTTGTATGGGTAAAATTACTGAAATACCCTCGGTGGGTAAAATTTCTAAACTACTTTCGATGGGTAAAATTTCTGAAATACCCTCGGTGGGTAAAATTACTGAAATATCCTTAAAGGGTGAAATTACCAAAATGCCCTCGTTGGGTGAAATTATTAGAGTACCCCCAAGGGGTAAATTACTATTTTACCCCCACTGATCAAAAGACCATTATACCCCTAGAGGTAGATTTAGTGTGTTTGTGTGTAATTTGTTTAATTGCTATGATGGTAATTTATTTCATACTGAGTTAAAATGTCATGACATGTTGCATTGGGTTGGGTCGTGTTTTTGGAGGAAGTACTGTACTAGTGGCTATGCCACGTTACATTGATTCAGTGGCTTTACCACGATATATTGATTTTAGTGGCTCAACCACGATATCTTTATCGCGCCTTTGTTGCGTTGATATTAGCAAATGATCGCGCTTATTGGTGTGTAAAGGGTGGGTGGGTTGACTTGGTCCCCGCATGGTGTGTAGGGTTGGCACGGGTGGTGTGATGGTTGGATTGGGTTGGGTTGTATTTTGTTTGCATTACCATAATTTTAGGGCTTAGGCCCGAACTGATACTGCATGGGCTTGGGCCTAAAATGTGACTGTAACAGGGGATTACACACTGAGTTCTCGTAACTTACCCGTTTCCTTTAATCAGGTGTAATCCCCAATTTTGGGGATTTGGAGCCATGAGGACTCGGGTGACCACATGTCCTGCATGTTTCAGGGGTTAATTTAGTCACTTTATTTTGGCTTACTTTATTTTAATGTTTGGGTTATCAATTTTTGTAATAAGGCCATTGGATTTGTTTTTAACTTTTATTTGGTAATTCTTTACAAACTGCTATTTTTCTTAACGCGGGTTTTGAAATCATAACTACTGTTTTTGAAATAACACAGTTTCGCAACTGTTTAAACCACGCTTTCATAACGAACAAGATTTTAACCAAATTGATAGATGTATAATAATATCCTTGAAGAAGATTCGTTTTGAGAATAACTTGTTTTGGCTATAAGCAACGAGAGATGGGATTTCTGGATGATAGAAAGTTTTGATTTGTAAATGAGTTTCAAACGATCACAAAGTTTTCAAACAACACCTGATGTGGCATGCTTGATCCGGTCATAACATCTAGGCCGGGTTGAAGCAACTAGTGTCGATCCTGGCATCTCATTTGCCAATTGTTTTGTTAGTTTTTTTTAATTCTAGCATGGTTAACTTCCAAGCTATTAGAGCAATGCTGGCAAATGTATGGCACCTAATTGAAGGGATTTCGATAGTATATCTAAGATAGGGCCAGATTATGTTTAGACTGTATCACACAGTAGGTGTTGATAGAATCAAGAAAGGGAGTCCATGGAATTTTAACTCTCATTGTAACACCCTTAAACCGTATCTGTCATCGGATTAGGGTTAAAGGCATTACCGAATAAATCTTAAACATTTACAGCCATTACATTCAATCATTTATCAATCACAATAAAAGTGTCCTTAAATAGGGCAACGAGACCCTAATCATGCTTTAAAGTAGAGCCGGGACTAGGCCAAACACTTACGAAATTTCTCAAAAATTTAAAACTTTTCTAAGTTATAGAGGACACACGCCTGTGTAGCCAAGCCAAAACATATCAAAGAATCATCAATTCTTTACCTACAATTGCAACTCCAACCATGCTAATTTGTGCAACTAAACACATATGTAATTAAGCATAATCCATCCATATTTTTTATTCATATATCCACTCCTTTGTTCAATTAAACATGCTCATGTTGCATTCATATGCTTACCAAATCTTTAACCATTTCATAAGCTATCTAGCCATGCCAGAACATACATCATATTTCATGTTTACTCATGCATATTATCAACACTTATGTAGCCACATCTCATAGCTAATTATACACTTTTCAATCATAACCAAAAACATCTAGCCTATACATGCCATATTTAACTATGTACACATTTCAAAAGTACCAAAATGAATTTGAGTAGTATGGTGACGATCCTCGACGGTTCCCGAGCCTTCAGTAGCTTCGACAATCTATAAAACAGAGAAAACACACACACAGAGAGTAAGCTTTCAAAAGCTTAGTAAGCCATATACAAATAAACTTAATATATAATGCACTTATTCAATTTGATGGAATTTCATTTATAATTCTCATATTCATTAGCTCATATACTTAGTCATATAATACCAAAATTCTTCAATTCAAATATCATATTCACTCATAACTTATTCAAGCATATTTCACATATTAACTCATCACTCCATTTCACATATTAATCATAATAAGTTCATATAGATACTTACCTTTATGCACACTTAGTGTACATATCAAACATACTAGTGTACATATCAAACACACCTGATAATGATATACAAATCATATAATCGTTCATTGCCAACGTCCCAGGCGTGGTCTTGCATGAAATTAGATATCGATGCCTCTGTCCCAGACAGGGTCTTACATGTAAACAGATATCGATGCCACAGTCCCAGACAAGGTCTTACACGTAATCAGATATCAATGCCACTGTCCCAGATAGGGTCTTACACGTAATCAGATATCAATGCCACTATCCCAGACAGGGTCTTACACGTAATCAGATATCGATGCCACTGTCCCAGATAGGGTCTTACACGTAATCAGATATCGATGCCACTATCTCAGACAGGGTCTTACATGAAATCTCGAATCAATGCCAATGTCCCAGACGTGGTCTTACATGATATCAAATATCATACACCTATGTCATAACATAGTTAATCCTATCTATTTCTATGTTCGAACGGAACTTCTTAGTTGTTAACACTATGTAAATCTTATCTTAGAATTCATATATATACAACATCTCATATGCATTCAACATTATCCACAGTCATATGAACATACATAATTCAAAACGAATACATTTATTTATATATTGACTTACCTCGAATTTGGATATTCGTTCAGACTCGTTTATTCAACTACCTTCGCTTTCCTGTAATCTAAGTCCGTTTTCTTCGGTTCTTGATTTTTACATATTTAAATGTAATCCATTTATTCACTAATTTATTCAATTTAATCCATGAACACACATTTAGGGCAATATGCAATTTAGCCCTCACATTTACACATTTTATCAATTTAGTCTATTTTTCTCAAAACATCAAATACACAAAATCACCCTATACCCATGCTTAGCCGAATGCTCATATATATCATAGAAGTCCAAAAATTCTATTTATTTCACAATTTAGTCCCTCAAATTGCTATTTTTACAATTTAGCCTTAATTAGCTAAATTCATCAAAATTTCAAGAACAAAACATGTTCATTTAACACGTATCTTTCATTTAACACCATAAATCATCATAAATCATATGAGTTCATCAAAACCTTATTTCAAAAACATCATCAATTCTCACAATTAAGACATGGGTTTTGAAGCATTCGAAGCAACGGTTACGAAAACGTAGAAATTATCAAAAACTGATTAAAACATACCTTGAATTTATGGTTGAAATGGCCGAATATAACCAAGCTAAACCCATTTTCTTTTCTCACAAAATTCGGTGATGAATGAATAGAAATGGCCATTTTTAATGCTTTATTTTATCATAATATAACTTAATAACCTATTTCCAAATTTAACCTTCAAAATTATATATATAACATATTATATAAGGTCATTATTGACCATTCTCATTCCACTATCTCTAATATTGGCATAATTGCCACATGAAACCTTCACACTTATAAAAACATAACAAACAGGCATCTTTTCATAAAACAGGCAAATTTTGCATTTAATGCAATTTAATCCTTTTATCAAATTAAGTACACAAACAGACAATTTGACTTACAAACTTTAACACATGCTTAATCACTTATCAATGGCAAAAAAATAATATTAAATTATTATTCAGACTCAGATTTGTGGTCCCGAAACCACCGTTCCGACTAAGGTTTAAACCGGACTGTTACACTCTTCTCTTGATTCTCTATCGATTGTAGGAGGGGGACGACCCCATATCTATCCCTTTATTTCATTCAAAATTTTGGGTGTTAGTACATGATTTGTCACTTGAACTCATGTCAGCGTCAGTGGCTAAACAATTGGGAAGCTTTATTGGTAGCTTTATTGATTATGATGTTAATGTTATCTCATTAAGTTATAAAAGGATAATGCGGATAAGGGTTCGATTAGATATTTGATTATCATTAAAGCAAAAGAAAAAGCTTCTATTGGCTAATGGTAAGCATTGTTATGTTCATTTTGAATATGAGAACCTAACACTCTTTTACTTTTTGTGTAGAAAATTAGGGCATAGGGAAATTTTTTGTCCGCTTCGGCTTACACAAGGAACGCAAGATTTGTCTTTGGAATAGGATATTTCCTCAAGGCTTCACCCCAGTGTGCGGCACCGCCGACGAGCATTTAGTTGAGGAAGGAGGTTCCAATCGATATTCCAAATCTCTAAAACTCTTTTTGTAAAATTAGGGGGATAAAAGATAATTCTCTTAATTCTTATACTCAAAATATGGCTAATACTAATCTCGATGATAAGGGAACATGATATCTATAAGAAAAGTTAACAAGTTAGTGGGTTGACTACTTATTTAAATTTGATTCAGGCTCAATCTAGGCTAAATGATGGTTTTGATGTCATAATGGGTATTGAGGGGGAGAACATTCCAATAGAACAGGTAGAAGGTAATAAACAACCATGAGTCCATTCTTTTGGATTACGAGTTTCACCCAGTACAAACTCTACGGGTATTGCTATGGATTCAATACAGGTTCAGACTTCTTCATTATCGCCAGACCTGATCGCAATGAAACTCTTAAGTTGGAATGTTTGAAGCCTAGGGAAGCCTTAGATAGTTTTTCTTCTCCAGCATGTGCTATGTAAAATTAACCCCTATGTAGTTTTTTTTATTGAAACGAAGCTACAGAACTTGAGGATGGCTACTGTTCAAAAAGTTCGGGGGTTACCAAATAGTTTAGACATTGATGCAGTTGGGCGTAATGGTGGACTTTCGGTTGGTTAGAAGAATACTTGTACTATGTCTCTTCGATCATTTTCGAAAAAGCATATTGATGTTTTGGTAAATGATTATTCAAATGGTAAGAAACAAAGGTATACAGATTTCTACGGGCCTTTTGAGAAACACAATAGAGGGGCTTCTTAGAACATTCTAAAATAGTTAAATGGTTGCCTGAATATCCCCTAGCTGATCATCGGGGATTTTAATGAGATTATGTTTTCATCCGAGAAACAATGAGGGCTATTGCAAAGTGGTCGGCAAATGGAAAATTTTTAAAATGCATTACTGGATTGTATTTTAGAGGATCTAAGTTATAGTGGCACATAGTTTACAATCTAACCGGGTTTGGCACTTTAAGTTTGAGGCAACATGATTAATCAAGGACACTTGTGATGTAACACCCCAAACCCAGCCCAAAAGTTAAGCCCGAATCTGGCGTGCCATATTGAAGTGTTTTTTGAAAACCATGTTTTCATTGAAAACCCTCCTTAATATTTAAAAACTAAAGTCTCAGTTTGTGTTCGTTCAATTTCAAAACGTGGTTCATTGAAAAGTTAATCACTTTTAAAAACGTTATTAACTTCGTTAAAAATCTCTTTTAGTTGCGGAAGCTAATTTAAGGTAAAGAAGTTTAAAACGTATGTTTTTAAAAATAATAATTGGGTTGAAAACTCATCTACATCTAACAGATATAAAACGTAACAAAATCCCAAATTCAGAATTAAATCTAGAGAGGCCTTATTACAAAGATTAAAACCCAAAACGAAATTTAAAACATATATAAAGTCCAAAGCATAACAGCCGCAGTCGTGTGGTCACCTTTGAGTCCCTTGTAGCACCAATCCTCCTAACACTGGGGATTACCTGCACAGTTAAAAATAGAGTTAGTTTACAAAAACTCAGTGTGTAATCCCCTTGCTAGAGTAACAGTCAATATACAGAAACAGAAACCGAAACACTCTAGGCCAAAGCCCTTTAACAGTAACAGTACAGTCCAGTTCAGAGCATACGTGGGCCAAAGCCGACCACAATATCATTTGGGTCACAGCCCATAACAGAATCAATTGGGCTTTCCCCATTCTATTAACGGTGGCAACTGGGCCTTAGCCCATAATAGCCTCAGTTGGGCCTTAGCCCATATCAAATGTCACATATCACATCTCTCTGGGCCTAAGCCCATCTTAATATCAGAATCAGTATATGCAATGCATGAGTACCCAAACCAACCCTGCACTCCGTCTCCTGTCCAACCCTGTACTCTTATGGGGATTTAATCGACCCACCCATCCCTACACTCCTTATGTAGCACTAGTTGCGGCACTAACTCAACAGAACGGCTAAAAGCCATAAATATCGCAACAACGCTGCCAGTTAATAGAATGGCTAAGAGCCATAAACAAAATAGTTATTAACCATAATCAGAATAGCACAGAGCCATAATTAGGATGGCACTAAGCTATCAGTAACTGTAATAAGTTTGGCACATAGCCATCAGCGACGGGTAATTATGATCGACACAGAGTCGTCAGTATATATGTTAGGCACATAGCCACGGGTAAATACGATTGGCACAGAGCCATAATCAAGATGGCACAGAGCCATATTTAGGTTGGCACAGAGCCATAATCAAATTACGCGGCTTTAAGCCTTCCATCGGTCCACATTCGTCACATGCAACACGTGTGACCTTATCAGATCAATACTGGATCCACAATCGTCTCATGCGACCCATGCGACCCTATAAGAACTTCCTCCGTATCAATGTCCCAACCCCATGCAATATGTCGTGTATGTCATGCTCAATCATTACACGTGTATGCATAATGGCCATGCCCAGTAGCAGCCATTTAGACATATATTAAAAGCATATTAGTCACACGACCATAGTCAAGTCAGTTTAAACACAGTCATACGATCACAGTCAAATCAGTCAAATTCATAGTCTAAGTCAGCCATTTACCCACAAGGGCAAAACAATCATTTTACCCTATAAGAGTATTTCGATAATCCTACCTTTCAGGGGTATTTCGGTAATTTTACCCTACACAAATTGGGGGTATTTTAATAATTTCACAAATTAGCAGTATTTCGATAATTCTACCCTACAGGGTTATTTCGATAATTCTACCCTACAAGGGTATTTCGATATTTTTACAAATTAGGGGTACTTCAGTAATTTCACAAATCGAGGGCTTTTCGATAATTTCACAAATTAGGGGTATTTTGGTAATTTCACAATTCGGGAGTATTTTGGTAATTTCACAAATTGAGGGTATTTCGGTAATTCACAAATCGGGGGTATTTTGGTAATTTCACAAATTGAGGGTATTTTGATAATTTTAAAAATAAAGAGTATTTCAGTAATTTCACCAATCGATAGCATTTTGATAATTTTACAAATCGAGGGTATTTTGGTAATTTCACAAATCGGGGGTATTTTTAAAATTTTACAAATTGGGGGTATTTTGGTAATTTCACAAATTGAGGGTATTTTGATAATTTTACAAATCGAGGGTATTTCGATAATTTCACAAATTGGGGTTATTTTGAAAATTTTACAAACTTGGGGTATTTCGGTAATTTCACATATCAAGGTCTAACGACCCAATAGAAGGTCCACCAATCGAGGGTATTTTGATAATTTTACAAACCGAGTCTTTCGGTAATTTTACAAATTGGGGTCCCAGTGACCCAACAGAAGGTCCACCTTCGCCTCAAGCGACTTAAGTAACCTAAACAGTCACAACGGTGTAAATGGGCCTAAGGTCCATTATTCGGCCTAAGTGGGCCCACACGCTTGGGTGGCCCATTCCGGCTAAAATCAGATACGACTATGTGTACACCATAACCCGGTTCATTAATAGTCACTTACCGTAAATTTTCTCCGTGTGGAGTCCACGTTCCCATTGGGCCCACACGACTCATTTTAAGCCCAGCGAGGGCCAGAACTACGTGAGTCATGTGCGCGACATGACAAGTCTATCGAATTCTCACTTAACAGCAAAATGAAAAGTCTATCAATTTCTCACTTAACAACGAAATTTACCCACGCAGGCCCACTTGACCCAAATCGGCCCATTAGGCCTAATAACGACCAAGTCCACGAGATCACTCATGGTGGCCTTTGTCAATGCGTCGAATCCCTCATACGAGTGTCTATGCGCCCGTGTAGTAGCCGTTGCCGTGTCGTTGGCTTTTTGGCATCTCGGCATTTCGACATTTGTCGTTCTACAACGCGAATAGTGTGTGTACACACCTTGATGGAGAGAAACGCAGTAGCCCACGAGCGTAGAACCTTGACTGAATCGGCTTATACTTCCTAAGCCGTTTGATTATGAATCGATATCACCTCCTTGTGGTTTATCTGTACCACAACATTATCTATTAAGAATCAATATCAATAACAAAGGTTAAACAATTACTATCCTAAGGAAAACACACGGCCAACAAGAGAACTAGACATTCGGCCAGTATTTGAAAGCACATAACCACTTACCCCTAACAGTCGGCCAACCAGATAAATTGAACTCAATCAACCCACAAGAGAAGAATAGATTCGGCACTTCAGAGGCTGGAGAAATGATTCGTCAGAACGCTTGTAGGTCAAAATGTTTGATCGATGGAGAAGGGAAAAAGAATAAAGGGAGAGAAAGAAAGGTTGAATTCGGCTCACATTAAGAAGAATAGGAAACAGGGAGAAGAGAATAAAGAAAGCCGAAACGGGAAAAACATAAAAAGGTCTATGGCAATATTTTGCACTATAGATAGAAGAGAGAAAATAAAACAAATCGCCATAAAAGAAAGCAATTGCCAAAAATGCACCAAATGCACTCCCTACCCGATTTTGCCTAAACAAAACTCCTCCCAATCGGCTCCAACTTCTCCTATTTCAAAATCCTTCAAAAATTCCACCAATCCCTCCACTGAATTTTCTCATTGATTTACTCTAACTCCTCATTCAAATTTGATTCAAATTCTTATGACCAATTCAACGACAAAGTTCTAGTCCAGTTCCAACACCTCTCCAACTCAAGCAACAAAATAACCATACAATTACGCACGCTAAGCCTCAAACCTCAGACTCCTTGCCACACATGAAGCGCCACCGTACCGCTAGATCCCTTCTTTCTTTTTGTCATAAAACAAACACTAATTATTATAAGTCCTATAAGCTAACATCCAAGTTCACTTAAAAGCCCAAATTAAAATTTTGCAAACACCCAGACTTGAACCCAGGCTTCTCAAGCACTCCCAAATATGCCTAAATACTTAGCCACTAAAGCTACACTTAATTTATGATATTTTCTCGCACACATAAACTTTTATGAGTTCCCACGCTCAAGTCCCAATCCTACTAGGCCTAATTTTAGTGCGTTATAATTCACCCCTCCTTAAAGAAATTTCATCCCCAAAATTTCCAACTAACAGGGTAGTCATGTAACAACTACAACATTATGCTACCGCTGCGCACTCTGATCCCAACGTCTTTAACACACATCCAAAACATCCACCTGCCGTAGCAGATAGGTTACAATTTCTATATCCAGAAAATCACATCCAACATTTCCAAACACACACAGAATAAATACCAAAAATACAGTCACATATCCAAAGAAACCACAGTATTTCTAACTCAATGTACTTCAATTTCTAAACAGACAAAAGTATTCAGAAAACTTATGGATTCGGCACCAAAAACTCAGTGAGCCACACTTTTTGGAAAATATTCAGTAAAACATTTCACATACTTCAAATCTTTTGAAACAGTTCTTTCAGAAATTCAATTTTAAAAACCCAATCTACAGCCAATTTTTGAAACTAGGCTCTGATACCACTAAATGTAACACCCTAAACCCGGCCAAGAAGTTAGGCCCGAATCTAGCGTGCCACATTAAAGTGTTTTTTGAAAACCAAGTTTTCATTGAAAACCCTCCTTAATATTTAAAAACTAAAGTCTCAGTTTATTTTCGTTCAATTTCAAAACATGGTTCATTGAAAAGTTAATCACTTTTAAAAATGTTATTAACTTCGTTAAAAATCTATTTTAGTTACGGAAGCTAATTTAAGGTAAAGAAGTTTAAAACGTATGTTTTTAAAAACAGTAATTGGGTTGAAAACTCGTCTACGTCTAACGGATATAAAACGTAACAAAATCCCAAATTCACAATTAAATCCAGAGAGGCCTTATTACAGAGATTAAAACCCAAAAATGAAATTTAAAACATATATAAAGTCTAAAGCATAACAGCCGTAGTCGTGTGGCCACCTCCGAGTCCCTCGCAGCACCGATCCTCCTAACAGTGGGGATTACCTGCACAGTTAAAAACAGCGTGATTTTACGAAAACTTAGTGTGTAATCCCCTTACTAGAGTAACAGTCAGTATATAAAAACAGAAATTGAAACACTCTAGGCCAAAGCCATTTAACAGCAACAGTACAGTCTAGTTCAGAGCATACGTGGGCCAAAGCCCACCACAATATCATTTGGGTCATATCCCATAATAGAATCAATTGGGCTTTGCCCATTCCAGTAACGGTAGCAACTGGGCCTTAGCCCATATCACATCTCTCTAGGCCTAAGCCCATCTCAATATCAAAATCAGTATATGCAATACATGAGTACCCAAACCAATCCTGCACTCTATCTCCTGTCCAACCCTACACTCTTGTGGGGATTTAATCGACCCACCCATCCCTACACTCCTTATGTAGCATCGGTTGCAACACTAACTCAATAGAACGGCTAAAAGCCATAAATATCGCAGCAACGCTGCCAGTTAACAAAATGGCTAAAAGCCATAAACAAAATAGTTATAAACCATAATCAAAATGGTACAGAGCCATAATCAGGATGGCACTAAGCTATCAGTAACTGTAATAAGTTTGGCATATAGCCATCAGCGACGGGTAATTATGATCGACACGAAGTCGTCAGTATATATGTTAGGCACATAGCCACGAGTAAATACGATTGGCACAAAGCCATAATCAAGATGGCACAAAGCCATATTTAGGTTGGCACAGAGCCATAATCAGATTACGCGGCTTTAAGCCTTCTGTCGGTCCACATTCGTCACATGCAACACGTGTGACCTTGTTAGATCAATACTGGATCCACAGTCGTCTCATGCGACCCATGCGACCCTATCAGAACTTCCTCCGTATCAATGTCCTAACACCATGCAATATGTCGTGTATGTTATGCTCAATCATTACACGTGTATGCATAATGGCCATGCCTAGTAGCAGTCATTTAGACATATATTAAAAGCATATCAGTCACACGACCACAGTCAAGTCAGTTTAAACACAGTCATACGATCTTAGTCAAATCAGTCAAATTTATAGTAATTTCTGTAATTCTACCCTACAGGGGTATTTTAGTAATTTCACAAATTAGTAGTATTTCGATAATTTCACAAATCGAGGGTATTTCGATAATTTTACAAGAGGTATTTCGGTAATTTCACAAATCAAGGTTATTTCGATAATTTCATAAATTAGGGGTATTTTGGTAATTTTAAAAATTAGAGGTATTTCGGTAATTTCAAAAATTGAGGGTATTTTAGTAATTTTACAAATCAGGAGTACTTCAGTAATTTCACAAATTGAGGGTATTTTGGTAATTTTACAAATCAATGGTATTTTAGTAATTTCACAAATCGAGAGTATTTCAATAATTTCACAAATCGGGGGTATTTCTATAATTTCACAAATTGAGGGTATTTTGATAATTTAACAAATCGAGGGTGTTTCAGTAATTTCACAAATCGAGTGTTTTTGATAATTTTACAAATCGAGGGTATTTCAGTAATTTCACAAATTAGGGTCTCAGCGACCCAGCAGAAGGTCCATCGTCGCCTCGAGTGACTTAAGTAACCTAAACAGTCACAACGTTGTAAATGAGCCTAAGGCCCATTATTCGGCCTAAGTGGGCCCACACGCTCGGGTGGCCCATTCATCCCAAAATCAAATACAGCTATGTGTACACCATAACTCGGTTCATTAATTGTCACTTACCGCAGATTTCCTCCGTGTGGGGCCTACGTTTCCATTGGGCCCACACAGCCTATTTTGGCCTCGCAAGTCCCAGAACTACCTAAGTCATGTGCGCGACATGACAAGTCTATCAAATTCTCACTTAACAGCAAAATGACAAGTCTATCGATTTCTCACTTAACAGTAAAATTTACCCATGCGGGCCCACTCGACCCAAATCAGAACATTAGGCCTAATAACGGCCAAATCTACGAGATCGCTCATAATGGCCTTTGTCAATATGTCGACTCCCCCACACGAGTGTCCATGCGCCCGTGTAGTAGTCGTTGTCATATCGTCGGCTTTCTGGCATTTCGGCATCCCGGTATTTCGACATTTGTCGTTCTACAACGTGAATAGTGTGTGTACATACCTTGATGGAGAGAAATGCAGTAGCCCACGAGCGTAGAACCTTGACTGAATCGGCTTATACTTCCTAATCTATTTGATTATGAATTGATATCACCTCCTTGTGGTTTATCTGTACCACAACATTATCTATTAAGCATCAATATCAATAACAAAGGTTAAACAATTACTATCCTAAGGAAAACACACGGCCAACAAGAGAACTAGACATTCAGCCAGTATTTGAAAGCACATAACCACTTACCCCTAACAATCGGCCAACTAGATAAATTGAACTCAAACAACCCACAAGAGAAGAACATATTCAACACTTCAGAGGCTAGAGAAATAATTCATCAGAACGCTTGTAGGTCGAAACGCTTGATCGATGGAGAAGGGAAAAAGAATAAAGGTAGAGAAAGAGAGGTTGAATTCGGCTCACATTAAGAAGAATAGGAAACAGGGAGAAGAGAATAAAGAAAGCCGAAATGGGAAAAACATAAAAAGGTCTATGGCAATATTTTGCACTATAGATAGAAGAGAGAAAATAAAACAAATCGCCATAAAAGAAAGCAATTGCTGAAAATGCACCAAATGCACTCCCTACCCGATTTTGCCTAAACAAAACTCCTCCCAATCAGCTCTAACTTCTCCTATTTCAAAATCCTTCAAAAACTCCACCAATCCCTCCACCAAATTTTCTCCTTGATTTACTCCAACTCCCCATTCAAATTCGATTCAAATTCTTATGACCAGTTCAACCACAGAGTTCCAGTCTAGTTCCAACACCTCCCCAGCTCAAGCAGCAAAATAACCATACAATTGCGCACGTCAAGCCTCGAACCTCAAACTCCTTGCCACACATGAAGCGCCACTTTGCCACTAGATCCCTTCTCTCTTTTTGTCATAAAACAAACACTAATTATTATAAGTCCTATAAGCTAACATCTAGGTTCACTTAAAAGCCCAAATTAAAATTTTGTAAACACCCAGACTTGAACCCAGGCTTCTCAAGCACTCCCAAGTATGCCCAAATACTTAGCCACTAAAGCTACACTTAATTTATGATATTTTCTCGCACACATAAACTTTTATGAGTTCCCACACTCAAGGCCCAATCCTATTAGGCCCAATTTTAGGGCGTTACATGTGAGCTTGAGGTAAAGAATTTATAAGACGATTCAAAGGGTTTAATACTACAAAAACAGAAATTAGTTTATCAAGGTCTTAAGGTTTGGTTCAAGAAAATTAAACAAGAGAAAAAATTATGGAGCATGATCTAAAATTGCAACTAAACTTATTAAATTCATTGGCTCTGAAGGATGTGGTGCTAAAAAAGATTGTGGATGCCAAGTTGGCTTTAAATATGGAGGTCGATAAAGAAGAGTTGTTCTGGAAATAAAGAGTGAGGGTGAACTAGCTTAAGAATGGAGACCGAAATACTATTTTTTTCCATAACTTTTCCTTACAATAATGTCGAATAAATCGTATTGATAGATTGGTGGATAGTGAAGGTAATTTATTTGATAAAGATGAGGAGTTCAATTGGATTGTACAGGATTATCTTGTTTCTCTTTTCTCGTCACATGGAGTGGCCAACCTAGTTGAAATTTTGGAAGGTATTAACAGTTGCATAACATAGTACATGAATTCTGAATTGATTAGAGACTTTTCCCATGAAGAAGTATATGCCACTTTGAAGTCTATGAGCCCTTTAAAAATGTCTGGGTAAGATGGGCATGGCATAGTCTTCTATCAATGGTTTTGGCATATTGTTAGCTCAAATGTCTCAGATCTTTATATTGTTGCACTACAAAGAGAGGTTTCATTGTCCGAGATCAATTATAATCGTATTATTTTAATTCCAAAGGTTAGTAATCTTAGAAGTATATCTCAATTTCAACCCTTTAGCCTATGAAATATGTTGTATAAATTTGCATAAAAATTCTAGTAAATAGATTTCAATCTATTCTTCACTTATGTATTGATGAGGCGCAAAGCGTGTTTATCCCTGGAAGACTCATTATAACATACTGGTTGCGTATGAACTACTTCATTCATTTAAAAATAGGTGAGTTGGTCATCATAGTTTCTTTTCTCTTAAACTTGATATGAGTAAAGCTTACAACGAGATGGAATGATAATTTATTGAGACTTTATTGTGAAAAATGGGCTTTTCTGATAGATGGATTCAGTGCATTATTGGGTGTGTTACGTCGATGTCCTACTCAGTAGTTTTAGATAGGGTGGTAGGTGATAGCTTTCTGTCTTCTTCTTCTTGTGGATTATGATAGGGTGACCCATTAAGCTCATATTTATTTTTCATTTGTAATGACGGGCTTTCATCTCTTTTCAAATTAGCATCTTTAGTGAAAGGTTAATGGATGCTAGAATCCCTAAAGGCGCACCGCTAATCATGCCTCTACTCTTTGTCGATAACAATTTTATCTTCATGAGGGTAATGTTTTGGGTGGGACTAAGTTAAAAAGTTTGTTGGGCAAATATGTAAAGTGCTTTGGGCGATTCATTAATTTCGACAAGTCTGGACTATTCTTTAGTTTGAATGTGATTAAAGAAAATAAGATGAAAGTGTGTTAGATTTCTAGGGGTGGTTAGTAACAATGATCTAGAGAAATATTTAGGTTTGAAAGCTATAGTGGGGTGCGATAAAAAATAGGATTTCTCGATTCTTTGATACAGATATAATAAACGAATCCATAATTGGAGCTCAAAATTTATTGTCCTTGGATGGTGATGAGGTTTTTATTAAATCAGTTTTACAAGAAATGTTGATGTATGCGATGTCATGTTTTCTCCTACCTATTACCTTTTGTAAAGAACTTGATGCTTTAACTGCATGGTATTGATGGCAAAAATCTGCCAGGAAGAAGGGCATTCACTAGTGCTCTTAGTCAGATCTTTTTCGTTTAACAGAAGATAGATGATTGAGTTTTTGAGATTTAGCAAAATTTAACATTGTGTTATTAGCTAAACAAGGATGGCGTCTACTTGTTAATCCTAGATGATTAATTGCTCGAGTTCTACGAGCCAAATATTAGCCAAAATCTAATTTTCTTAATGCATCAATTAGCTCTAATTCATCTCTGACATGGCATATCATCTGGTGCTCTAAAGGATTGTTGGAATTTGGTTTACAATAGAGAATCAAGTCAAGTTTTTTTTATTTCTATATGAAACGATCTTTGGTTGCCTAAGGTTTCTTCGCGTAGGGTAGAATCACCAAGAAGCGATGGACTTGATTTGTTTTGGATTTAATTATTCCATGTACGAATCAATGGAACTTGGAGCTTATATCTTAAATTTTTACTGAAGATGAAGCTAATTGCATCATGAATATTCCTTTGTCATAGCACCCACAAGATGACTGACTGGTTTGGAGTGGTGAATATTCTGGCTTATACATCGTTTGAAGTGGATATAGCCTGCTAATCAATCCCCCTGTCTTAGTGGAACACGCGAAACCCAACCCGATAATTGGATCCAAGTATGATGTGTTACAACTTTAATTTCAGGCGAATTTCTAGCAGAACATTCGGTGGAAGCTTTATAAAATTTTACAAAGTTATAAGTATAAAACGTATAATAGCTGTCACATTGCAAAGGTTTAAATGTCATCATTGGTAGTTCAAAATATTGTTCAAACCATCCAGCGTATAAGTTTTAATAAGTAAATTTCATTAAATAAAATATAATTGTTCGAATCCAAAAATTTAGATTTAAATAAGATTATTATAAAAATAGTGTCTTGTCAAATAATAATTCTTTATATAGGTCAGTTTCAAAAGTACATTTATAGGCCACCCCCACAAGTCATGTATGATGTAGAACAAAAATAGACAGCTCACAATTGTAGCAGTTCTCTGGCGTAGTTCTTTTAAAAAACAATCTTCCTTCAGTTAGCAAGCTTGAAAAGGAAAAGATAACAGAGTAAGTTCATGTGAACATAGTGAGTTCCAACATAAGGAGAATTCATACACAACATTTCTTATGATACAATAGAACCTTTTAGAATGACTTACACACAATGATCATAGTACGTCTAATTGCATGTATAGTGTTGGGAAATGTGCCCATATTTTAGTAAACATGTAGCTATTTTCTATTTATTTGAATGATGAATAAATAAATAAAGTTAATTTCACATTTCACTATTATGACTTTTCTATTTATGCATGCATAGCGAAATTGTGACAAACAAATATTAGCTCATTGATTGTCTAAGTTCAAATTGAAAATAAGTGGCATTGTAAGAACATTTATATTGCGAGAAAGGCAACTTACTTCAGCAGATAATCTAAATGAGTCTGTAATCCTATAAAAGAATCAAAGTGAGTATTTAATTCAAATACTGAGAAGGATTATTATGTCGTTGACAATTCCAATTAGGGAGATGGCTAGTCTTGACTATCAGAACAATTGACTCCACGAGCAGATACATAGATGTATTCATTGGTAGAATGATACATTGGACTAGACCCAAGATGAATTAATTTTGAATCCATTTGTGAATTAATTCACTTGTGATGTTCATGGTGTGATTTACCTACATCCTGAGTTAGTCACTGACCATGCGTATACAACTCATGTGCTTTGATATAAGTGGAGCCTTATGCTCTAAAGATGACCGAGCTAATAGCCAATATGTTGGGTACATGACTTGTGTATGGATTGCCTTTACTAGAAACAATGGAATTCATAGCTCAATTAAAGAGTTAATGATATCCTCTCATTGACATTGTGTGGATTGATACATATGGAACATAGACATGGGTTGCTATTCTCGAACAAGCAATTCATCACATTCATTTGTTAACAATGATCATATTAATAATTAAGAAGACACGATGGTGATAATGAGATAAAATATGATTGTATTGAGTGAAACGATTTAACTCAAAGGAATCAAGGATATCATATGAGGGTAACATACATGACGAGGTCGTAGGACAAAGCATTTGGATGAATTGCTTTCGTAAAGAGTATACAATAAGGAGCTTTCACACATGGTACTTCTTGTGGACTGAATCCATGATTAAGTAATTGTAAATTATCAAAATGATACTTCTGGACATAATTGCAATCACTAGAGCCTAATTGTATATGTCTGATTGGTCCCTCCTGTAACATCCTGATAATTAGGGGTTATACATTTTCTACTTAATTGAATGATGTTGCATGCTCAATTATTATTAAGTGTATTTTTGGAAGTTATTTGAGCTTCATTAATTAAGTGAATGCTTAGTGAAACTTTTAATTTCTATTAATTAAGAGAGAGCTAAGCAAGTTAGGCCTTAAGAATTAATGACAGGAGGTTTCTAGCATAAGTTGAGTAATTGGCAAGGTGGTTAAGATGCATGGATGTGTGCTTGAGGAGTGAGGTTCAAATCTCCTAGCTAGCATTAGGGAGGATTTTATTTTTGTTTCTTTCCCTTTAGTGTCGGCCAAGAATGTTCTAGAGTGGATGAGTATTCTCTTAATTTTGGCTATTTGACCATGTGAAAAAGGAAGCTAGGAACTTATGGTATGGAATCATAAGTTGATGATAAGATGAGGAGGGCAAAAGGCATGATATTGGGCAATGTTTTGGGAGTTTGTTCATGGTCATTTGACCATGAACCTAGACGGCATGAAGGGCTAAGGGAGTGATTAATTGTCTTGGAAATTTTGGATATGATGGGGAAGAAACAAGGAGGAAAAAGGGGGATGATGTTGGCTAAGGTTGACCGAAAATTTAGTGTAGCCATTAGGGTGCTAGTTGGCCAAAAATCCTAGCAAATGGTCCATCTTTTATCTTTTCTCCAATAACTCTCCTCTTAGCTGAATCTTGTATTGGGCATTAGGTAAAACTTCTCTTTGTTTTGGTTCTCATTTTGACCATTTGGTTAAAATTCCTTTCTCTCAAAATTCTTGTCAAAAGCATCAAAAGGTTAGAAACACTTTCTTCTTTTCTTTCTTTTCTCTCATTGCCGAAAGTACCAAAAGTTTAAGCACCATTTTCTTCTTCATTTCTCCCTCTTGGCCGAATGCACCTAAGCCCCAAAACCAATCTCCTTTCTCTTTGATCATTCTCTTTTTCTCCTTTTATCTTTCCTTCTCATTTTATTTTCTTTCTTTCTTCTCTCTATAGAAACTATTTTCTTCTAAACCAAGAATCATCAATCCTTTTCTTATTTTTCTTCAAAAGAATCATATTCTTTTTCAATCTCCTTTCTCATTTTCTTTTATTGAAAACCAAACTATTATATGCTAATAATCACTATCTTTTCTTTTATCTTTTGTCCAAGTCAATCATCAATCCTTCTTTTCTTCTTATTCAAGGTCAATCTTGAAGAACTCAAAGTAAGGTTTTGTCAATCATTTTCATCATTTCTTTTTACTTTGGCAAATTTAGAATCATGGTCTTTTATTTTCTCTCCTAGGCCGAATCATTTGAAAAGATTTTTCAAAGATCTTTGTTGTAGACAACTCTTAAGAAGTGACCATTCGAAATCATCAAGGTAAGGTTATTAATTTAGATCATATCGATTTCTTTAGATAGACTACTAATCGATCGTATTTTTAGGGGCGATTTAAGACCAACACGATAGGTAAGAAAAGAGCCGTACGGAGTGTTTGGAAGAGAGGAGGTATTCCTTTACCATCAAACTTCAAACGAAGGGTTGTATCAGCAGTTAGAGACTTTCCACCGGGTTATGGACCCTTTGCTAATGAGGATCGGTTATTTGAAGTAGTGCGGACAACCGAACCACTTTACGTTGGTGGAATATCAACGAGTTTTGATCCATCTAGTGGAGAAAAACCACAGATTACTGTCGTTCGAGAATTCAAGGGTAAGGATTTAGATCCCTCATCAATAAGTACAATTTTATTAGCAATAGTGTATACTAACCAAGTGTGTTAATCAATTAGGTGTTGACGAGCGAGAGGGTATTGTTCTCACTGTCACTAGGTGTGTAACCTTACATTAAAAATCTCATAAGATTTATATATATTTAAATGTGACTATATGACCATGTATATGATTGTGATTTTGGATACCATTCAGTGGTATGCGATATTCAGGTATGTTTACCCCAATATTTTGTTCATTTTGCTATATGCATAAAAGTGAAATAAGCATGACTATATTATGATTTGTGGGGTAAATAGCATGAAAATCTGATTTGATATGTATGTGAATGGGCATATGGGTATATTTGATAAAGAAGGAAGTATTCTGGTGGTTTTACCACATTTCTGGTGACTTCGGTCACATATTTGACTCCGGTGACTTTGGTCACATATTTGGCTCCGGTGGCTTCGGTCACATATTTGAAATCCGGTGACTTCGGTCACATATGTGAATCTGGTGACTTTGGTCACGTATTTGAAATTTGGACTTCGGTCAGGTGACTTCGGTCACATCTGTTTGGTGGCTTTGCCACAATATTATAAGGGCGATGTGCATGTTGACCGCAAAGAATCGCCTTCGATGGTGTGTAGCGGATGGAGGGTCGATTTAGTAATCCCTACGGTGTGTTGGTTGGTACGGGTGGTGTGTAGCAGATGGATATTTAGGTGGGCCGGGCTTGCATTTCATTTCATGTACATAACCATGAATATTGAATGATTATTATTTGATCTGCTATGAAAATGGGCTTTTGGGCTATATATGAGCTACATGGGCTTTTGGCCAAATATGACTTAAATGGGCCTATGGCCATACGTGTAATTAATGGGCTTAAAGGCTTAATCAAATGGACTTTTTGATGTATGTGCTGCACATTGAGTTTATAACTCACCCATTTTTTATGGGATAACTTTTTAGATAATTCGTAGTGCGATGGATCGGGTCAGTAAAGAGTTCGAGGTGGCCAAAGCTCAAACAATGAAGTTTGGAAATTTTCCTACTTAAACTTATTAAGTTAATTTTTATTATTTAGACTTTATTATGGGTTTGCCAAATTTATGTAATAAGGCCACTATAAACTATCTTTAATTTTGTGTTTGGATTTACTTTTATTTTGCCATGAACGAATATCTATTAAATAACTAAATGGTTTTTCAATAAATAATAATTCAAAAATGTGTTTGTCACTAATATTTAAATGTTTTAAAGAAATTTTCTTAAATTTGGTTTCCTTTTTGATTTAATTAACTCCTTCTAAAATTAATGTTTTAAAAGACAAAATTACTTTTCAATTTGATTTCGCTAAAGTTTTACTCGAGGAACATACCAAATCCGGTTAGGCTTTTTGGGCCGGGTTTGGGGTGTTTCAACTTGGTATCAGAGCCCAGTTTTAAACTCTCGGCCTTGGGTTTTGAAGCCCACAACGTTTTCAAAAGTTGGCCCAAATGACTTTTTGAAAGTTTTACTTAAGTTAAATGGTTTTACAAGAGCATGGCACTTTCGAGTTCTCAAATGAGATCCATCGTAAGCACTTTATCGATATGTGATAGGTATGATAGTTTAAGCTTAAACTATACTTTAGAGACATGGACCCTAGGTGTTTGTACACTACTATGGAAAAACCACTGAATATCTGTTTCATAAAACTTTCTTTTAATAAGAAGTGGAAAGATTCTAATACATAAGACTTTTCAGAAAAGCAGATAAGACACGTAGTAGACATGAGCTCTAGGGGACGTGGGACGTCGTGGGACGTGGACGAGGAAAATGGTCGTGTCGGAACCAGCTAGATCTGGTCAAGGTTCCGAGAATGATGCTCCACCACCAGCTGTTGGGGTAGAATTTCAAGAACAAAATGATAGAGGTGACGCAGTATCACAAGCTGTGCTGCGAGTTTTGGAACGTGTAGCAGAAGCTAGTTCTAGAAATGGGTCTCGAAAGTCAGTAGCTGAGAGACTAGGATCGAATGGAGCTGAGGTTTTCAGAGGAGTATCTGGAGTAGCTCCAAATGTAGCAGAATACTGGTTGGAAGCAGTCGAGAGGATTATAGACGATTTAGACTGCACTGCTGAAGAGAAATTGAAAGGTGCTATTTCACTTCTTCGTGATGAAGCCTACCAGTGGTGGCTCACTATCAAGGAGAGTACCCCTGTGGATCGTCTGGATTGGGGGTATTTTAAAGTGAAATTCGAAGGAAAGTATGTTGGAGCTAGCTACATCGACTCCCAGAGGAAGACATTTCTGAATTTGGTCCAAGGAAATAAGTCGATAGTGAATATGAAGCGAATTTTTGCGACTTAGCCATTATGCCGGAGGATAGTGGCTACTAATATGAATGGTGTATCGATTTGAAGATGGACTTAGAGATGAATTATGAGTGATGATTGCTCCACACCGTGAAAGAGATTTTGCAATCTTAGTGGAAAGGGCAAGAATTGTCGAAGAGGCTAAACGGACCGAGAGACAGAACCGGGACAGAGGCCAGAGCAAGAATAAGAGAAGCTTTGGGTCTTCAGGGTCGTCCGGGAATTTTCAGAAGGAATCAAGAAATGATGGACCGCAAGGTCAACAGACTGCTACAGGTGGACAACAGCCGATAAGGGGTCGTAGTTCAAATGGAAGGGGTAATGGTTCCAGTAGAGGTCGCGGAACTTCAGGCAGAGGCAGTGGTAGCTCTGAGGCGAGACAACCAGGTCTGGTATATGCAGTTCATCGCAGAGAAGACGGTGACACACGATGTTATTACAGCACGCGTTTCGATTTTGGGTTACCCTTTATTGCTTTGATAGATATAGGTCAACTCATTCCTATATCGCTAGTGAAGTATCCGGGACTTTGCATGTGACTTCAAACTGTACTAGGAAGATGACTGTATTTAGTCCTCAGGCGCACTATAGTTATAGACAAACTTTTTAAGGAAGTGCCTTTAGAAGTTCAAGGAATGAAATTTCCGACTGATTTAATGGAGCTACCATTCGGAGAATTCGACCTAATCTTAGGCATGGGTGGCTTGTGAAGTACCGTGCAAATGTGGATTGTCGCTAAGAGAATGTCCTTAAGAACTTTTGATGATAAGGAAGTTGTAGTGTTGGGCAGAGACTAACTACTTATCTAATGTAGTATCCGCTCTTAAGGCGGAAAAGATGGTTAGAAAGGGATGTGAAGCCTTCCTGATGTTAGTGAATGCTTTGGAGGCTAAGGAGACAACTGCTAATGAAGTCAGGACAATAAAGGAATTTGTAGATGTTTTTCCTGAAGAACTTCCAGGTTTACCTCTGGATTGTGAGGTAGAATTCGGGATAGACTTATTGCCTGGAACGGCGCCAGTTTCTATTGCTCCATATAGAATGGCACCGAAGGAGTTGGTTGAGCTTAAGGCTCAGATTCAGGAGTTGCTTGATCGTGGATTCATTTGACCTAGTGTGTCTCCATGGGGAGCACCGGTCCTTTTTGTGAAGAAGAAGGACGGATCGATGAGGATGTGTATAGATTATCGGCAGTTAAATAAGCTGACCATCAAGAACAAGTATCCTTTGCCGAGGATCGACGACTTGTTCGATCAGCTTAAAGGAGCTGAGGTATTCTCAAAGATTGATCTAAGGTCGGGGTATCATCAGCTTAAGGTGAAAGAAGCGGATATCCATAAGACGGCTTTCCGAACTAGATATGGGCATTATGAATTTCTGGTAATGCCATTCGGATTGACGAATGCCCCAGTTGCGTTCATGGATATAATGAACTGAATTTTTTAGCCCTACTTGGATCAATTCGTCGTGGTATTCATAGACGACATCCTGGTGTATTCTAAGTCCGAAATGGAACATGATGAGCATCTCCGGATTGTGTTGCGAGTTTTAAGGGAGAAGAAGCTATATGCCAAATTTAGCAAGTGTGAATTTTGGCTGAAAGAGGTTTCGTTTTTAGGCCATGTGGTATCGGCAGAAGGGATAAGGGTGGATCCTCGGAAGATTGAGGCTGTGCTAGATTGGAAACCACCTAAGTCAGTAACAGAGGTTCGTAGTTTTTTGGGATTAGTCAGATATTACCGAAGATTTGTCGAAGGATTCTCATCGATAGCTACACCTTTAACGAAATTGTTGAGGAAGGAAGTACCTTTCGTATGGGCTGATAAGCAGCAAGAGAGCTTTGAGAAGCTCAAGAAAGTTTTGACTGAAGCTCCGGTTTTGATCCAACTCGAGGCGTGAAAGGATTTAAATGCGTGTATTGTGACGCTTCTCACACGGGATTAGGATGTGTTCTGATGCAAGACAAAAGGTAGTTGCATATGCGTCTCGGTAGTTGAGGCCGCATGAGGTTAATTACCCGATGCATGACTTGGAGTTGGCAGCTGTAGTCTTTGCTCTTAAAGTCTGGAGACATTATTTATACGGGGAAAAGTCAGTGATATACACGGACCACAAAAGTCTGAAATATCTACTGACTCAGAAACAACTGAATCTGAGGCAGCGAAGGTGGATAAAGTTGTTGAAAGACTACGACTGTTCTATCGAGTACCACCCTGGCAAGGCGAATGTAGTGGCAGACGCTCTAAGTCGGAAAGTGGTGTCAGATTTAAGAGCGATATTTGCACATCTTAGCCTTTACGACGACAGAAGCTTGTTGGCAGAACTTCAAGTTAAGCCGACATGGTTAAGTCAAGTGAAAGAGAGGCAGTTAGTAAATGAAGATCTGAGTGAAAAGCTTCGACAGGTGCAGAGTGGGAAATTGAAAGATTTTGGTATTAACAGTGAAGGGGTATTGTGCTTCAAAGGTAAAGTCTGTATGCCGAGGGATCAGGAGTTGAGGCAAAAGATACTTCAAGAATCGCATGGTAGCCCCTATGCTATGCATCCTGGAGGAAATAAGTTATACCGAGATTTGCGAGATCAATTTTGGTGGCCTGGACTTAAGCGGGAAGTTACGGAGTTTGTAGGAAAGTGCTTGACGTGTCAGCAAGTCAAAGCTGAACATCAAGTACCTTCAGGATTGCTTCAACCAATAAAGATTCCACAGTGGAAGTGGGAGAGAATCACCATGGACTTTGTTAGTGGGCTTCCTCTTACGCCTACTAAGAAAGACTCGGTATGGGTGATAGTGGACCGATTGACGAAATCTGCACATTTTATCCCAATTCGGGTTGATTACTCTTTGCAGAAATTGGCGAAGTTATATGTGGCTGAGATTGTGAGATTGCATGGAGTGTCGGTGTCGATTATTTTGGACAGAGATCCGAGGTTTACGTCGCGGTTTTGGAAAGCATTGCATCAGGCTTTGGGCATCAGATTGGACTTCAGTACGGCATTTCATCCTCAGTCGGACGGTCAGTCTGAAAGAGTAATCCAAATCTTAGAAGATATGTTAAGAGGATGTGTAATGGATTTCAAGGGAAGTTGGGAGGAATTCTTACCGTTGGCGAATTTATGACAACAACAGATTACCAAGCCAAGATTCGGATGGCACCGTATGAAGCACTATATGGACTAAGTGTCGCACTCCTACGTGTTGGATGTAATTAGGGAACGCCGATTTTGGGTCCGTAAATAGTGGTGAATCAAGAAAAGGTTAAAGTAATCCCGGCTCGGTTAAAGGAAGCATCCGCAGACAAAAATCGACGCAGATCTAAAGCGGAAAGAAATAGAGTTTGTTGTGGGGACCAAGTTTTCCTAAAGGTTTTACCTTGGAAAAGGTGATGAGATTTGGTCGCAAAGGAAGCTAAGTCCTGTGTTCATTGGACCTTATCGGATTGTGAAGCGGGTCGGATCTGTGGCATATCAGTTAGATTTGCCTTCGGAATTGAAGCAAATGCATGATGTGTTCCATGTTTCAATGTTACGCCGTTATCGGTCGAATCCATCTCATGTAGTGCCAGTTGAGGAGGTGGAATTAAGATCAGATTTGTCATATGAAGAGGAGCCAATTCAAATTCTAGAACGGGATGTAAAGGTTTTACGGAGAAAGACGGTTCCTCTCGTCAAGGTATTATGGCGTAATCATGGATCAGAAGAAGCTTCGTGGGAACCAGAGGAAGCGATGCGACAGCAATACCCTCACTTATTCCAGTCAGGTAATTTCGAGGACGAAATTATTTTTAAGGGGGGTAGAACTGTAACATCCTGATAATTAGGGGTTATGCATTTTCTACTTAATTGAATGATGTTGCATGCTCAATTATTATTAAGTGTATTTTTGGAAGTTATTTGAGCTTCATTAATTAAGTGAATGCTTAGTGAAACTTTTAATTTCTATTAATTAAGAGAGAGCTAAGCAAGTTAGGCCTTAAGAATTAATGACAAGAGGTTTCTAGCATAAGTTGAGTAATTGGCAAGGTGGTTAAGATGCATGGATGTGTGCTTGAGGAGTGAGGTTCGACTCTCCTAGCTAGCATTAGGGAGGATTTTATTTTTGTTTCTTTCCCTTTAGTGTTGGCCAAGAATGTTCTAGAGTGGATGAGTATTCTCTTAATTTTGGCTATTTGACCATGTGAAAAAGGAAGCTAGGAACTTATGGTATGGAATCATAAGTTGATGATAAGATGAGGGGGGGCAAAAAGCATGATATTGGGCAATGTTTTGGGAGTTTGTTCATGGTCATTTGACCATGAACCTAGACGGCATGAAGGGCTAAGGGAGTGATTAATTGTCTTGGAAATTTTGGATATGATGGGGAAGAAACAAGGAGGAAAAAGGGGGATGATGTTGGCTAAGGTTGACCGAAAATTTAGTGTAGCCATTAGGTGCTAGTTGGCCAAAAATCCTAGCAAATGGTCCATCTTTTATCTTTTCTCCAATAACTCTCCTCTTAGCCGAATCTTGTTTTGGGCATTAGGTAAAACTTCTCTTTGTTTTGGTTCTCATTTTGACCATTTGGTTAAAATTCCTTTCTCTCAAAATTCTTGTCAAAAGCATCAAAAGGTTAGAAACACTTTCTTCTTTTCTTTCTTTTCTCTCATTGCCGAAAGTACCAAAAGTTCAAGCACCATTTTCTTCTTCATTTCTCCCTCTTGGCCGAATGCACCTAAGCCCCAAAACCAATCTCCTTTCTCTTTGATCTTTCTCTTTTCTCCTTTCTCTTTCCTTCTCATTTTATTTTCTTTCTTTCTTCTCTCTATAGAAACTATTTTCTTCTAAACCAAGAATCATCAATCCTTTTTTATTTTTCTTCAAAAGAATCATATTCTTTTTCAATCTCCTTTCTCATTTTCTTTTATTGAAAACCAAACTATTATATGCTAATAATCACTATCTTTTTCTTTTATCTTTTTGTCCAAGCCGAATCATCAATCCTTCTTTTCTTCTTATTCAAGGCCGAATCTTGAAGAACTCAAAGTAAGGTTTTGTCAATCATTTTCATCATTTCTTTTTACTTTGGCAAATTTAGAATCATGATCTTTTATTTTCTCTCCTAGGTCGAATCATTTGAAAAGATTTTTCAAAGATCTTTGTTGTAGACAACTCTTAAGAAGTGACCATTCGAAATCATCAAGGTAAGGTTATTAATTTAGTCATATCGATTTCTTTAGATAGACTACTAATCGATCGTATTTTTAGGGGCGATTTAAAACCAACACGATAGGTAAGAAAAGAGCCGTACGGAGTGTTTGGAAGAGAGGAGGTATTCCTTTACCATCAAACTTCAAACGAAGGGTCAGACGGATGTTAGAGACTTTCCACGGGTTGTGGACCTCTCGCTAACGAGGATCGGTTATTTGAAGTAAAGGACAACCGAACCACTTTACGTTGGTGGAATATTAGCGAGTTTTGATCCATCTAGTGGAGAAAAACCACAGATTACTGTCGTTCGAGAATCCGAGGGTAAGGATTTAGATCCCTCATCAATAAGTACAATTTTATTAGCAATAGTGTATACTAACCAAGTGTGTTAATCAATTAGGTGTTGACGAGCGAGAGGGTATTGTTCTCATTGTCACTAGGCGTGTAACCTTACATTAAAAATCTCATAAGATTTACATATATTTAAATGTGACTATATGACCATGTATATGATTGTGATTTTGGATACCATTCAGTGGTATGCGATATTCAGGTATGTTTACCCCAATATTTTGTTCATTTTGCTATATGCATAAAAGTGAAATAAGCATGACTATATTATGATTTGTGGGGTAAATAGCATGAAAATCTGATTTGATATGTATGTGAATGGGCATATGGGTATATTTGATAAAGGAGGAAGTATTCGTGGTGGTTTTACTCGGTGACATTTTCATATGTGAATCTGGTGACTTGGTCACATATTTAATAAATGATTATTATTTGATCTGCTATGAAAATGGGCGGATGGATATTTTGGGCATGTACATAACCATGAATATTGAATATATATGAGCTAAATGGGCTTTTGGCCAAATATGACTTAAATGGGCCTATGGCCATATGTGTAATTAATGGGCTTAAAGGCTTAATCAAATGGACTTTTGATGTATGTGTTGCACATTGAGTTTATAACTCACCCATTTTTATGGGATAACTTTTCGGATAATTCAGTAGTGCGATGGATCGAAGTCAAGAAAGAGTTCGAGGTGGCCAAAGCTCAAACAATGAAGTTTGGAAATTTTCCTACTTAAACTTATTAAGTTAATTTTTATTATTTAGACTTTATTATGGGTTTGCCAAATTTATGTAATAAGGCCACTATAAACTATCTTTAATTTTGTGTTTGGATTTACTTTTATTTTGCCATGAACGAATATCTATTAAATAACTAAATGGTTTTTCGATAAATAATAATTCAAAAATGTGTTTGTCACTAATATTTAAATGTTTTAAAGAAATTTTCTTAAATTTGGTTTCCTTTTTGATTTAATTAACTCCTTCTAAAATTAATGTTTTAAAAGACAAAATTACTTTTCAATTTGATTTCGCTAAAGTTTTACTCGAGGAACATACCAAATCTGGTTAGGCTTTTTGGGCCTGGTTTGGGGTGTTTCACCTCCACTAGCTCAACAAAAGTTTGATCAGGTTGTATTTGAATCAGAAGAAAATTCTACGACTTTGGGAATAATTCAATTAAGTCAATTTATTCAATGTGGAATTAAATTAGATGGTCATGAGAATTGGTCAACTAGAGAATTTGATAAAAGAATTTTCTTGAAAAATTAATTTGGAAAATCTAAGTGATTTTTGAAAAAATTAATTTTGATCAAGTAAAATTAAATTAATCAAATTAACTAAAATTAATATGATATTTTTGGAAGTTATTTTTCAAGTTAGACAATTGGCCTAATAGGTAATTGAACTTGAAAATTGGACCTAAGATCGTAAATAAGGCTCGGGAGCCTAAAACCAAGACCAAGACCCAAAAATTGGTCGAATCGGGCCCGGTATGTGAAACCAAACTGACAGTCCAATCGGTGGCTAGACCAGATCAGTTGGGTCGTCACTGACCCCAGCCGAACCTACTCGAGGTGCCGTAAGGGTGTCGCACCTGCATCACCAGACAATGCGATGCTGGTGTAGGACTCTACTAGAGAATTTAATTTCAGATTAACTATTCCAAAAACATTAAATTTAATATTAAATTTAATCTAATATTTATCTTGATAAATATTATATTAATTTAATATTAAAGTGATTAAGTTTAATCATAGTTGAATTATCTAATCTCTCCCTATATAAATAAAGCCTTGGGTCATAATTTACACACACTTGAATTCAAGAGAAAGTTTTAGAGAGAAAATTCTCTAAAGAGATTATTCCAGAAAATTTCTAGAGATATTTTTCTGATTTACAACTTGACCCAAAAATTTAAAGAAATTGCAAAATCACCCCACTGGTAATTTTTGTTGAAATTTTTTTGATTCGAAGCGAGCCCACACTCAGCAGATGTGAGCTTGAGGATAGCGGAGAATATTACTCAGTCGAAGCCCTTATCCTAGATGAATCGAAAAGGTACAATTTTGATTAAGTGTTTATTACTTTAGATATCACAACCAAGATCTTGTTTTGGAAAATTTTTTAAAATCTGGTTTTTCCTTCAATTTATTTTTTGCTACGTTTTCCAAACTCGTTTTCCCAACATATATAACACTGGCTAACTTAATACGCCAATTACTTAACAGATCACACGACTTAGGCAATTCATCCTCATGTCAGCCATATACCCAGAATTCAAAGTCAGAAGCATATCATAAAGTCTCATTCACATACATACTCCCCCTTAACACCTTGTGCCATTTTCATTCAAAATAGCATGTTTTATCGTGATATGCCAATCTGGTTTACAATATAACTACTCTACTGGAGGCTACACAAACATATCTCTCATTCTCCATTATCACAAATCATATCTCACATATCACAAATAGATGGTACCGGTTTGGCATGAAGGATGGCGCTTACTTCATATCACAAACAGTGTGAACTCAGCTTAATGACACTAGACGATCATCACCCACACATACACCATTCATACTTTATTGAAGAAGATTACTTACCTTACACAATTTATATAACAAAAGAATTTACAACACATGAAAGTAAGAAAGAACTCACCAAAAACTCTAGTACAAAACTACACAATAGGTCCTTTGCCTTTATCGCTTTGACCCTCATTAGCTTCTTAAGCCTGAAGAATATAATTATACATATCAGATCATCAATCTATCAAATCTTAACATGCATGCAAGAATCAATAACACTTAATTTAGAATCAGGAAGTTTCCTTCCTTACGCACCATTCTAACATCTATGCATGCAATACAAAAAAACATATAGATTACTTCGATAGTAACCTAAGGGTTCATCGGTAATTACCAGTAAGTTGGTACTAGCGTAGGTGATAGCTAAACATTGTGAAACTTCTCCTTGAAGAAATTATTCTAAACTTAGGTTTTTAGAGACTTACAGAGAAAATAAAGCAAAAAGAAAAATACGTAAAGGTGTTTCAGAAAGACCATCGCTATCCTTATATACTTAAGCAACAAAGACAATGATTAGTGAAAAAATCAGATAATTCCACTAACACTCTTGACTCTCGTGATTAAGTATACTTAACAAGTTTTTAGGTCTTACCATCTACAGTAGTCTAGTTCAGTTCTAACTCAATCTCAACTAAATCTTAACATGACTAACCAAATCATCATACATTAAAATAATAAACAAATCTAAACAATTGTGAAGTTAACAACTTCGCCTAAAGCATCTGAGGTGGTTGGATACTTAACTGAAGAGGCCGCCAAACCCTAGAGCTCGCTAAAACTAGGAGTTTGCCAATTGGTGAATCGCACAGAATACTCTACTTAGCTAGGAAAATTACTTTACTTACTCAAATCTATCCTTAATTTCCCATCTATTCGCTAGACAGTAAATGAATATTAAGACTCCGTTGAACGGGTTGTTACACTTAACTTGACTGGGCGCAATGTTTACAAATAACTTTGGCAATTATAATGCATGCCTAACCATATTACAACAAAAGATATGAAAATAAAACAGCGGTGTTCGCAAGTATACGAGTCAAATTGTAATATAGTATTGTACAATGGGGTACAGGAAGTACTCCGAGGTTCGTACCCAATAGAGGGTAGATTAAATCTAAAATTACTTCTATAATAACAAGACTAAATAGTACTCACCCAAAACCATATTACAACAAATAAGAATAAGAATAAAAAGTAATATAATGCATTAAACTAAAATTACTAAAAAGAAAAAATCAACAAAGAAAATCTCAATTAACATGCAGAATATTAACTCGCTTCAGTGGTTATAATTAACTTCAGAACTCAGGTTTTTAGTGAATCAATTGTTAACTAACCAATATTACCTTTTGACCTCTATCGCTTAACTAATTGACCAGCACTCACTTATCTTTCGACCTCACTTTCTTGATCGGGATAAATTATGATTTACTTGACAAACTTATCTTTCGGTCTCGTTTAACCTAGATTACTTCCTAGGGTTGTCAATCCTAGGTTTTAAGCATGCATGATTTATACAAACTAGTTCTATGTGAAACCTTCATTCTTCCGCTAACTACTCCCATATCTGCTCGTTAATCTCCCTAAATGACTTAGCTACTTATGAATACAATTTTCATATTCCCTAGAATTAATTTAATCATGCCCAAACACACAAAAAATTAAAACAAGAGTGGGATAGAATTTGCTCCATTTGATAAGTTGAATGCGTTCAGATCCACAAAATCCTTTAACATCTAACAAAATATCGTCGTTGACTAACAAGAAGTGAAAGAAACTCGCAAAAATATTTAATAGAAAAGTTTTGGACTCAAGTCGAATCCAAGTCAAAGAAAAAAATAATAAACTATTTGGAAATTGAAATTAAAACTAAATTAAAACTTAATTAATACTAAATCTACTCCTAAAACCTAGTTTGGCCCCTGAGGCTTGCCTCCCCTTAAGCATGGCATAAGCCTTCTATTTATAGGCAAAGTTAGCTGGTCAATTAGGTCTAATACAGGCCTTAATCATGCTAAATATTGATTGTGCAGACGAAAACACCCTTGATTAATTTTTCCCTCTGTCACCCTGTGTCGCGACACACAACTTCAAATGTGAGATCTGGAGCTTGTCTTGTTGTGTTGCGAGCCTAGAAGCTTGTGTTGCGACTTGACTATCATTCCTAATGCTTTTGGGCCTAAAATAGGTGCTTACACACTCAATTAAATTATTAAAACTATCTTAAGGCTCATATTGACCCAATTGGTCAACTAGCTCATAATTATGCGTAAAAATGTTTATTTTTCAATAAAATGAATCTAAGCTATAAAAATAAAAAATGTACTACTTAAACACAATATTACTTAAAAATAAGCTCGTTAAGTGCTAAAAAGTACCTAAATTGCAACTACAATTTGTGGCAGGTCACCGTCCAAGGTAAAAATATTAGTTTGGAAGTTTATGCGTAATTATGTCCCTACAAAGAATAATTTATTCATAAAGAGAGATTCTACAAATGCTTTTTGTCTTCGTTATTTTTCTGATATCGAAACTGTTAATCATGTAAGTAGAGATTGTGTGTTCGCATGTGCAGTTTGGGATAAACTGGGTATTAAATGGCCATCGGGTATATCACAGCTAGGCTTTACTGATTGGCTAGCATGACTTTATATACAATTTATAGGTGCAAAAAGAATTGAGATCGTAATAACAGCATGGGCAATTTGGAATCTAAGAAATAAATTTTATATGGAAGTTTCCAATCGAATGGTTGAGGAACTTATTACCTTTATCCAAGGGTATTGTGCTAAGTTGGGTGTTATAATGTCGCAAATAAAGCATCCAAATCCACAGGCTGAGGTCCTCTAGTCTCTACCGATATCACCGTATGTCAAAGTTAATGTAGATGCAAGCTTTGCCCTTGGTAACAAACATTCATGCTCAAGAGTTATTTATCTGAGATAACAAGGGCCAAATTTTAGGCTTTTGTTGAAGAAACAACTATTATATTTGTTCCACCTTTGTGGCGGAAGCGTTAGCGGTGGTGCATGGGATATAGTTTGCTATTGATTTAGGCTTCCAACATGTGATAATATAAAGTGACTCGTTATCATATGTTTCAAAGCTAAACTCACAAGAAACTAACTTATCGGAGATAAAATCGTTTACCTAAGATGCGAAAAGACTCTCAAAAAGCTTCATTTCTTGTCGATTTGCATTCATTGCCAGAAATGGTAACCAAACTACACATGCAATAGCATCGAAGGGGATGATCAGGCAAGAGGAGGCTTTTTGGGTAAAAGATGCATTGTCATCAGCCTTGAATCGTGCTACGACTGGTCATCGATGTATGGACCCACCTTGATGATCGTCTGTGCATGCGAAATTTGTGGGGAGTCATCTTTAATTTATTTTCCCTATTTCTTTTCTAGCTTTCTTCAATGTTTCATGATGCTGGCCAAGGAGATTGGTGCCGGTTGAGCTCAAGTCTTGTTGAAGAGAGGGGATGGTCGGTTCATTTCTCTACAATTTTTCTTCTATTCTTGAATTTACTTTTTCGGTCTTTTAAGGTTTTGTTTCTAAGGACTTTAAATTTGTTTTGTATCCCTCTCTTTTCCTCAATAAATTCAATCAACTATTATTATTCAAAAATATTTTATATTTATAACATCAATTAATAAGATTTTAGATAATAATAATTAATATTAAAATAGTACATTAAATGCAATATTATATTATGTAAAAAGTAAAATGAAAAATATCTTTAATGTCAACTTCGTATTATAATTTATAAAAAAAGTGTTTTCATAAGTTCAATAATTTTTCAAACTTGTGCTTTTATTTGTAATTATAATATATATATATATATATATATATAAGCATGAGTTTGGAAAATCTTTTGAATTGATGAGAATACCTCTATTGGTAATTATATTATTAAAATGACATTAAAATATTACCTAAATATTTTAATATTTTAATAATGAAATTAATTAAAGTAATAATACCTAAATATTAATTAATAATGAAAGTAATTAATTTGAAATTAATTAATTTAGTCATATCTTTTAAAAGGTTTGCTTAAAAATAACATAATATATTATTAATTAATAAAATTATACATCTATAAAATCATTAAATATAATTGGATAAATTTAAAATAATAAAATCTATTTTAATTAAATAAGTATAAATTTTATATATAAATATGCTTTTATTTTAAATATGATAATAATTAATAATGTTAAAATTGTTATTAATATTTTATTAAGTGAATATCCATCAAGATCAAGATATGTTTTGATATACTTTAAATTCTAATGGTGATTACTAGTAGATCTCTATTTCATTTATACTTTTTATGCCTATAAATAGAGACTTTAGAGAAGCTTTGTAAATATTCCGATTGATCAATAAAAATACACTCTCTCTTTGCTCTCCCATTCTTTTTGTTTTTTATTCTCTGTCTTTTATTTTATAACACGTTATCAGCACAATTCTCTTTTAATTATCTTAATTGTGGATTAAATCAGAAGCAACTTTGTGAACCATTAACCCTTATCCATAATACCAAAATTTAGCCTCCAACCGCTAAAATTACTCTTATTTTTCTGTTTCATTGGCTCATTTGTTTCTTCAAAGGGCTATTTATTACTGCTGTCTACTATTAAAATTGAGTTCTTTCTTCCCTGATTCTCCATTACTTGCTGCCTTTTGCCTGCTGTTGCTTGCAACTCTTTGCAGGAAGTTTTTATCTATTTAGTGTTTTATATTTAGATTATTTTTCAATTAAGTTAAACTAATTTGAGATTATTTTAATTAACTTGTTTTACTTCTTATTAAAGTTGGTAAAAGAGTATTACTCCGAATGGAGAGTTTGAGTATACACTAAGAGGCTCAACATCAAGATGGACACTACAGTTCGTTGCTTTGTATGGTGAAATTTTTTTTTGATCTCAACATGGATTTTGGATTTATAGAGCACAATTTAAATTGGTAAGGAGCTTCAATTTTTTTTTTTGAGGTATGATTATTATTTTTATTTATTTGTTTTAAGTCTGATCAAATTATTAAGTTATATTATTGAATATATATGGGTTCATAAGTTTTACTAATAAAACTTTATAATATATTGTTTTAAATGATTGTTTAAATATATATTAATTGTCGACTTAAAATATAAGTTTTTGTGATATTAGTCTCCTTTAAAAGGTTTTTTTTTTTGTTATTGGTGAATGATTGGATTATATGTTTTAAATTGAATTATAAAGTACAAATAATTTATTAGAGCATCATAAGATTCTATAAGTTATCGTAGTATGTTCTTATGAAAGCATAGTTATTTTAGTACTTGTAATAGTGCTCATGATAATAGCCAAGGTGACGACGATGTTGTTAAAGATCTTGGTATATTTTATTATGATTTATTTATTATATCATGTTTATTATAATTGGAGACTAATTATGACAAATATGAATATATATATATTATGATTTGAAATCTACGTTTGTTTGTGATGGTGATTATGAAATAAAGAATCAATGAAGGTGTTTAGAAGTCTGTCCTACTAGATTTGTTACATTCCCTGAAGTGATTACAAACATAAATAAAATAAAAGATATAATCATGGACCACTAAAAGTGGGAACATAGTAATAAAAAAGAGAACAATGAGAGTTCTTAAGATAACACTTCAAAGGGTAAAGATAACTTATCAATGTAATATGAAAGATTATTGGCCACATATGTGGCGTGCCCATATTTTTTGTTTCTATTAATATTCTTTAAGGAAGGATATGAGAATATAGTAATGAATTCTATCATTATAGATAGAAATTATTTATCATATTTGGTATTGAAACAAACAAATATTATTTCAATATTTGATAGTACAAAATTAATTGAAAGCTCGGAAGAGCTAATATATTAATATCTTATGATGGTTAAACCATTGCTTTTAAAAGATATTTATAATGGATCTCATATTGAGATTATGAATGAAGAAAATATTGTATTTCATATGAATCAAAAGAGGATTGAGTTTTTAATTTATATTTATTACTCTTGTTATAAATTGAATGCATCATGACTATATTTGTGATTTATATTTCAACATGAGATTATGTTGATTTACGTATTATATGCATCAAGCCAATAAGTTATAAATACTCCCATTAAAATTGATTTTTGGTCAAGAATTAAATATTTTTCATCTTTGAATTTTTGTATGTGTGTATATGTTCCAATTGCATCACCACAATAAAGATGAGTTAATACTCAAAGAAAGTTGGGAATATACATTAATTACGAGCCTCATTGTATTATTATATGTTTTAAATGTATTGAAGATTCAATTATGACATGATTTGTGATTACTATTTTGATTTGATAATTTCCCCGACATTAGGGGAGAGAGAAATAATAACTTATAATACGTTAGGGGGAGAGTAATTTGAACTAGAAGTTCAACAAGGATAACTCATTACAAGTTTCAAATCTGAAAATTCTCATAAAAGAAAATAATAAATGTAGATGGTCATATAATGAATATGGGTGCTCCAATAGAGACCCAAGACATAATTAATAAGTAAAACTCAAGAAGAGATTTAGGTACCTGAAACTGAAGATTAAAATATTGAAAATAAGAGATCTCGTTAAATTATGCCAATTTGAGAAAATGTCGAACCGATAATAAAAAATGGTCGACAATGGTTTTGCATGCAATATTATTGTTGAAATAATGAAAAAAAAAAGAGGATCTTGAATAAATCTATTGAGAAATATAGATATGAAATAAATTGGTCAAAATAGAAAGACGCAACTCAAGTACAATTAAATTTGTGGAGTTTTTGGACCAATAGTCCAAATATCTAAAGGTATAAAGTCAGTGATGGTGCAAATGAAGTAGTTTTGCAAAACGGAATAAAATATGAAGTTTTTGCTAAGTTTTGGCATTGATTATGAAAAGATATAATATTCTTTTGTGGTAGATGCAATAACCTTTAGATATATTATTAAACTAACAGTTCATAAAAGATTTAACTTACGTCTAATGGTCATACAACCTTTTATGAATCACTATACTGAGAAAGTTTATATTAAAATACTTGAAAGATTTAGAATGCCAAAAGCATATTGAAATTATAGGAAATTGTTCATTTATATGAATTGAAATAATTAAACATATGTGGTAAATTTGACTTAGTCAATAGTAGTTGAAAAAGGATTATAAAATCATCCAAAATACCTATTTGTATTTTTATAGAAGGATATGATTAAAGTTTATTATGATTATTGTTAAAATTCTTCAAGAGATCAAAATATATTTCCCCCAAAATTTTCCCCCACTCATGACTTTCAAAAGATTGTTGATATAAATGCTTAGCAAATACGTACAAATGGTCTTTTGAAAAGTTAGTATTCAAGATTGAATACATAGAATATGACATATTATGTGATGTTTTCAAGAGGGAGAGTAAATATGTGTTATACTCTTTTTCCTTTAACCGAGGTTTTGCACCATTGGGTTTTCCTAGTAAGATTTTTAATAAGTGTATTATAAATGTGTACTATTTTTCTTCATTAGGATTTTTTTTCCATAGGTTTTTGTTTTAGTAGGGAGTGTTATTAATATCTTATTAAGTGGATTTTCATTATAACACCCCTAACTCGTATCCGTCGCCGAAACAGGGTTACAGAGCATTACAAGAACTTTCAGAACATTTTACAAATAATTTATGTAAATCACTATTCATTAATCGAGATAATTCAAAATGTCCCTTAATTGGACCCTCGAGGCCTAATACGAGCATTAGAATCGAGTCAAGACTCAACCGGAAGCTCTAAGAATTTTTCGTGAAATTACAAAAATTTTCCAAGGTACAAGGCTCACACGCTCATGTAGTCCGAGGGATACGCCCGTGTGACCCTGGGACACGCCCGTGCTACAGGCCGTGTTCGACCCCGTGTAACTCTCTAGCTTGTGCACACGGCCAAGCCACACGCCTTGGGCTAGGCTGTGTGGTTAATTAATTCAATTCGAAATTAGTTGCAAGTTTCACACGGCCAAGACACACGTCCGTGTTCCAAGCCATGTGGCATACACGGCTGAGACACATGCTCGTGTCTCTGCCCATCTGCTCAATTCTGAGCATTTTGTTTCTCAAAATTAAGGTGCAGAGGACACACGGCCTAACTACACACCCATGTACTTGGCCGTGTGTCACACACGATCTAGACACACACCCGTGTGTCTGCCCGTATAGAAAAAATAAAGTCATTTCTAGCTTCATTTCTCACCCAAAATCATACCAAAGGCCTGCACTTAAAACTCACATCCAATACCAAACATTTCAAGAACTTAAGTTAAGCAAACTCTATCATTAAACAAGGCATAACATTATATGCATATGTGTTTATAAACTTACCTTGGTTTAACTTAGGCATTAACATCATTTGATCACATATACTTAACATAAAACATGTGTATATATCATAATAACCTACTTAGTCATACCAAAATAAACCATTACTAGCTATTCTAATGGCTAGGTTACAAACATCATTATCAAGCCACTAAAGGCCAAGTTGTCCTATACATGCCATTATACCAAAATGATTCTACTATATATACCTAAAATAGCTAGTAGATAATGTGACGATGCTCCAATGATCTCCAACCTTCGCGAGTTTTCGAGCACTATAAAACAGGGGAAAATAAAATAGAGTAAGCATTAAATGCTTAGTAAGTTCGTATAATGGAAACTAAACTTACCAATCTCGTTTATTAAATCTAAGCATGCAATATCATGTTTCCATCCATTTAGCATAATTGCCTAAACACATGCACTCAATCAAACATGATAGTCACAAAATCTTCATATACATCATGTAAGGATAGATGAGCTCATCATGCAATACTCTTTCAAGACATTATCATTTCATCTTATAATTCTCATACCATGTCAAGAGTTGTATTTGTTCAATCATTGAAATTGCGATGGATGCTCAAGTGGTACACTTGAGGTGTACGACTCAATAACCCATCAATTCTTTTTCAAGAGTACCCATTAGGGCACTTAATCAAGGAACACACGCTCAAGCCACATATCGTATAGCAGGATTACCAGTCCAGGCTAAATCCTTTATATAACGTATGCTCGAAAAAGCTCAATTAGGATTACCAGTTCAAGCTAAACCCTAATTGTAACGTATACTTGAGAGGTATCGTGTCAAGATTACCCGTCCAGGCTAAATCCTTTATATAACGAGGTTAATAGGATTACTCGTCCGAGCTAAATCCTGTCAGCAACAAATGCAGGACCTCATTCATTTCTGGAAAGCACATATATTCATCGGAATTCAATATTCAATCGGGACTTAACCCTTTTTCACCACTTCAAGCATGTATTCAATTTTTCATTTTAGCAATCAAATAATGCACGTCAATATAAGTCACATCCCATACAAACACAACATTCAATTAAACATATTTACATCCTCGATTAAGTTACACGAACTTACCTCGACACTTATTTCCGTAAGTAATCTACTAATCCGAAACCTTTTCTTTTCCTCGGTCTAACCTCGAATTTGTGTTGTCTAGATCTATATAAATAACTTTAATCAGCAATTTCATAAATTCCATATTCATTTGGACTCAATTTACGTTCTAGGCAAAATTACCATTTTGCCCCTATCTTTTCCATAAATTTTAATTTCGTCCCTAGGCTCGAAAAATGAAACTTGTGCAATTTACTCTCTATTCCAATCCTAACCAAAATCCCACTACAAAATTTATAGCACATGTATTCATAAAAATTCAGTATTTTTCTTCAATTTCACAACTTTACATTTTAGTCCCTAAATCATGTTTTCATCAAAAATCACTTTGTAAAAGTTATTTATCTATCAACAACCTTTCATTTTCTAGCATAAATTTTTAATTTTTAGTATATTCATCCATGACCCAAACTTCATACCTTGATAACTTTACAAATTAATCCCCAAATAGATAGATTAGACTATCCCGATTCTAAAAATATAAAAACTACTAAAAATTTTAAGCTTGGAAAGTTTTCTTCCTCTCTTCTAGGGTTTCCATAGAAATTTTAGAGAAGAAGACATGAAAATAAGATGATAATTTCTTTTTAATTAATTATCATCTTTTAATTTTTGTGATTTCCTATTTAGTCCCTACTCTTTTCTAATTTTTCCATGGATGAGTCACCAAAAATCTACATTGTAACACCCCAAACCCGGCCTAGACGTTATGGCTGAATCTAGCGATGTCACATTGGAGTGCTTTTTGAAAACTTGCTCTTGTTGATAAAGCCCGTAAGAAGGTTAAAGCCTCTTTGTTAAAACTCAACTCATTCTAGCCAATTCTTATCCATTTTGAAAGGTCATTACTCTTAAAAACATTATTTGTTGCGGAAGCAATATCCAAAATGTTACAAAAATGTGGTGTTTTGAAAATAGTTAATCTTTTTTAAAGCCAGCATTCTATCACTATCAGTTAAGTATCAAATAAATAAAGCCAAAATAACATAACTTGGGTTTACGAGGCCTTATTACAGAATCAATAACAAAATAAGAAATTAAAGTAAATAAGTCTAAAGCTGGGGATTACCTGTACAGTTAAAAGAAAGGGTGAGTTTATGAAAACTCAGTGTGTAATCCCCTATCATTCAGTCAGTAATATATGCAGTAACAGTCTGGGCCTGAGCCCTTTTCCTTAATAGAACACTGTGGACTTCAACCCAAAACAGTAACAGTGTAGTGTGGGCCTTGGCCCAATACAGTATCATAATCAGAAGCAGAATACATGTGGGCCTAAGCCCAATACAGTAATAGTATCAGTAATAGAAATGCAACAATGCAATCATGCACCCTATCCCAATCCAGCCAACACACCACCAATACCAACCAACATACCATGTGGGGATAAAATCGACCCACCCAGCCAACACACCAATATCAACATCGGTTGTGGCACTAATCAGTATCGCACAAAGCTGCCAGTAACCAGAATGGCTAAGAGCCGTAAACAAAATAGCTATAGCGACATAAGTACAGTAATATGATTGGCACAAAGCCATCGGTAGTAGTAATATGATTGGCACACAGCCATCAGTAACGGTAATATGATCGGCACAAAGCCATCAGTAGCAGTGATATGATCGGCACACAGCCATCAGTAGCATCGTAGCAAAGCTGCCAGTAATAGCATATATGGCAAAGCCACCAGTAACAGTGATTATGGTAGATACACTAGTATAGTACTTCCTCCATAATAGTATCCCAACCCTATGTAGTATGTCGTGTATGCAAAATACCATGCTCAGAATCAGTCATACAAATCATAGACAAATCAATCATTTAAATCACAGACAGATCAGTCATTTACGTCACAGACAAATCAATCATTTACATTGCAGACAAATCAATCATTTACCCTCGAGGGGCAAAATAGTCATTTTACCCTTTGAGAGTATATCGGTTAATTCACCTAACAGATGTATTACAGTCATTTTACCCTATAGGGGTATTACGGTCATTTTACCTTACAGGGGTATCACAGTTATTTTACCCTACAGGGGTATTACGATCATTTTACCCTATAGGAGCATTACTGTCATTTTACCCTACAAGGGCATTACGGTCATTTTACCCTACAAGGGCATTACGGTCATTTTACCCTACAAGGGCATGACGGTCATTTTACCCTACAGGGGCATGACGGTTATTTTACCCTACAGAGGTATTACGGTCATTTTACCCTACAGGGGTATTACAGTTATTTTACCATACAGAGGTATTACGGTGGTATTACGGTCATCTTACCTTAATAGTCAACAGTATGAATGGGCCCAAGGCCCATTATGCGGTCTATGTGGGCCCACATGCCCATGTGGCCTAGTAAGCCCAAAAATGACCTTAGCCATGTGAACGATTCTAATAATTTCCATATGTCCTTGATATTTACCCGTGTAGGGCCCACGAGCCCATTGGGCCTACATGGCCCGTTTTGGCCCAACGTGGCCAAAAATGGCCTAAGCTTATGAGACCGCTCATGGTGGCCTCTACAGTCAAACGCCCATGTTTCGTGGGCTCAGATTACCACACCTACGACTGCATGCCCATGTGGCATCAAGTGTCGTATTTTCTGGTTTTTGGCTTTTGCCGATTTACAGTTAAGACAGTGTGGATACACACCTAATTGCGAAATGTGTGAATGACCCACGAGAACTCCAACCTACATTCAATCAAGGCAATCTATTAATCACTCGTCAAACGGGTTAATCGAATCCTAATCAACTTATCAAAAATAGCCTCTACCGAAAATACTTGTCCAACAGATTACCTCTCCCTTGACTAGATCAGTCGGTTGTAGTTTGCCTACTTGATCCAGAGATTGGTGCAGCCACCTTGCTGCACCCCGACGGAAAATCTTGAACAGCTAACACTTTACGCTGCATAAATTTGGGGGCAGCGGCTACGTGCCCATTCTCAGCTGACACCATTCCTTATCCTCCCTCAGAATGGCTACTACTCGCCACCATTGATATTTCTTTATGCAACATATTATTGAAAATCTCCATTTGGAGTAACATATAATCTATGCTTACTGTACACTCGTAAACTCCTTTACTTCTCGCAAGTTTTGAAACCCAAAGAACATATTCATAAAAGAAGGGACAAAGAATCAGTCACAAAAGATCGAAATCATTGGTTTAAACCATGAAGAAAACAACAAGAAATAAATAAGAGTACTAGAAGAGAATCGTGTGAACTCACCACAGCACAATAGAGTTGAGAAATGAGTAGTAAAATTGGCTCCACAAAATCAAGATGCAATAAGAGGGCAAAAAAATGTATTTGGCCTGGGAAGAGAAAAGAGAGAAGAAGGAAAAGAAAGTGAGGAGAAGAGATAGAGGTATTCGGCCACTTCACAAAAGCAAATAATATCAGTTCAAAACCGATAGGGGGAGAAAACTAACAAAAAACCCAATAGAAGGAGTTATGGAGAGAATACCAGATGAAAGAATAGTGAAGGAGGGAAGAGATGTATTCGGCTAAGCAGTGAAAAGGAAGTGCCAAAATCGAAACATTAAAACACTCCCCAAAACAAAATGCTAGCTCGGTTTTAGAGTGAAAACACAAACAAATTTCGAAAGACCCCAAGATGCTCTCAATAACTGAAATGAAAACACACCCCCTCCCCAAAACCGAAACTATGAGTTCCCCTTAGCAAATTCGGCACAAACCCACTCACCCTCAAACTCCCCTTTTTCCTCCTAAAATTTCTCCATAAATCACTCAACCATCCAATTTGAACTTCATTCAAATCCCTCATTTATTCACACCTTGATATCCTCCATAACAACTCCAAGACTAGTTCAAACTTTCACTCAACAGAGTTCGAAACTACTTTCAACACTGGATGTCCCATGTTAGCAAAATAAATTCTTCATTCTAGGCGTGACTCAAACACCATCCCCTTTGAAGCTTTATCACGCCACTTACCATCAAGCCACTAGGCTCTTTATGACATAACTTATCCTCAATATTTTATAAAGCCTTCATGCCAATATCTAGGTTTATTCAAGGAACAACCAAAAATTCTACACACGCCCTGACTTGAACCTCAGACCACATGCTTACTCCTAACACCACCTTGCCACTAGACCACATGCTTCCTTTTTCATATTTTAACCATAAATAATTATAAGGCCTTCCAGCCAACGCCAAGGTTCACTTAAAGGAAAAACTGAAATTTTTGTTGAAGCCTAGATTTGAACCCAGGACTTCTCAAACACTCCCAAACACTGCTAAATCACTTAACCACTGAAGCAGACAGTCAATTGTGTCACTTTCTTACACACATAAATATTTATGTGCAGCCTCCTAACTGTTCCCACATTCAAGGCCCATTCCTTTTAGGCCCAAATTTGGGGCGTTATATACATACTTTTCTTTAACAATCTAATTACCATAAAAGGACCTCTAGTTTTGAATTACATAGCTATTTAATCCTTCTAGCTACTAGAATTAAACTTTTTCATTTTATGCGATTTAGTCTTTCTCGTAATTAAACATTTGATCGATAAAATTTTCGTATCAAAATTTTCACATTACATTTCTGATGCGATCTCATAGTCGTTGATGGATTCGAGTTGTGAATGTTCCCGATTGTAAAATGGAGAAGTATCGTTCTACTTGGAGTTAAGGCTGAAATTGGCTAAGTATAAGTTTAGAACAAAGGATTTCTAGTATTCTAAATATAGTAAAGGCTAAGGTTCAGCTAATAACAAAGATAGGGATATTTTGAAGTTCGTAATTCGGATGGAATAGCTTAGGCTTAAGGTTGGAGAGTGAACCAATACTATAAGACAGTATTGACCCGAAACTTATAACAACACTTAAGGTGAATAGAAAAATAGGTAAACCGTGACCCACTATCTATATGGAGACAGGAACCAACCGGTATAAAGGGTTGAACGCCACACTCAATTAAGTGATAAGTTCACAAAGAAACAATATTTACGCCACTAACAAGCTAGATAAGTCAAGTTGAGTCTTAGAAGAACAATGAGAGTTGAATTAAACTCACAAAGATATAAAAAGTTCATAAAGTATCAAAAGTCTGAAATACAACTAAAGAGCTTCATATTTATAGCTCAATTACATGGCTAGCCAAACAGACAATTAGAGAACCGAATGAGCAGCATGTGTTTAGCTTAATGGTGCTGAAAACTTCCTTAAACCTTCCAAAACGTCCCTTGATGCTTCCTAGGCCAGCTTGATTAATTGAAATGAAAAATGAGCTAAATGGACTAAGCTAGATTCGGCCAAGAGGTGTGAAAAGGCTTTAAGGTGCTGCCTTGAGTATTTGAATAGACTTGAGCTCTTAAATATCAGCTTAGGGCACTTCAATGGTCTTTGGGTGTGAACAAACAAATTTGAGCAGCCCTTAGGTGTAAAAGCTCAAAACCAAACAGCCATGAGTGTGAAAGGAACCTTCAGCAAGTGTGAAAACATTTAAGGGCTGTTGAAGAACACAATGGCCAACTTGGGAAAAAGGAATCAATAGCTCAATGGCTCTTGGCATACACGAAGGGGTGCTTGGACCATCTTAATCATCAGCACACCATATTTAACCCGTCTATGCATGTACCTAAAACAAATAAATTTAGCTAGTTAATTAGGCCAAGATAAATTAAATTCGACTGGACAAAATTAATTGAAACATGAATTTAATTTGTCTCAAACTTAGACAGATTTAAATAACTATTAAACAGCTATTAAATATGTATTAAACTAAGACACATTAAACTTTAATTAAAATGTCCAAATTATGACTCATTAAAATGTAACTTTAATTATTTGAGCTGAATAAAATAATTTAACTAAAACTAAATTAAATGTTTATTTCCAGCAAGCCATGCATAAACTAAAACGTCTTGAAATGAGCTTAATAAGCTAGGTACGACCTAGATGAGCTCGAATCAGGTTGTGAGGGTTGCTTGGCTTGCTTTTTCATGAACTCTCGATAAACCCCAATGGCATTTCCCAAGGTTCCATGCCAACTCTAGGAGGGTCTCGGATCGTGGTCGTATCATCCCCTCCCTCTTTGAAGGATTTGTCCTCAAATTGGGCTATTTGCTCGCAAAAAATCTTTCATCGTCACAAGCCCCTTGGTTGATGAATTTGATAGAATTGCTCCCAAAAACTTGATAATCACACATGCCTCGAAAAGAAAACAGGTTATTTGCATGCCCTCCCTCTCTAAGAGGGAACCATTTCAAAGTATCTCCTACACGAGAATGAAATGAATTAGTGACACTATGAATTATAAACACCAAAGTACTTCCTAAATTCTTATTCCAAGCTTGAGCACATAAACCATTGTTGGATTCAAAAATATAGATTGGTCTTACCTTTTCATAATGAATCAAAAATTCCATAACCGGCAACATAGAAGGAACAGGGAACAATTTGGAGTCGTAATCAGAGTTCACAAGTTTCGTTTTCTTAGTTACAAACAAAGCATTCTTAAGCATAAATTGTTCACACATTTATTCTCACTAAGTTTAGGATGCTTGATTTCTCTCAATGACGAACCAGAATATCGAACTCCAAGTTTAAACACATGAGTTTGATCACTCGGTCCAAAATGCAACAAGAGTTTTTTTTTATCTCCAATGATCCACAAATGCTAAACAAAGAGGATTTAAACACACACATATTCAAACAATTAAACCTCTTAAATCTCATTCGAATAGACTTGCACAAACATGTACAACAATTTAGAGAATTCACATTACCATTACAAGCAAACAGATTAGGCGTTTTACATGACAACTCTTTATCACACAAGATTAAATTTTGTTTGTGCCGATTTAATCTTACTTCATCAACAACTTGCCAACGCCATACTCATTAGTAGAAAAACTCTTCATGCTACTATTTAAAACGAAATCATCAACAATCAAAGAATGGAAATTAGCCAAGTCAAGGTGCAGAGCTCTTCCAAAAACTAAGTCTTTGGCAATCTTGTCAATAACATTAAAGTGGGATTGTTGGGACTCAATTACTATAGAACCCTTACCTTGCTTACCTTTAAGCACTTGTGGTCTAAGGTTAACTACGATCTTACCTTTGTTGATCAACTTAAACCGTCTCTCATCAGGAAGGTATTGAAGATGAAATTCGCCACATTAATCTTTAGAAACCTGAATTGAAGGAATAACACAAAGGCAACTCGCACGTCGGTTAGTTAAAACACTCCTCTCCTTTTCACTCATTTCATTTTTAATTTCTCTCTATTTTTCTCCACTCATTTTCTTCTCACAAACTTTGCTCTTTTCTCTCGATTTTTCCATAGAAATTTTTAATTTAAGTTGGTCATCATACACTTGCTTTGGGGTGAGAAGTGCTAATGTTATATTTTTTCCTAAGTGCCTGATTGTATATCTATTCGTATAACCATCGTGGATTGTATGTCGGTCAAATTGCCACGGTCTTCCCAATAGTAGATGGTTGGCATGCATCGGCACCACATCACTCATTACTTCGTCTTGATACTTGCCAATGGAGAACGTGTAACAACCCAAATTTCGGTGAGATCGGAACAATGGTTTCGGGACCACAAATCCGAGTTAAAAATAAAAATTATTTTTATTTTATTTTATGGTTCACATTATCATAGGAAGGTCGTATAAAAATTTCGGTATGAAAATTCTACCAATTAAGTGTTTAATTATGAGGACTAAATTGCATAAAATGAAAAAACTGCCTTCTAGTAGCTAGAGGTATCAAATAACTATATAATTTAAAACTAGATGTCATTATATGGTAATTAGACCCTTAAAGGAGAGTTAATAGAGATTTTAATAACTCATGCATGGAAAAATTAGAAATAATTAAGGACTAAATTGGAAATAAACTAATTAAAAATATGATAGAAAAATAAAAAGAAATTATCATCTTTTTAATTCATCTTCTTCCCCAAAATTTCTATGGAAACCCTAGGAGAGAGAATTGAAACTTTTCAAGCTCAATAAGGTATGAAATCAAGTCCCGTTTTTAATGATTTTTATATTTTTGAAATCGGGATAGTCTAATCTCTCTATTTAGGGGATTAATTTGAAAAGTTATCAAAGTTTAGAAATTGGGTCATGGATGATTATGCTAAAAATAGAAATTTATGGTAGAAAATGAAAGGTTGTTCATAGATAAACAACTTTTACAAAGCAATTTTCCATGAAAACTTGATTTAGCGACTAAAATGAAAAATGGGTAAAACCCATGGAAAATGCTAAAATTTATGAAATGCATGTGCTGTAAAAATTGTTATTAAATCTCAGCTAGGCTTGGCAAGAGGACTAGATTGCATGAATTTTATTTTCCGAGCATAGGGACAAAATCAAAATTTTTGAAAAGTGTAAGGGCAAAATGGTAATTTGGTTAGGATATAGTAAAATTTAAATGTATGTGAAATGTGATAAATTAATAATTAAATTTATTCATATAGACCCAGGAAGACCAACCACAGAAGTAGATCGAGGGAAACAAAAGGTTTCGAATTAGTTGAATTTTAAACCTGAACCATCGTCAAGGTAAGTTCGTGTAACTTAAACATGTATGTAAATGTGTTTTAATTAATTTTTGCATGTTTATGGTAATATGTATGAGATGATGTTTACAATGAATTAATTACAAGTTGATAAAGGTCGATAAATTATTAAGTTCCGGTTAAATTGTAACACCCCAAACCCGGTCAACACACCATGACCGAGTCAGGCATGTCACGGAGTGAAAACATTTTGAAGAAAACAAGTTGCCGGTTTAGTTTCAGTGAAAAGATCTTCTTATTTGCTTTGAAATTTCGAAAGGCTTTTTAAAATTCGTTCATCATTCATTGCTCGATTGAAAACGTTAAACCTATTGGAACCCGAGTAATTCTTACTTAGTTAAATTAAAATTGTTTGTCTTTGAGCAAGGAAAACTTAGATTTTTCTTAAAAACATTCGAGCCAACTTTGTTATCCTTTTGAAAATATTGTTACCTGATGGTAAGATTTGAAAAAACCCGTTGTGTTGTATACTTTTTGAAAACTTTTGTTATTAAGTTATTTAAAACACGCTAATCAGTTTACTTAACAGCATCCAGAGAATTAAAACAGATATAATAAAACCCTAAATAAAAAAATACTAATGGCCTTATTACAAACCCAAATAAAATCAATTTAAAATGGAAGTACCCCAAACCGAAGTCTAAATAAAACCGAAATAGATGTCTCATGGCCACCTCGAGTCCATCCGGCTCCGCATCCGTGATCTACGAGTCACCTGAAAAGATAAGGAAGAAGGTGAGTCACCAAGACTCGGTGCATAATCCCCCTCCCGATTATAGCAACATACTTACACAAGTCATAATCAAGCAAACATATCATGCACCCAAACCTAGCCATCCACAACTCCTTTTTCTACCCCGTGTGGTACCAAACCACTGGTGGTGCCAAACCACTGGTGACCCAAAGTCACTGATATCAATAATAGTGTGGTGCCAAACCACTGGTGACCCAAAGTCACAAATAATCCATATGTGAGGCCAACCCACGTTGTGATACCAAATCATTGGCGATAATCCCGTTTCATCAAATGTGGGGCCAACCCACTGTGGTGCTAAGCCACTAGGACGAGTCGCTATGAGGTGCCAAACCTCTGGTGACCCAAAGTCACAATTATCAACTGTGGTACCAAACCACTGGTGGTGCCAAACCACTGGTGACCCAAAGTCACAGATATCAATCTTCCCCCTCCTCTCATATCACTCACATAAATGCTCATCCACATACAAATCATGTCATCATGCTTAATCGTTAAACATATATCAAACATGACATAGATATTAACATCAGAAATCATGTGCCACAATCTCAACCAAAATGGACTTACCCGTAATCCTTGCTCATACCCGTACCGGTACCAAATCAAAATCTACATAGTTTCAGCTTTTAACACAGTTTTAAGTTATTAACAGGTTTCATAGATTATAAAGTGTGTAAGTTACACACCTAATCACTAACGCGATTGCTGAATCCCGAAGTTCTCGATCTAACACACTAGATTTCCTCTATCCTACATTCGGCCAAACCAATATCATTAACAAGGCCATTCGGCCACACTAACAAATCCCGAAGAGTTAACGCATGAAGCCACAATCCTTACCTTAATGCCAATTTGGTTTCCAACCAAATCTTGAAACTACGTGATGATCCCCCTTGCAATCGGCCACTCACTATCACATAAAAACAATTAGCCTTCGGCTTTTCAAACAACTAACAGAATGATTGAATCAACACGAACCTTACCACTAACTTACCGAAATCACTTGACAGGGAAATAGATGACCCCGATCTACTGCTTCAAAGTCCCGAAGATCCTAAATGAGACCAATCGCATGGTTGATTAAAAGCCAAGACAAATGCTGAAATTCGGCTTTTGTCTACACATGTCGACAGAGAGAAAAGAAAGTGAGAATAAAGCTTCGGCCAAGATAACTTACCCTCTTCAAATCCGATTAGAGAAGAACCAAGGAAGATCTATGCTTGACTGATATTCAGCCAATAATGAGAAGGGGAGAGTTTGAAAGATTTCGGCAATGGTAGAGAGCAAACAAAGGAGATTCGACTATGGTTTGAGAAAAAAACAAATAAGATTCTGCTAAAAAAATGAAAGAAGATAATAGGAGAAAGATGAATGGTATTCGGCTTCTGCTAATGAAAGAGATGGAGAAGAAAATGAAATGGGAAAGAGGGAATTCAGCAAAGGAAAAAAGAAGAAGATTTCGGCACAAGGGTTTGAGAAAAGAAAAAGATGAAGAGAAGAGAATAGAATAGATTCAGCTTTTGAGCAAAAAATGGGAGAAGAGAAGTGAAACAAGTTTCGGCTTCAAAGAAAATGAGAGGAAAACAAAGGGAATTCGGCTCAATGACTAAGGAAGAAATCAACAAGAGTCTAGGGTGCTTTTGGCTTTTGGTTTCAAAGGAGAGAAAGAAAGAAGTCTCAAATGGTGCTAAAGGATTTGGCTTGCTATGCTAGAGGGAAAAATCGACAAGTGCCCAAATGAGGTTTCGGTTTTGCCTCAACAACTTGCTCAAAATTTTGCTTAGCTGAAAGTGCCTACCTAGTATGATTATGAAAAATCGGCACCTCTTCTAAGTCTCCCAACCGATTACTCCTCTCACACCAGAGTTCAGATTTTGCCAAACTCCCTGAATCACTCCTGGCCAACCATTCAAATGAGTTTGAATTGATCAAACTCCTAAATCCCCTCTTCTCCACTCATTTAAATCTTATCTGACAGAGTTTGAGCTGAGCACAACTCCTCCCTCCTTGGCGTCAAAATGGTAAGCAGAAAATGGGATTTCTGCTGCTTGAACCTGAGCCCCATTTACACTCCCTGTGGCGTCACCTTACAAGGCCTTAAGTGGCGCCTCTTTGCCACCTTACCAACTTAATTCTTGTGTTACAGTTTACCACAAAATATTCTTAACCCCTAGCTCCTTCAGCTCCCCTGAATCAATGCTTGAAAATAAAATTTTCCCTATAGTTCGAGCCTACCCTTGGCTTATATCTAGACCCTAAAACACCTCAATTAATAACGCAACTCGAGCCATACACATGCAAACAGTTCAAACATAATAGCCCCTATTTAAGGATGTTACATAAATATTGAGATTTGATGGGTTATAGTGTTTTCTTGAAATGTATACAATGGTACATGTGTTATAAACAGGATTTAGCCCGGACGGGTAATCCTAAGATAAGCCCTCTCGAGCGTATACTATGAATTGGATTTAACCCGGATGGGTAATACAAAGTAAGCTCTACGAAACATATGTTACAAAAAGGGATTTAGCCTAGACTAGCAATCATGTAACTTAGAATGTGGCTCGAAAGTGTGCTTTCTGATTTTTGTGCCCTTATGGGTACCTACGGATAATTGATATGTGTACTTTGAGTATACTTCCCGAATACCCATCGTAATTTCAATATTTCAACAGAAAGTATCTTTGAACTATGGAAAGGAGAAATGAATTAGAAGTTTATGTGATGATGAGCTCATCTATGCCTACTTGATATTTACATGAGATTTTGACTAACTTATTTGATTTAGTATATGTGATAGGTAACTTACCATAATTGATGGAATGTATGACTATGAATGCTTGTGTTATTAAAAAATGACCGGTAAGTTTATTTTCCTGTTATACGAACTTACTAAGCATATAATGTTTACCTAGTTTAATTTTCCTATTCTATAGTGCTCGTGATCTCGTGCAGGTTGGAGGATAGTCGAAGCATCAATCACTCTATCATCTATCTCATTTTGGGTATAATTAGAAATCTCCTTTTGATATAATGGCATGTATAGGCTCATTTGGTCATTGTGGCTTGATAATGATGTTTGTAACCTAGTCATTGGAATAGCTAGAAATGGCCATTTTGATACACTTGTAATGTCATGCTATGCTATCTTCACATATATTAAGTAGCTGTTTAAGTATGTCCAATAAATGATTTAGCCCATGGTAAATTTATAAACATGTATGCATGTGGTGGTATGCCTTGTAAATGATGAAATTTGCTTGAGATGAATGTTAAAATGGTTGGATTGTATTTGGTATGTCTTAGTGCAGGAACATGGTAATTTTGGGTGACAAATAAGGCTAGGAAGTGGCTTAATTTTGTCTACACGGGCAGGCACACTGGCATGTGGCATGTGGTTTGGCTGTGTGTCCCCTGCATCTTAAAAATAAGAAACAGAATGCTTAGAATTGAGCACACGAGCAAAGATATGGGCGTGTGTTTCAGCCGTGTGGTTGACACGGCCTTGAACACGGACGTGTTACGCGGTTGTGTGAAAACTGCACCTAATTTCAAAAATAAAAACTCTAATTTGTTTATGACTCGCAAGTCAGAGAGTTACACAGGTTAGGGACATGGGCGTGTGTGACCACACGGCCTACCCACACGGGCGTGTCCCAAACCACACGGGCATGTGACCCCTGCACATAGCAAAAAATTTCTAAGTTTTGTAAAAGTTTTTAAAATTCTCGGTTTAGTCCTGAACCATTTCCAAAGCATGTTTCGGGCCTCATAGGCTCGTTTTAGGGACTCTATGAATGAATGTAAGTGGTTTTTAATTTGGACGCAAATTTAAGATACAAAATTATATGATTGTTATGTTGTAAGCCCGGTAATGCCTCGTACCCTATTCCAGCTTCGAATACAGGTAATGGGTGTTACAGAACGCAACACGGGCTTGCTTAGTAACCTTAAGTTCTCCACCCTCGTTGAGCCAATGCAAGTTGTAGGGATTGGGGTACTTGGTTGTTGCTAGGCCAAGTTTCTCCACCAGCATGCTGCTCGCAACATTAGTGCAGCTTCCTCCATCAATTATCAAACTACACACCTTGCCTTGGACATGGCAATGGGTGTGGAATATGTTCTCCCTTTGCTTCTCTTTTTCGAAATTTTGTAGGCTCAACCTTCATTTAATGACAAGGGTTTCTCCCTCCACGGTATATTCTAAATTTTCTTCTTCTTCGATGGGTATTTCGGGCTCTTCCTCCTTATCCTCCTCGGATTTAATTTCACCACTTGCTCGAACCACCATAACTCGTTGATTGGGACATTGACTAACAATGCGTCTGTTCCCTTGGCACTTAAAGCACTTGATGTCCCTTGATCAATTAAGAACAACCTCGATCTTGTTTTTGCTAAATTCGCCACTAGGCTTATTAGTCTTCGCAGGCACCATTTGTTCTTTCACACGACTTAGTGAATCTTCCTTGCTAGTGCCTTGGCCCCATTTTGATATTACGTTGGGGTTGGAATAGCCTCGAACAGATCCTTTACGTTTGAGTTCCTTCTCCACCTTGATAGCCATATGCACCATGTCAACTATTTCAATGTAATGTTGAACCTCCACCACGTTTGCAATATCGTGATTGAGTCCGACTAAGAATCGCGCCATGGTCTTAGTCTTCTTCGACATCAACACGGATCATAGCGATCTCTATTTCTTTATAATAATCTTCCACGCTCCTAGTGCCTTGAGTAAGGTTTTGGAGCTTTTGGTAGAGCTTTTGGTGATAATATGATGGAATGAAGTGCCGACCCATCAATTCCTTCATTTCGACCCAAGTGGATATTGGTCGTTTACCATTCCTTCTCCGACTTGTAATGAGTTGATCCCACCAGATCATGGCATAGTCGAAAAACTCGATTACCGCCAACTTCACTTTCTTAATTTCTGAGTAATTGTGACACTCAAAAACTAATTCGATCTTCTTCTCCCATTCAAGGTACGCCTCCGGATCAGATTTACCTTGAAAAGGCAGAATAGATAGCTTGATATTCTTTAAATCATCATCAACACGTCCTTGTTCTCTAGGGCCTCGATTTCTTGGACCTTGTCGTCTTTCACTTTGATTTGACGCTTGGTCCCTCTCCACATCACTTGGGTTATATAGATCATCTTCATTGAGTCTTGCACGCCCTCGCTCCCTTCTTAGACCTTGGGGTATTATTTCTCGTTGGTTTCTCTCCTTGACAAGTTCCAAGCATTTGTTGAAGGACTCTAACTCATTTCGTAGCATCTTTTGGAACTCACGCATGAGTGCTTGTTAAGCCAAATTAGGCACTCCACCTCCTTCGGGTGCAAAATTCCTAGCAAGTTAATGACCACCTCCTTCTGCCATATTGCGTTCTGGGCTGTGAGACATAATGTTTTAACCTTACTACAAAACCTCACGATCCACTCACAAAGAAAAGTAGATAGCACTCCACTCGCGTTTACACTCTCACTTCAGCTTTTTCAACACTCTATTAGGCTCACCACTCTCGTGCTTTTTACCACTCGATTCACCTCTCGAAGTTTGTAGAAGACTCGTTTAGACTTAACTACTAGTCAAGGGGTCTGCTTCAAAAGGTTACAAGGGTAGTTGATGTTTTTGGGTGTTAGGTAGGCTGAAAGAAAAAAATATATATGTATTGGAGTGTGGCGAAAATGGGTTGATGAAAGGATTTGTAGATCGGGAAAAAAATAGACAATCACTTTCAACAACTAGCCCCTTTCTTTCTTTCTTTCTTTATAATTTTGAACTTTTTTGGTTTTTTTTTGTTTTTATATATTCTGAATTTTGTACACAAATACACTATATATATGTTTCTTTTGTTTTTTTTAACTCAATTTTTTTTACTTTTTACGAACTTACTCTGGGATGGATAGAACGTCCGTACTTCTCAATTTTGGCTTGCTATGGTACCAAATGATGCGATCTCGTACTAGTTGATGGATTAAAGTCGCGAATGTTCCAGATCATAAAATGGAGAAATATCGTTCTACTTGGAGTTAAGGCTGAAACTGGCTGAGTATAAGTTTAAAACAAAGGATTTCTAGTATTTTAAATATAGTAAAGGCTAAGGTTCGGCTAATAACAAAGATAGGGATATTTTGAAGTTGGTAATTCGGATGGAATAGTTTAGGCTTAAGGTTGAAGAGTACCAATACTATAGAACAGTATTGACCCAAAACTTATAACAACATTTAAGGTGGATAGAAAGATAGGTAAACCGTAACCCACTATCTATATAGAGATAGGAACCAATCGGTATAAAAGGTTGAATGCCACACTCAATTGAGTGGTAAGTTCACAAAGAAACAGTATTGACGCCACTAGCAAGCTAAATAAGTCAAGCTGAGTCTTAGAAGAACAATGAGAGTTGAATTAAACTCAAAAAGATATAAAAAGTTCATAAAGTATCAAAAGTCTGAAATACAACTAAAGAGCTTCATATTTATAGCTCAATTACATGGCTAACCAAACAGACAATTAGAGAACCGAATGGGCAGCATGTGTTCAGCTTAATGGTGCTGGAAACTTCCTTGAACCTTCCAAAACGTCCCTTGATGCTTCCTAGGCCAGCTTGATTAATTGAAATGAAAAATGAGCTAAATGGATTAAGCTAGATTCGGCCAAGAGGTGTGAAAAGGCTTTAAGGTGCTGCCTTGAGTATTTGAATAGGCTTGAGCTCTTAAATATCAGCTTAGGGCACTTCAATGGTCTTTGGGTGTGAACAAATGAATTTAAGCAGCCCTTGGTGTAAAAGTTCAAAACCGATGTGTAACACCCCTATCCCGTGTCTGTCACCGGATTAGGGCTAGGAGCGTTACCAGAGAATTCAGAAAGCATTTACAAAAAATTCATACATTCAGTCATCATTCTCAAACATAATGTCCCTTAAATGAGTCCCTGAGACCAATAGCATGCTTATAAATTGGGTCGGGACTAAACCGAAACACATACAAAATTTCATGAAAATTAAAAACTTTTCTAATATGTAGGGGATAAAAGCCCGTGGAAGGAGACCGTATGCCCTCCACGGATGATAAACACCCCCATGTGTCTTCCCCGTGTTCATATACTGACTTACTCTCCATGGCCACTGAGCACACCCGTGTGCCATGGCCTTGTGACATTATAGGCCATTTACAAGGCCAAAATGTCACCCACTTAGGGCAAACCTACAAACAACATATATCATCTCATTTCATTCACATATAACCATTCAAAACCAATTCCAAACATACCAATTTGCATGACCAAAATTAAATTATGCTCAAGCACCAATCATCTATATACTTACCATCTAATAACCATTTCATATATCAACTAATCATACCAAAACAACTTCACATATCATATTCCTTTAAGCATATTACCAAAACATAACTAGCCAAATCACATGGCTAAATTCACTTTACATGTAACACCCCTTACCCGTAATCTCCGCCGGAATCGGGCACGAGACGTTACTGAACAATTTACTTGATCGCCACTTAGGCTCAACGTGACTACTCTCCTCGAATTACTTCAACTACTTCACACTCAACCTATGAGATCTCTATCGTACCTATGAGAACTCTCGGGACCATATCGAACGTTTTACGGTCCATAAAATTTCTTTTCATCTAAACAGGGAGTACACACCCGTGCTATATGACACACACGCCCGTGTGTAGTCACACACGCCCATGTGCTCACACCGTGCCCACAAACCCCACCATTCTGCCAAAACCCACACGGCTAGGGCACGTCCATGTGAAAATGGGGGCATGCCCGTGTACACTTACAACATTCACGTGTCTTCCACTCGTGGAGAGTTACTGACTAATTTAGCACGGCCTGGACACACCCGTGGCCCTAAACCGTGTGCCACACCTTGATATACTAACTTATTCAACACGGCCTAGGCACAAGCCCATGTTCTAGCCGTGTCTCACCCACGGTCCACACAAATGGCCGTGGATTTTGCCCATGGTCTATCCTGATTTAAAACACTAAGGTGTAGGGTTGCATGGTCTAGACACACGCCCGTGTATCCAACCGTGTGGGCACTTAGAGGCTATCTTCCAAGCCTTTTTGCCGCTATCATTTGCATACATACATACATACATACATACATACATACATACATACATACAATCATCATCACATAACTCCATATTGCATCAATTTAACTCTTAAATTATAGACACCTAATCATAAGAGAAATAAAGCCTTCATCCCATACACTAGGGAGAACTACTTCCAATACCATTTCAATAACTTAAGCCATCATCTATGGCTATACACAACCAAAACTCTAAGTTCTTTTTAGGCCAACACAATTTGGCTACATCAATTAGAACTTAGTCAATTCTAAAAGAATCCCTATACATGCCACGACTCATAAGGACTTGAAGCACCATACCAAGCATTTATTCGATAGTGTGAAAACATCTCCTACGGCCTCCAACCCGAGCTAGCCAAAATAACCTATAAGAAATGGGAAAAGAAAAAGTGTAAGCAATAATGCTTAGTAAGTTCGTCTGCATACAACTGATAAACACTGACATTCATTGAATATACATGATTTCAAGTTATTATGATGAGATTTTCTCATGAACTCATGGTTACTTACTCAATCATCCTTAAAGCTTACTCATTCTATCTCTTACCATATTCTTACCATGCCACAAGCCAAATACTCGTTTAAGTAGCATACATTCCTGCACTGATCGTCACAAGATCATATAAAACAACACATCAAGCATTTTCAATAAGCCACTCATATTACTAATTTCCCGGTGGTTACGCACTTATCCCACCATTGAATCTCTTATAGAGTGGTATCGCACACAGCCCACCAATCAATTATATTTAGGGTGATTTCGCACTTAGCTCACCAATCATTTATAAGTAATGGTATCACACATAGCCCATCGATTACAAATTAGTCAGGTGGTTCCGCACACAGCCCACCGATAATAATATAGGTGATGGTATCGCACACAGCCCATCAATTAATAATTAATCAGGTGGTAACGCACACAGCCCACCAATAATTATATGGTTGATGGTATCGCACACAGCCCGTCATTTAATAACCCTCAATGAGGTGTATTTGCACACAGCTCACCGTTATTATACATTCACAAACATTTATCCACATACATTTCTCTAATTCAAATGTTTATCCATGAACATCCTCACTCACTATCATTCTTACTTAGCTTTCTACTATAATTGTTCGCATTCACACAATGTAACAATAATTATAACTTATGCAACTAAAGTGCATCCTTTATATATCACCCACTATGGGTTCATCAAATACCGAATCCACTTCAATTCAGTTCTAACGCAGTCTTGCACCTCTCATGTACAATACATTCATTCTCAATTCTTAAGTACTTATTGAGTCACTACAATCGTTAAGTAACTCCTTTAAGTCTCATACACATAACATTACACGAGTTAACCTATCGATGCCATGTTCCCAACATGGTCCTATTCAAAATCTCTCACCGAGGCCATATTTCAATATGGTCTTACACGGAACCTTAACTATCATCTTTTCATAATATTTGCATTTCTTACTATTCTTAGATTCCAAATCTCATAACGACTCATCAACACTTATTTAATACATTCATTGCATAATTGTACATTCCATACAACATTGGAATATTAAATAACCCGTACGTACTCACAAGGTTTGCATACGAACTTACCTCGATGACGAAAAGGCCAAAAATGACTTTTTACCCACATTTCTCTTTTCTTTCGTCCTAGGTCCGAATCTCATTTTCTTCAATCTAGAACAATGAAATTTACTCGTTTAGTCACTTAATGATCATATTACAACTTAACATCCACTTAGGCAAAAATGACCATTTTGCCCCTATACTTTGGCAAAATTACGATTTTGCCCCTAGGCTCGTAAATAAATTTTTATGATATTTCCTTGCTAAACAAGCCTATATGAACATTTAATCCTCTTACAACTATCTCAAATTCCAACTATTTCATGCTTAAATGAATAAATTACAACTTTTGCATTTTAGCCCAAATTAGGTGTTTTCACCACAACACCTTTCACAAAAGTTGTTTATCATCATCCTACCATTCATTTTCTTCCATAAAACTCAACAACCAGCATAAAATATATCATGTTAAGTCCCTATACTTTCAACCATGTTGCAATTTAGTCCTCCCATTAGCTAGATTAAGCTTTGGGGACTCCAAAAGTACAATTTTTATTAAGAAAAGTCATCAAAATCACTTACTTGTGTGGAATAAAGCTTGCTGAAATTTTGAGCTCTCAAACACCCCACCATGGCTGATATTTTCGGTGGAGAAGGGAAGAAAATAGAAAGATGATAGCTTTTCACCTGTTCATCTTATTTTATTCATTTATTCCACCAACTTTGACCAAATTAAAAGTTCTTGTCCCCTCTTGTCTACATGGCCGGCCTACTCACTTAAAACAAGGCTAAATTGCACAATTGGGGCCTCTAATTAATAGCCCATAGCTATTTGGCACCTTTTGCAAATAAACCAAAACTTTTGCACTTTATGCGATTTAGTCCTTTTTCACAAATTAGCTAGAAATTGCTAAAATTAAGGCACCAAAATTTTTATGCATCCTTATAAACATGTTATAACACATAATGCACATGAAAATAATTTTCTCTAACCTCGAATTAGTGATTCCGAGATCACTGTTTCGACTAGCCCCTAAATCGGGTTGTTACATTACATCTCATATCAAGTACTAGCCTATACATGCCATATCTAGCCATATACATATTCAAAGTGTACCAAAATTATTTTAGTAGTGTGATGACGATCCGTGACGGTCCCAAACCTTCAGTAGCTTTGACGACCTATAAAATAGAGAAAACACACACATAGTAAGCTTTCCAAAAGCTTAATAAGTCATAATACAAATAAACTTAGCATAAAGGCATATATTCATAAATTATATTGACACACATAACATTTACTCAGCAAACTATCACATATTGCTTTGGTTCATATACTTGGACACAATTGCCACATTCATTCATACAACAATCATATGTATATATATATATAACTCTTTCTTAAACATTCTTGCATTTCAGTCTCGTTCTAATATTCGATCATACCTATCTTCAAATTAAAGTCATATAGGTACTTACCTTTTATACACACTTAATGTACATACCAAACATATCTGAAACAACTATACATTCTCGTAATTGATCATAGCTCGGATTTACTCATTGAACAATTTAGAATCTAATAAGATACTCGAAAACTCAAATAATTGTACAATACCAACGTCTCAGCCATAGCTAAAATACTCATTCACTCATTCATAGCTTGTTTATAACTCATCAACCACAAAGTTTCAATACATACCTTAGCTAACACATAATTATTCAACTTCCAAGCTATTCAATGCTCGATATTACATGTCGATCATCCTTTAATATTCGTTCAACTTAATCGCTTTTCACTGCTATATACATAATTGAAGCATATTAATCATCGCACACTTAGTGCCTATTCTTTTAACCGACTTGTCTCGGTGTCGAACTCACAGTGCCAATTCAATAAGCCAAAGCTTTCATTTTATCGCACACACAGTGCTATTCATTTCTTATAATCGCACACTTAGTGCCTATTCTTTTAATTGACTTGTCCCAGTATCGCACACACAGTGCCAATTCAATAAGCCGAAGCTTTCATATCATTGCACACACAGTGCTATTCATTTCTTATAATCGCACACTTAGAGCCTATTCTTTTAATCGACTTGTCTTGGTATCGCACACATAGTGTCAATTCAATAAGCCGAAGCTTTCATATCATCGCACACACAGTGCTATTCATTTCTTAGAATCGCACACTTAGTGCCGTGATTTGTAGTCGAAACTTAAATGACATCGCACACTTAGTGCATTAATACAAAACCGAACTTAATTCGATATCGCACACACAGTGCCAATCATAAAAGCCAAAGCTTCCACTACTTCGCACAACCAATGCTATTTAGCTCCATCTTAATTTCAATTACGCACACTTAGTGCCTCATTTCTCAACATCATACATGTAGCATTTCTAATTCAATAACTATCATTCAATTCACATCACATAGATATAAATTAACAACTTGTATTATATCCGAACTTACTTACTATATTAAACTTATCACAGAATTTATGTGCATAATCCTCTCATAAGAATCTATTATCAACATTAATCATATAAACAATTACAATTTCATGCAGGTACGTTTATTTGCATAGTGACTTACCTCGGATTCGATCTATCGGAATGAAAATGGCTACTCGTTTACTTTCGTTTTCCCGCGATCTAAGTCTGTTTTCCTCGGTTCTTGATCTAAACATATTCAGAATTAACCCTTTTATTCACTTATTCATTCAATTCAATCCATTCACACATATTTAGGGTTATTTACAAATTAGACCTCATACTTGCACATTTCAATTAAGTCTATTTTTCTCAAAACATCAAATTTACAAAATCCACACATACACATGCTTAGCCGAATGCATATACATCTCATACAAGTCCATATTTTCCATCAAATTTGCTATTTAGTCCTTTAAATTACCATTTTATCAATTTAGCCCTATTTAGCTAAATTCATCAAAAATTCAAGAACAAAGTATGTTCATCTAGCTCATATTTTTCATTTAACACAAAAAATCATCAAAAAGCTTAACATATCATCAATGGCATATCACACAAACATCATCAATTCTCAAAATTGAGACATGGGTTTTGTAGCTCTCAAAGCAATGATTACAAAAACGTAGAAATTATTGAAAATCGACTAAAACATACCTTGAATTTAAGCTTAAAATCTAGCCGAAACCTTGCTATCTTCTTCAATTCTTTTTTTCTTTTTGATATTCAGTGGTGTGTGGATGAATGAAATCCACTAACATGTTTGTTTTATTATAATATAATTATAACTTATAAAATAAATATAAAATAACTTTTAACTTATAAAATAACATATAAAAACATGTTATAAAACCATGTTGCCGTCCACTATAAATAAAATTGGCTTAATTGCCACATAAGTCCTTACATTTATAAAGCCACAACACATAGGTGCTTTAGCAAATAGCAAGCAACTTTCACATTTAGTGCAATTTAATCCTTTTGTCAAATTAAACACACAGACAGTCAAATTAGCTTACGAAAATTTAGCACATGCTTAAACACTCATCAATGACACAGAAAATAATATTAAAATAATATTCAAACTCGAATTCGTGGTCCCGAAACCACTGTTCTGACTAGGGTATAAACCGGACTGTTACACGATGAGTCTGAAAGGAACCTTCAGCAAGTGTGAAAACACTTAAGGGCTGTTGAAGAACACAATGGCCAGCATGGGAAAAAGGAATCAACAGCTCAATGGCTCTTGGCATACACGAAGGGGTGCTTGGAGTATCTCAATCATCAGCACACCATATTTAAACCATCCATGCATGTACTTGAAATAAATAAATTCAGCTAGTTAATTAGGCCAAGACAAATTAAATTCGGCTGCACAAAATTAATTGAAACATGAATTTAATTTTCCTCAAACTTCGACACATTTAAATAACTATTAAACAACTATTAAATATGTATTAAAATAAGACACATTAAACTTTAACTAAAATGTCCAAATTATGACTCATTAAAAACAAAACTTTAATTATTTGAGCTGAATAAACTAATTTAACTAAAACTAAACTAAATGTTTATTTCCAGCAAGTTATGCATTAACTAAAACGTCTTGAAATGAGCTCAATGAGCTAGGTACAAGCTAGATGAGCTCGAATCAAGTTGTGAGGGTTGCTTGGCTTGCTTTTCTATGAACTCTCAATAAACCCCAATGGTATTTCCCAAGGTTCCACGCCATCTCTAGGAGGGTCTTGGGTCGTGGTCGTATCAATTTCTAACATATTACGGACCATGTAATAAAACAAAAATAAATTTTATTTTTGGGTTGGATTTGTGGTCCTAAACTACTGTTTCGATTTCACTGAAAGATGGTTGTTACATTCATCAAGATCAAGATAAGTTTTGATGTACTTTAAATTCTAATAGTCATTAGAAGTAGATCTCAACTTCATTTATACTTCTTATGCCTATAAATAAAGACTTTGGAGAAGTTTTGTAAATATCCTGATTGATAAGTAAAAATACTGTAACGCCCTGACTAATTTACTTTTGTTTTTGTGAATTCTAGCATAAATCTGTATCTACTTCAATGGTTAAGTGATTTGAGGGTGCGTTTGAAGTCTTGGGTTCAAGTCTTACATTTGGAAATTTTTGCTATTTTGATCCTAATCTATCCCTCGACAGTTCGGCTTATATTCTATTATTAGTCAAATCATATCAGAATAAGCCAATTGGTTCGATGGTAAGGTGTTAGCTTACCCTAGGGCCTTGTGTTTGAATCCCTGAGTGAGTAGTTAGTAATATTTTTATTTCGGTGTGTGTTGGTTGTGAAGTTAAGGTTTGATGGGATTGAAATTTTGTAGGAGTTGGAGAAGGATTTTAAGGGATTAGGTGATTAGTAAGGTTAGTGGATGTTGTGAGCATTATCCAGAAGAAGAAATTATTCTTTCTAAAATTTTCCCAAAAAAATACCTACTATTCTTCACGTTTCACGTTTTCTTCTTTTTCCTTCTTTCTGTTTTTTCGCCTTCTGTTCTACTTTCTTTCTAAGTCAAATGAAATTCAAGCTATATTTGGGAATCTCAATCGTCGAATTCAGTTACTGTCATTTGGTAAGTGTATGGTTTGGCTTAAGTTTCGTTATGGAACTGATGACTAATTGGGGGTTTTAATGGTGTTGAAGGGTTACTCTTTTTAACTATTTCCTTTCATTTGTGTTTACTGAATATTTAGGAGAGGATCGTGTGTCAGTTGGTGCCCTTCTGGCAGAGTGATTGCGTGGATCGCTGTTTTGAAGGTAAGTGGTTATGTAACACCCTAAATTAGGGGCTATTTGAAATTAAATTATTTGTTCCCATGTGTGTGTATGTGCTTGAAGAAATTAATATTATGATTTATTTGGCATGATTTTAAGGTCTAGAATTAAACCCGAGCTAGGCCTGACTTGGGGTTAAAAATTTCTTTTTAAGTGCTTAAAGGAGGAAGGCTAGGTGAATTAGGGGTTAAGAAAATTTTTAGAAGGGACTTGACACAAGGATATAGTTGGCTAAGTGGTCCCATGCGTGTTGGAGGTGAAGGGGAGAGCGCTGGTCACAAGTTCGAGTGACAGGAGGAGCATTGAGCGTTTTATTTTTTTATATAGTGATGGGCTTAAGAAGGAAGCCCTTAAAATTAATTCGTGAAGGCTCATGGCATGAAAGTTCAGGTAGTAGGAGTGGCTTGGGGCGCCACTTGAGAGAGAGAGATCTCAGGTTCGAGGGACGCAGGGAGCATTTTATTTTTGGGCTGCTTGCGTTAAGAGAATAAGGGCCAAGAAGAAGGTTTTATAAATTAATGAAAGGAGTATTTAACATGAAAGTCAAATGAGGAAAAGTGGCCTGGGCGTTAGAAGAAGAAGGCTGGGGCGTGAGGTCTTGGTTTCGAACCAAGACAACTGCAGTAGTTCTTTTATTTTTTATTTTGGCTGCTGGCGTAAAGGAGAGAAAGAATTTGGCTGCACTTTGGACTCTCAAATTTGGCTGGAAGAGGTAAGTTTGGTGTTTTATTTTCATTCAATTTGTTTAAGAAAGGATAGAAGATAAGTGCTATTATCTTGAGTGATAATTAATAGTTTAATTATCACAAAAGAGAGGGGGAGGAATTGGCCAGCATTGGGACTCTTTGGGGGGCTGTTCAAAGTTGATTTTTGTACAGCAAAGGGGTGCCAAAAGTCCTTGAATTTTCTCTTTTCTTTTCTCCATAGTCATTAAGAACTTCTCACGATATTGCTAAAATTCCACTTCTTTTCTACTTCTTCTTCATCCTCTTTTTCCACTCAAGTTGAACCTTGTTTATTATTTTAACCAACAATAGCGAATCCCTTCTCCTATTTTGTGAAGTCTTGGCGAATATTAAAGCGGGGTGGTCTCTTTTAGTGTTTCTCAATCGGTCATAGAGGAAGGTAAGTGTGCCGAAACTCTTCTCCCACATTCTTTCTCTCTGTCGACTTGGATAAATGGAAAGCCGAATTGTGTTGGTGGCTAATCAGTGTTGAAACCAATTCTGTTTAGGTACTCCGGGATTTTGGAAATAGTCACGTGAAGCCTCCATTCGTTAGCAATTTTGGTAAGTGATGGTAAGGATGTAGTAAACCATTTATTTGGAAATTGAAAGGCTATTTTTGTGATACTAATGACTGCCGATTATAGGGAAGTGAAGCGGAGTCGCAAATCGTGTGCTATAGTTGTACTCGAAGGCGTTTGGGTAAGGTTTTGATTCAAATATTAATCCTTCGGATATATGTTGGTTTGGCCGAATGGTCAATAGCACTAACTATATGTTTGGTCGAATATAGGACAAGGAAATCTAGTGTGGCCGACTTGATTCTTCGGGATTTGGGACTCTCATTAGTAACAGGTGTGTACATACACACTTTATAACTATTTAATGTGCTAAAGGTTATGTGTATGCATAATCGGGTTATGTAGAATCAGATTTGACACCATAATGGTATAAGCAAGGATTCAGGTAAGTCCTTGTCGTTATGACTTTCTTTACGATGCTTTTGGGAAGCATGACATATTTAGTATATGTGGTTGTGGCTAATGGTAAACTCTATGTATATGCTAGATAAACATATTGGCATGATTACTGTTAAATGCATATCCTTGATTGATGTGGGATAAACGAGTGGAGGGGGAAGTGATATTCGTGTCGACGGACACTAGTGGTTTGGTACCATATTTTGTAACTACGGTCACCAGAGGTTTGGCACCTCCAGAGGTTTGGCACCTCCAGAGGTTTGGCACCTCATAGCGTCTCGTCCCAGTGGCTTAGCACCACAGTGGGTTGGCCCCACGGATTATATTATGGGATCGATGCCAGTGATTTGGTATCACACTTGGGTTGGCCCCACCAGTGGTTTGGCACCACAATATTGTTGTATATCGTGACTATAAGTCACCAGTGGTTTGGCACCACCAGTGGTTTGGTACCACACGGGGTAGAAAAAGGTGTTTGGATGGTTAGGTTGGGTGCATGTTAAATTAATTTGTGATTTGTGTGTATGATGATGCATTAAACCGGGAAAAGGGTTACACACTGAGTCTTGGTGACTCACATTTTCCTTTAACATTTTTCAGGTGACACGTAGATCGCGGATGAGGAGCCGGATGGACTCGAGGTGGCCATGCAGTGGAAATTTGAGTTTATTTTGAAGTATTTTTATTTTATTTTGGTTTTAATTGTTCAGTTGTAATAAGGCCTCCTAAGATTACTTTTATTATTTTACATGTTCGGGATGGATTATTTAATTTGCTTAATAACTTTAAAATGATTACACAAATTTTCTTAAATTCAACGAAAATGTTTTCTTTCGTACCATCGGGTACAACGACAAAATTGGTAACAACTTGACTTAATATATTTTTTTTTTTAAATGAACTAAGTATTGCTTTCTTTATACACCTCAATTGTTTTTAAACTAAGACAACATCTTTTACTATGAACAAAATCGGCTAGACAAGGGTTTTCCAAAATGTTTTCACCTGTAACATACCGAATTTGGCCATAACATTTGGGCTGGGTTTGGGGTGTTACAAAATTGGTATCAGAGCCCAGTTCAAAACTCGGCTGTGGGGGGCCCAAGCCCAAAATGTTTTGGTTTTTATTAATAGGCCTTATTATAATGTTTGAGAAATTGTTTTGGCTTGAACAGCATGGCACCGAGTCTCTGACACCTATCCGTCCAGGTAAGTACTACTATCAATTTCTGTGAATTCTTTTGATGAGGGGTAGAAGGGTAAAATGGGAACCTAGACTACTAGAGTAGAACTGTTGAACCCTAGGGTTAGCATACCCCAACAAAAAATTGCATAAGATTTAATAATTCTCTAAACAAACCCTGTGAGTTGTCAATGAGCAAAAGACGTGGCAATCGTTATACGCATGTCTAGGATTGGATTCGGCGGGGGCTTGGTATTTAAGCAGTCCTCGTGACTCACCTCCTACTCACTTGAATCCTACCTGGTGCGTAGTAACGGTTCATCCTAGGTGAGACGGCACACTCATAGGCTAAACTCGATAACTAAAACCCGAAAAGGGATTAGCCGTTTTGTTTTTGAGGAAAATAAAATCTTGTTTGAAAAAAAAGACCAAAATACCCTCGGTTTGAAAAATGACCAAAATACCCACGGCTTGTAAATTATCAAAATACCTCAGATGAAAAATTTTTCAAATAGAAATTTTCAAAATATCCATGTTTTGTGAAATCACTTAGAATCCAACTTTTGAATCATTTTGGTAAAATGCCACGAATATGAAAAATTACTAAAATACCCTTGGGGTAAAACTACTAAAACGCCTTGAAACATGAAATTTCCAAAATACCCACGGCTTTAATCAAAATTTTCATTTCATAAAAAGTGCTTAAAAACCTTAAATTCCAAAAACGTCATGATTTTGTAGAATAACAAAATTGCCCCTAACCAATAAAATTACCAAAATGCCCCTGAGTTCCAAAATCACCGAAATACCCCCGAATTTCAAAATTTTCCAAATACCCCGAGAAATTAAGAGATTTAAAATAATTTTTGACAAAATCATCCAAGAACCTGTGCTTTTGAAAAATTACAAAAATACCCCTGTAGGATAAATTACGAAAAAGCCCCTGGGTAGTGGAAAAACAATCACAACGAAACTACAACGTTTCTTTGAATGAATGAATGAAAGACTGTGTGCTTGTTTGATTACGAAAGAACCACTCTTAAAACTCCTATCATAAAGTTTCTTCGCGGCTAACCAAGTGAAATACTAATCCATAAAAATTTCTTAATCAGATTAAAGCGCAATAGTTAGAATGAGCTCTAGAGGAAGTGGCCGTCGTGGACGCGGTAGGGAAGGATAACCGTGTCAGAACCCGTGAGGTCGGGTCAGGAATCAGAGAATGGGGTACCACCGCCACCACCACCCCCAATTTTTAGAGCTGAGGAGCAGGATCAGACGGGAGGTGAGGCAGTAACGCAAGCTGTGTTACGAGTCCTTGAGATGGTGGCTGGGGCGAGTGGAGGTATGGGAGCTCGGAAGTCTGTACCCAAGCGACTTTGATCCAACGGGACAGAGGTATTTCGGGGTGTATCGGGAGTGGCACCCAGTGCGACGGAATACTGGTTAGAATCGACTGAAAGGATCATGGATGATCTTGATCTGACGGATGAGGAGAAGCTGAAAAGAGCGGTGTCGCTTCTAAAGGATGAGTCATATCAGTGGTGGCTTACAGACGAGATGGTGCTACTGATGAGATAACCTTACGGGAGTATTTCAAAGTCGCTTATCGGAAGAAGTATGTGGGCACCAGCTACATTGATGCTCGGAGGAAAGCTTTTCGGGGTTGGTACAAAGAAATAAGAGGCGTGACAGTATGAAGCGAAATTCTTGAAATTTGAGCCGCTATGCATGGGAATTGTATCAACGAGCATGAATGGTGTGTCCGCTTTGAAGACGAGCTTAGGATAATTTGAGGTCGCTGATTGCTCCACAGCAGGAGCGTGAGTTTTCTGTCTTGGTGGAAAAGGCTAAAGTAGCCGAAGGGGTCAAGGCGTCAAGTAAGATGTAAACTACGATAGGAACAAGCAAAAAAGAGGCTTTGGATCGTCTGGATTGGGTAGTAATGCACAGAAAAGGGCTAGGCAGAGTGGGCCGAATCAGGCAGGAAGGCCCATGGCTACTAATCAGAGACCGGCTCAGTGTAATCATTGTGGAAAATCACATTGGAGAGGTTGTTGGACCGGTGAAAGGGGATGCTTTGAATGTGGATCTTTGGATCACCGTGTAAGGGATTGTCCTTGGAAGTTGGCTAAGAATCAGTCAGAGGGTCAGAACCGTGCTCAGGCTAGAAATGTAGGACCACCACAGAGGGGTCGTGGTAATGGTAGAGGAGGCAATGGTTCTAATCGAGGTCGTGGGAATCCGGGAAGAGGGGCAGGCAACACAGAAGTAAGGCAACCTGGTTTTGTCTACGCAACGAGGCGTCGAGAGGAGGGTGACGCACCGGACGTCATAACCGGTACGTTCCTAATTTTTGGTCTTCCATATGTTGCATTAATTGATGTGGGTTCAACGCATTCATACGTTGCTAGTAGTGTGGTAGAGACCATGAACATAGACTTTGAGACTACTTTTAGGGAGATGACAGTAATTAGCCCTCTAGGTAACTCTGTAGTTGTAAACAAGCTATATAGAGATGTACCCCTAGAACTCCAAGGGGTAGTATTTATGGCTGACCTGATGAAACTGCCGTTTGGAGAGTTCGATCTAATTCTTGGTATGGGCTGGTTGGTTAAGCATCAGGCGAAGTTGGATTGCACTGCTAAGCGCATGGTTCTGAAGATGGCTGAGGGTGGTGAAGTAGTTATGATAGGTAATAGAAGAGATTACCTATCCAACGTGGTGTCTGCGTTGAAGGCAGAGAAGATGGTCAGGAAGGGCTGTGAGGCATTTTTGGTTCGAATATATGCCTTGGAGGCTAAGGAGTCAGTAGTTGAGAAGGTCCGAACGGTAGGGGAATTCACTGATGTGTTTCTAGAGGAACTTCCGGGTTTGCCACTAGATAGGGAAGTTGAGTTTGGTATAAACTTATTGCCCGGAACGGCACCTGTGTCTATAGTACCCTACCGAATGGCACCAAAGGAATTGGTGGAGCTGAAGGCTCAAATTTAGAAACTCTTGGACCGAGGGTTTATCCGACCAAGTATATCTCCGTGGGGAGTTCTGTGCTGTTTGTCAAGAAGAAAGACGGGTCAATGCGGATGTGTATCGACTACCGTCAGTTAAACAAGTTAACGATCAAAAACAAGTATCCGTTGCCCCGGATTGATGACTTGTTTGATCAACTGAAGGGTGCATCGATTTTCTCGAAGATAGACCTTAGGTCGGGTTATCATCAACTTAAGGTGAAGGAGGTTGATGTTCACAAGACGGCATTTCGTACTCGGTATGGGCATTACGAGTTCCTAGTGATGCCATTTGGGTTGACCAACACACCGGCAGCATTCATGGACTTAATGAATAGGGTGTTTCAGCAGTACTTGGATCAATTTATCGTGGTATTCATAGACCACATATTGGTTTATTTTAAGACGGAGGAGGAGCATGACATGCATTTACGTATAGTTCTACAAATACTGAGGGAGAAGCAGTTATATGCCAAATTCAGTAAGTGTGAATTTTGGCTAAGGGAGGTGGCTTTCTTAGGTCACGTGGTGTCAGCGAAAGGGATTAGAGTGGACCCTCGCAAGGTTGAAGCGGTGTTGGAGTGGAAACCGCCTAAGTCAGTGGCAGAAATTCGAAGCTTTCTGGGTCTGGCAGGGTACTATCGAAGGTTTGTAGAAGGGTTCTCTTTAATCGCAGCCCCACTAACTAAGTTATTAAGAAAGGGAGTTCTGTTTGTGTGGTCGGAGAAGCAGCAGGAAAGTTTTGATAAGCTAAGAAAGATTACGCGAAGCTCGATTCGCGTACGACTGAGGCGTAAAAGTTATTTACGGTTTACTGTGATGCATCCCATACGGGGTTGGGATGTGTATTGATGCAGGAAGGGAAGGTAGTGGCCTATGCGTCCCGTCAGCTAAGACCGCATGAGGTTAACTATCCAACTCACGATTTGGAGTTAGCAGCAGTGGTCTTCGCTTTGAAGATATGGAGACATTACTTGTATAGGGAGAAGTCGATAGTCTACACGGATCACAAAAGTTTGAGGTATCTCTTGACTCAGAAGGACTTGAACTTGAGACAGCGACGGTGGATTGAACTATTAAAGGACTACGACTGTTCTATTGAGTACCATCCGGGCAAAGCTAACGTGGTGGCTGACGCGTTAAGTCGGAAGGTCGTGGCGGACTTAAGGGCAATGTTTGCTCATTTGAGTCTATACGACGATGGAAGTCTTCTGGTGGAGCTGCAAGTTAAGCCAACTTAGATCGAGGAGATTAAGGAAAAGCAATTAATAGACGGAGGTTTGAACGCACGGAGATTGCAAGTCCAAAATGGTGGTTTGGAAGGGTATAGCTTGTCAGATGATGGAGTATTATGCTTTCAAGGGCGAGCTTGTATGCCAAAAGATGAGGAATTGAAGCAGAGAATTATTCAGGATGCACATAGCAGCCCATACGCTATGCATTCGGGAGGAAGCAACATGTATGGAGATTTGCGAAAACAATTCTGGTGGCCAGGGCTGAAGTGCGAGGTAACTGAATTTGTGGGAAGGTGTCTGACGTGTCAGCAGGTTAAGGCTAAACATCAGTTGCCATCGAGTTTACTTCAACCAATAAAGATCCCTCAGTGGAAATGAGAGAGGATCACGATGGATTTTGTCAGTGGGCTACCCCTTACGCCCAGCAAGAAGGACGCAGTTTGGGTGATTGTGGACCGTCTGACTAAATCAGCTCACTTCATACCGGTGAGGGTGGATTACTCACTTCAAAAGCTAGCTAAGCTGTATGTGTCGGAAATAGTGAGGTTGCATGGTGTGCCAGTATCGATCATCTCAGATAGGGATCCCAAATTTACGTCAAGGTTCTAAAAAGTGTTGCATCAAGCTTTGGGTACACGATTGGATTTCAAGATGACTTTCCATCCACAAATCGATGGGCAATCGAAGGGTCATCTGATTTTAGAAGATATGCTAAGAGGGTGTGTTCTGGATTTCAGTGGTAGTTGGGAGGAGTACTTACCGCTAGCAGAATTCACTTATAACAATAGTTATCAAGCGAGTATTTAGATGGCTTCATATGAAGCACTGTATGAACGGAAATGCCGTACTCCTACGTGTTGGACGGAGTTGGGTGAACGGCAAGTTTTGGGTCCAGAATTGGTGACAGAAACAGAAGATAAAGTTAAGGTGATTTGGGCTCGTCTTAAGGAAGCGTCAGATAGACAGAAGTCTTATGCTGATCTTAAGCGTAAGGAAATAGAGTATGCGGTAGGGGATAAAGTTTTCCTGAAGGTGTCACCTTGGAAAAAGGTATTAAGATTTGGGCGAAAAGGGAAGCTAAGCCCAAGGTTCATCGGGCCATATACAGTAGTGAAGCGAGTGGGACCGGTAGCTTATCAGCTTGAGTTGCCGACAGAGTTGAGCCAGATCCATGTTGTCTTCCATGTCTCGATGCTGAGGCGCTATCGATTAGATCCCTCACACGTTGTGCCGGTTGAGAAAATTGAAGTAAGTCCGGACATGTCTTTCGAGGAAGAGCCGGTACAAATCTTGGATCGTGATGTCAAAGTTCTTCGAAGGAAGTCAGTGCCTTTGGTGAAGGTGTTATGGCGGAACTATGATACGGAGGAGGCCACATGGGAGCCCGAGGATGTGATGCGGCAGCAATACCCCCAACTCTTCTAATTCAGGTAATTTCGAGGCAGAAATTCTTTTAAGGGGTAGAAGCGTAACACCCTAAATTAGGGTCATTTGAAATTAAATTATTTGTTCCCATGTGTGTATGTGCTTGAAGAAATTAATATTATGATTTATTTGGCATGATTCTAAGGTCTAGAATTAAACCCGAGCTAGGCTCGACTTGGGGTTAAAATTTCTTTTAAGTGCTTAAAGGAGGAAGGCTAGGTGAATTAGGGGTTAAGAAAATTTTTAGAAGGGACTTGACACAAGGATCTAGTTGGCTAAGTGGTCCCATGCGTGTTGGAGGTGAAGGGGAGAGCGTTGGTCACAAGTTCGAGTGACAGGAGGAGCATTGAGCGTTTTGTTTTTTTATATAGTGATGGGCTTAAGAAGGAAGGCCTTAAAATTAATTCGTGATGGCTCATGGCATGAAAGTTCAGGTAGTAGGAGTGGCTTGGGGCGCCACTTGAGAGAGAGAGATCTCGGGTTCGAGGGACGCAGGGAGCATTTTTATTTTTGGGCTACTTGTGTTAAGAGAATAAGGGCCAAGAAGAAGGTTTTATAAATTAATGAAAGGAGTATTTAACATGAAAGTCAAATGAGAAAAAGTGGCCTGGGCGTTAGAAGAAGAAGGCTGGGGCGTGAGGTCTTGGTTTTGAATCAAGACAACTGCAGTAGTTCTTTTATTTTTTTTTTGGCTGCTGGCGTAAAGAAGAGAAAGAATTTGGCTGCACTTTGGATTCTCAAATTCGGCTGGAAGAGGTAAGTTTGGTGTTTTATTTTCATTCAATTTGTTTAAGAAAGGATAGAAGATAAGTGCTATTATCTTGAGTGATAATTAATAGTTTAATTATCACAAAGAGAGGGGAGGAATTGGCCAACATTGGGACTCTTTGAAATTTGTTCAAAGTTGATTTTGTACAAACAAAGGGTGCCAAAAGTCCTTGAATTTTCTCTTTCTTTTCTCTATAGTTCTTTGAATTTTATCTCACGATATTGCTAAAATTCCGACTTCTTTTCTACTTCTTCTTCATCCTCTTTTTCCACTCAAGCCGAACCTTGTTTATTATTTTAACCAACAATAGCCGAATCCCCTTCTCCCTATTTTGTGAAGTCTTGGCCAAATATTAAAGCAGGGGTGGTCTCTTTTTAGTGTTTCTCAATCGGTCATAGAGGAAGGTAAGTGTGCCGAAACTCTTCTCCCACATTCTTTCTCTCTGTCGACTTGGATAAATGGAAAGCTGAATTGTGTTGGTGGCTAATCAGTGTTGAAACTAATTCTATTTAGGTACTCCGGGATTTTGGAAATAGTCACGTGAAGCCTCCATTCGTTAGCAATTTTGGTAAGTGATGGTAAGGATGTAGTAAACCATTTATTTGGTAATTGAAAGGCTATTTTTGTGATACTAATGACTGCCGATTATAGGGAAGTGAAGCGGAGTCGTAAATCGTGTGCTATAGTTGTACTCAAAGGCGTTTGGGTAAGGTTTCGGTTCAAATATTAATCCTTCGGATATATGTTGGTTTGGCCGAATGGTCAATAGCACTAACTACATGTTTGGTCGAATATAGGACAAGGAAATCTAGTGTGGCTGACTTGATCCTTCGGGATTTGGGACTCTCATTAGTAACAGGTGTGTACATACACACTTTATAACTATTTAATGTGCTAAAGGTTATGTGTATGCATAATCGGGTTATGTAGAATCGGATTTGACACCATAATGGTATAAGCAAGAATTCAGGTAAGTCCTTGTCGTTATGACTTTCTTTACGATTCTTTTAGGAAGCATGACATATTTGGTATATGTTGTTGTGGCTAATGGTAAACTCTATGTATATGCTAGATGAACATATTGGCATGATTACTGTTAAATGCATATCCTTGATTGATGTGGGATAAACGAGTGGAGGGAAGTGATATTCGTGTCGACGGACACCGGTGGTTTGGTACCACATTTTGTGACTACTGATCACGGAGGTTTAGCACCTCAGGAGGTTTGGCACCTCATAGCGTCTCGTCCAGTGGCTTAGCACCACGATGGGTTGGCCCCACGGATTATATTATGGGATCGACGCCGGTGATTTGGTATCACACAGGTTGGCCCCACCGGTGGTTTGGCACCACAATATTGTTGTATATCGTGACTATAAGTCACCAGTGGTTTGGCACCACCAGTGGTTTGGTACCACACGGGGTAGAAAAAGGTGTTTGGATGGTTGGTTGGGTGCATGTTAAATTAATTTGTGATTTGTGTGTATGATAATGCATTAAACCGGGAAAAGGGTTGCACACTGAGTCTTGGTGACTCACCTTTTCCTTTAACATTTTTCAGGTGACACGTAGATCGCGGATGAGGAGTCGGATGGACTCGAGGTGGCCATGCAGTGGAAATTTGAGTTTATTTTGAAGTATTTTTATTTTATTTTGGTTTTAATTTTCAGTTGTAATAAGGCCTCCTAAGATTACTTTTATTATTTTACATGTTCGGGATGGATTATTTAATTTGCTTAATAACTTTAAAATGATTACACAAATTTTCTTCAATTCAACGAAAATGTTTTCTTTCGTACCATCGGGTAGAACGACAAAATTGGTAACAACTTGACTTAATATATATTTTTTTTAAAATGAACTAAGTATTGCTTTCTTTATACACCTCAATTGTTTTTAAAATAAGACAACATCTTTTACTATGAACAAAATCGGCTAGACAAGGGTTTTCCAAAATGTTTTCATCTGTAACATACTGAATTTAGCCAAATGTTTGGGCCGGGTTTGGGGTGTTACAGGTTCTATCGATTTAGCGCAGTTATGGTTGTTGGGTTTTCGACATGTTAGGAATATTAAAGTTGTTTGTTTCTGGAATTGGAGAGTTCGTGGGGAATTAATTTGTTGAATTTTGCTGATTATAGGTGTTGAAAATTTCATTGTTTACGTTGCTTCAAAAAACAAACCAGGTGTGTAACGAAAATACGAGAAAATGAAGTTCGGCGAAAGCCAAAAAAGTGGCCATCGACGTCACACAGGCGTGTGCCCGGCCGTGTGACAGGAGTATGTGTGGTTGTATGGGCCACACGAGCGTGTGGGTCGTGGGCTAGGCTGTGTGAGCCACACGGGCAAGGCCAATTTGGGTGTATGGGCCCACACAGGCAAGCCACATGGGCATGTGGGCCCAAAATTCTGAAATTTTTCCTAGGGCCACACATGTCATTCTAATCGACCGTGGGCCTTCCATAGGGTCATTAAGGGCAAAACAAACTTTAATGCATGATATCTGCTATTCTGGTAAACTAATTTGAGCATTTAGAAATTGATATGTATGATTTGACTAGTTCGTGATAACATGTATGTTATTTGTATATGAGTATGCGGGACATGTTAAATCTATTATCTGTTATTTGTATTTGTGTATGGGGTGGGATTTGTATATGTGGAGGAAGTGTTTTGTGAGGCGACATTTCGTCGATATACTGACAGCTTGACTGCAAACTGTTCTGATAAGTGTCGTAAAGATACTATGTGGTGTGTAGGATGGGTGGATGTTTTAAACCCCACATGGTGTGTTGGGATGGTTGGAGATGGTGTGTAGAGGATGGGGGTAAGACTTTGCATATCTGTATGTTCTGATAATCTGTTTATGATATTATCTGATTCCTTTAAGAACCTATGTCCGTATCTGATCTGTTACATGATAAATCTGAGTTTATGTGCATGCATGTCTCTATTAAGTTACACACTGAGTTTTTGAAAACTCACATCTGTTTTTCTGTTTTGTTCAGGTAATCCTCAAGCATAGGCGGGTCGGTGCGACGGAGGCTCAGCAGTGATCACTAGTCCGGAAACTATTTTTAACTAGAAAATTATTTAATTTTTGGGATTTTCTTTTAGAGTTTTGTAATTTTAGGACTCTCTGGACTGTTTGTTTATAATTTTGGTTTTGGATGCGTTTTGAATTTTAAACTGCAACATTTGGCAAACAACAGTTTTACGCAAACAAATGTTTTTAAACACAAGCTCGATTTTCAACTATAACGACTGTCGAAACCATTTTTAATTTTTAAAAAAAACGGGGATCAACTTTAAAAACGAAAACGGGAGTCGCCACCAATCCCTTTTTTACTTAGGTGTGATCAGATCACCTTATAAAACACTTTATTTCAAAACATTGATTTTGGCCTACGAAATTCAAGAAAACGGGTTCGGGAGTCGGTTACGTACGAGGAAGGATTAACACCCTCGTAACGCCCAAAACTGGTACCTAATTGATAAAATCATGTCCTAATGCTGAAAATTTGAAAACTTTAAAATATGACCCTTTTATGTGAAAGAAAAATGAGACCTACCTTTATCAAAGAAAAAAAATGCTACACCCAATAAGTTAGGATGTAACATCTCATGACTTCGAAGCTAGGCTCGCTTTTATTTGTAGAAAATTCTTACCTCAAAATACAAAACATCATATCCAGTAAGTTAGGATACAACGTTTTGAATTTCCGAGAATAAGTTTTGATTTGAAGTTTGTAAGTTTCAATTTTAAAAGAGAAGGGATACTTAATATCCTAAGTTCAACGAGAAAAAATTGAAACCCAGTGAGTTAGGGTACAATTTTTCTCAAAATCTCCAAATATTTCATATCACCATATTTTTTAAAACTTTGAATAAAATTTGACAATTTTGCAAAATGTGTTTTTATAAAAATGATATGAGTTAGGTTTTGCATTGATACATTATGAAATATAAATATCAAATAGCAATTCACTATAACCACAAGTCACATTAATGATTAATATAGATAATTAACGAAAAAATAAGATAACATAGCAAATAATACATGAAATGACTATGCTAAAGCAATAATAAACAAATAAAAGAACATAATAAACGGATGCATGATATAAAATAAGCAACAACAATTAAGAATCTATATGAAGCATAAAAAAAATTCAAGAAATGGATATTAAATTCTACAAACAAAATCAAATGTGAGAAGTAAATAAATTAATAATATATTTAAACACCTGAATAAATATTATAACAAAAATAGAAATATGATAATTTTGAAAACAATTAATATGTATAAACAATATATTTAAAACTTAGAGTATATAAAAATATAAGAATACATATAAATAAATGTATAATTTAATAATTTAGCATATAAAAATAATATACAATAAAAGCAGTTATAAAGAAATAACCTATATTACTTTAAATAAAAATATATTTACAACACAATGATCATGAAAACTATATATTTAATATAAACAATATAATTAATATGTGTTATACAATATAAAAATTTTATATAATATAAAGGACAAAATAATTTAAAATATATAATAACATATAATATACAAAAATTTTAAATGTATAATATAATAACTAATATATAAATTATAAAATAATATGTAATATATAAATAATATTTAATCAAATAAAATAACCTAATATAAATAATAAATAGTAATAATTTAATAGAATAATACGTATTTAAAATAAACAATATATAAGAAAACAAAACTTTATATTATTAATAAATTAATGTAAGTAATATGCATTATAAAAATAATATAGAATTTTAATGAAAATTATATAATTAAACATGATGCTAAAACAATTCTAAAAATAAAATAAAATAGAAATTAAAAAAAATCAAAAAGCAGGGGTTAAATAGGAATAAAAGTAAGTATAAAAGGGCAAAATCAAAACATGCGTCATACTGTAGGGACCTATTAGGCAATTACGCCTTATCTCCTAAACGACGTCGTTCTGATATTGACCTTTGAGTGCCTGATGAACCGAATTGAAACAGCAACAAAATTTCGAGTCCGAATTAAAAATTAAAAAGAAATTAAATTGAACTAAATAAAATTGTGGAAGGACCAAAGAGGTAAATTGCCCTTTTATGAAAAACGCGCTGATCCTCCCCGGGTTTTCGGGTCAACTCGCGGATCCTTGCCCTGAACGACGTCGTTTTGTACTTATTAACTTAGTAAAAATGGCGCCGTTTCTTCATTGCTATATAAGTTGAAAATCGGCAAAAAAATTCATTTAAACCTTGTTAAAAAAAATTCAAAAAAAGTCTCTCAAATCCTCTTGTCACCCGATTGGGTTCCGATCACCGGACCTAAGGGCCACCGCCTCACGCGTCACCGTCGACGCCGCCAGATACGGCAGCCGGAGGCCGAAAATCTTCACTTTTTCACTCGATTTAAAGGGTATTTTCGTACTTTCTATTTAAGTAGTATTTTGTATAAAAATACATGAATCGACAAAATAAAAAAAAATCACCTTCTGCTTCTGACTTTTTTAATCTCTGTATATATTTGAGTATATCTCTGTTTTTTTCTCTCTGTGTATTTGTGTGCGTTTACAAATTATTTTGGGGGGTTTTTATAACCCGAAAAAGAAAATAAAAAAAGCAAATACAAAATATTGTCATATCTGCTGCTGTGTTTCTTTCCTTTTTGCAGGTGGACGAGGCGTGCGGCGGCTATAGGGGCGTTATTCGCACGTGGATCGCGGCTTAACGAGGGTTGTGTTGCTGGGACGCTTGCCACGCAATGGAAACCTAGGGTTTCCTGCGTCCGCAAGCTATGTGGGCCACTGGGCTGGTTTAATTAGCTGGGTTAGGTTAGGATTGGGTCATCTGTTTGGGATGTAAATGGGCTACGGGTTAAATTATTTTTGGGCTCTGTAAATGGACTGTATTGGATATTTTGGTTTTATTTATTATATTTTTTATTTTTTGGTTTTTTATTCAGGTTTATTTCATTTGCACGGACCTGGGCAAAATGGGCTGATTACAACGACTTACAAACTTTCGCTACAAATTTACATTTTACTTAAAAGGGCAATAATGACAGTTTCATTAAAGAGCATAATAATATTTTTTTTTTCGGAAATGTGGACTCTTTTAGTAACAATTAATACGATAACTTTTAACATAATAAGATCGATTTTAAAACCCTTGTTCGTAACATTCCTAGATTCGGCCATAACGTCTAGGCCGAGTTTGGGGTGTTACAAATACACTGTCTCTGTGCTCTCCCATCCTATTTGTTCTTTATCCTCTATCTTTTATTTTATAACAAAAATCAATTTCTTATAATTAATAAAAATTAAATGTGTGAGGCTAATATTATATATATAATAATATTAATATATTAGTAATCTAATATATAATAGATAACATCAATATATTGGTAATCTAATCATTAATGTATAAATTATTAATACAAATAATAATTATAATTTTATTAGATAATTATTTTTATTTTATTAATAATATTTTTATTATGGATGAAATAGTTGTTATCACTTAATTAAACTTTAGAGTCATATTAAATTATACTTATTATTTTAGATTAATTATTACTTAATTAGTGTTACGATTATATACCAATTAAAATCAATATTTAACACTATAAATATGTGTATTAGTAAGACAATTTCGTTCAAAATAACATCTAAAGAATTATTGAAAAAATGATATTTTAGTATTATTTAATAGATTTTATTTTCGTTATAAAAAAATGTATGATTTTATTTATTATTTGATATGTTTAGTTATTATTATTTGATATTTGATAATTTTATTAATATATGATTTTAATAATATTTACATAATTGTGAATGTTATTTACTAATGTATTGTAAAATATTATATTAAAGACAATGAATTATTAGGATAATGGTTCTATGTAAAATGACATTGTTTATTGATGATGTATTTACTATTATGTTGTGATTTTAATAATATTATGTTGTTTGCCATTGATTATTTTATCTAGTTATTTAATATTTTACTATCAATTGTTTATTTTTTATTTTCATTACTTTAAAATATTATTTTATTATTTCAAATATTTTTAAAATTAATAAACTTTTATTATAAATTAGATAAATTTCATATAATTACTAAATATATATTTTAAAATTTATAAAAACTATATTATTTAATAAAATTTAAAAATAAACATGTAAAATCACCAACAATTTACGCGACATGAAACTAGTACACATTATAGGAATGAGTATTTTGATAAATAAAAATTTTAAAAATTGAAAAGCGTTATCATGATTAAAATAATATTTTTAATTTAAAGAGGGTTAAAAGTTGGATTCTTGAACTTAAAAAGAAAAGGAAAAAGAAAAGCAAGATTCGTTGCATAAAGTTTGTGTAAACTTGGTTCACGTTACGTGCAGATTTATTAATACTATTAAATTCTATGAAATGTGTATAAAATGTAAACTGCAATTGTTAATTTAAAATAGCATATAGTAAATAATAAAATTATTTTAGTGTAAGATTAAAATAATCGAACTATGTATTTATTTTTGAATGTTTAAAATAAAAATTTTTAGTAGTTGAATGATTATTTGTGCAGTTTACTTTAACAATAACATATAAAATATGTAAAAATTAAAATGTAAATATTATACTAAAATAAAATATGTATAATATAATTAAAATTTAAATATTATATTAAAATATAAAATTTTAATTTAATAATAAAATTAATATTTTATTAATTTAAATAACACTATCCATACAAATTTTTATTGGATTTTTAGCAACTCAGTCATAAGGAGCAAACAAAGATTTTAGTTACTTTTATAAAATTGATCATCGGAAAACTGGGAATGGATTGAACTAAAAATCACCTAGCAGCCCTCAAATTGATCATCTAAAACATTGGTATGCGCAAAAAGGTCGCAATATTTTCAACAGTCAAACCCTAAAGAAGCAGGGACGGCGACTCCTTAGCGAAACGACGAGTAGATAAAAGGTGCTTTTACAATTTAAACGACGAGCAAACTGATACCAAGTCGTAAACCACGTGACAAGCACCATCCCTATTGGTACCAAAATATAAAACTGCCTCCATTTTTCATTACCACCAATCATCTCCCGCCACGTACTCCCACCGCTCCCCCTTCCTCTAAACCCCCTCTTAAACTTCTCTGCTGTTTCTGCTTAGGGCTTCCTTCTCCTCCTCCTCCTTCAAAAGAGCTCAACAGTCACTAAATCTTTTACTATGCGCAAGCTTCCCTGGCTCTGGATTTAACAAAAACGTCGATGTCAAAGATGATTCGCTTCATTTTTTGGCTTTTTTCCACTGTTTCGTTAAAGGCGGTGATCGGAACGGCGTCGCATTCGAGCTCTGGTCCTCACATAGCTGACGTCAACATACTTTTACCTCCGAAAATGACGAACCCCGTCGAATATCGGCTTCAAGGAAGCGACGGTTGTTTCAAATGGTGCTTTCTCCGTACATTTCAAAACAACACGTATATTTCTACTAATTTGAAAACGTATGACTTTTTTTTTATCACGGTTTTTGCAGGTCGTGGGATCATCATGAGATTTTGTCAGTTCTGCCGGAGTATAATGCGACCAATCATTGCTCGACAAGTGCACGGCTGAGATCGATTGCGCCGTACTCCGGTAGAAAAGAAACTGCGGTTTACGCTAGGGACGTGCACACTGGAATCGTGATCCGGTGCAAGGTTTTCATTGATAATTTTGATAGAATTCAAATATTTCATAATTCTATTAAGCTTGATCTTGATGGACTCGCTACTCTCCGAGTTCGTGCCTTTGATACTGAAGGTAATTTCAAAATTTAGGAACACACACACACACACACGAGTAGACTAACATTCACTTCGTTTGATTATTGCTTTTCTTACTTAAAGAAAAGAATGATACCGAAGAATTAGTTATTTAAAAAAAAACTATGTGCATGATTTTAGTTTTATATGGAAAGAGATCGTAATTTTTTGATTTTGGTCGTTTGTTAGTTAATTATGATTTTTTTATTGCAACCTTTTATTAAGTAAATTGTAACGAAGCATGTCAGCCAGTAGTGAAGGCAGCTAAGTTAGCATTATGTTACTTTTAGCTTATATCGAAGAACATTCACTCTTATTGTTTATTTTTTTGGCTTTTGTGTGTGTATATATATTATGGTTTATTATCTTCACTTTTTACTTGTATTCCAGACAATGTGTTTTCATCATTGGTGGGTTTACAATTCTTGTGGAAGCTGATGCCAAAAACTAGTGGGTTGAGTCATCACCTTGCCCATGTTCCTTTGAAGGATTCTCCCTTAAGTGACTGTGGTGGACTGTGTGGTGACTTAGATATCCAGATAAAACTTGAAGAAAAGGTACTTGTGTGGTACAGTTTCTGTAGTAATGAGTTGACTTGTAATCTTGCATTAAATCGAAACTTATTCTGTAATATATGCTGCAGGGTGTATTTTCAGATTTATTTGTTGTAAAAGGCATTCATATTGGCCATGAGAATGTTTCAGTACAATTGCTTGAGCCACCGTTAAAGGGCATGGGTGATAAGATTGTTCTAACTGTTGCAGAAGCTATGTCACTATATCCACCGTCACCTGTTTTTGTCCTCATTAAGGCTACTCTCCATTATAGTCTTAAGGTTATCCGTGAGAATGTTCCTCAAGGTTTTCTTTTCTGAATCCCTTCATTAACATGTTCTAGTAATTGAATTGATGGGTGTTTCTTTATGCTGTCAAGTCCATTTGGAGTAAACTGGCTATTTTTGTTGCATTGATTGATATTCTTAGGAAAAGACTAAGTATCTTTCAACTGGTATTTGCAGAGGTATCTCTTCCATCGACGCATCATCGATGGTCTGTCTCAAACAGTTCAGTTGCTGAAATGGACTCTATGATGGGTGTCATTCATGCGCTAACATTGGGTGAAACAACTGTCATTGTTGAAGATACTAGAGTTGATGGCCATTGTCAGATGTCATCTCTTAAGGTGGTCTTGCCAGATACCTTGTCTATGTACATATCACTATTATCTGCTTCCGGTGATCCAATAGAAGGAATGGAACCCATTCCACCTATGGCACGATGGTATGTTGTTTCTGGAAAACAATACCTCATTCAACTCAAGGTTTTTTCTCGGGGACCATATGCACAGGAAATCTACATTACTGAGGTACCTTATGGGTTATTTCTGTTATCCATTGATATAGTTGAGCTATGTTAACATCAAGAACTTTTTGGTTTGATTCGCTTGATGATTGGGTTCTTGTACTTTTTTTGACAATACTTAAAGGGTCAATAATTTTTTAGGTTAAAGATTTTGTTGTCACTCAGTTGTTAGCTCACTTGTCTAATTTGATATGCTAGTATGTTTCTCATTATTTTCTTGGTCATTTTCAAATCAGACTTCCTTTTTCCATTACAGAATGATGATATTGAGTTTTATGACAACCAATCTGGCTATTGGAAAATTGTCCCAGTGTTAGATCCTATTGCATCTCGATACGGCTGGAGGAGTGCTAGAATTTTGGAAGCTACTTCAGAGGGACTGGGGAGACTGACAGCCTCTTTAGTTTACTATAATGGACATCATGATACTAAGGAGGTAAAATGTCATTTACTTACCTTTTTTCTTTTCTTCCTATGCTTTTAAGAGACAAGATTATAGAAGCATCATTATTTTTTTCCTTCTAATTTTATTGTTTGCAATTGATTACTTTTATCTCTCTTGGACTTGTCATTTAGGTTCTCAAGGTTATGCAAGAGGTTATTGTATGTCATCGAGTAAAGTTTAGCTTGGAAAAAGTAACTGGTGAATCTCAAATTATTCTCCTTCCTTGGGCACCTGCAGTACATCAGGAGATGGAGTTAAAGGCTGCTGGAGGTTGGTAGCATTTTACTCATTTTCATAAAATAAAATTTACAAGTTCTAACACCTATTTATGGGTTTCAATGCTATTGTAGGTTGTGCAAAAGCCTCGAGTGACTATAAATGGTTTTCTTCGGACATTACTGTTATTTCGGTCACTGCATATGGAGTTGTCCAGGCGAAAAAGCCTGGTAAAGCTACAGTGAAGGTGGTGTCAAGTTTTGATTCATTCAATTACGACGAGGTAATAAATTTGTTTCTTCTAGTGCGTTTTTCATACTTTTGGTTGCAAATGATCCTAGTGTAGCATAAAACTTATAAAAATTCTATGATAGCTCTGGTGCTGTTGCTTCCTTTTTCATTGATGTTTAAAATTCTAAAATATAGACTTGTTTGTTTCTGTACCCTATTAAAGCTTCCAGTTTCACTTGTTCATTGTTTATATTTTCTTTTGAAGTTACTTTCTGTAATGTTATTGACAGGTTATGATTGAAGTTTCAATTCCATCCTCTATGGTTATGTTACAAAACTTCCCTGTTGAGACTGTTGTGGGATCACATCTCCCAGCTGTTGTTTCAATGAAAGCATCAAACGGTTACACCACATTCCAGAATCATTTGGAAACTTCTTTTCTTCCTTGCAAACTTTCTTGTTGAAGTTGACTTGCCATTTGCAGATGCCTACTTTTCTAGATGTGATGCATTTCATTCCTTTATAAAGTGGAAAGCTGGAAGCGAGTCTTTCATTGTTACCAATGCTACAGGAGAGGCACCGGTCCTTGAAAAGGAAGATAGTTTGGAACTCCATGTACCAGAAGATGGTCCTCCATGTTCATGGACTTGCATATATGCTTCTGCATCTGGTCAAGCTATGCTGCACGCAACATTTTCAAAGGAATATCATCATATTGATCCCTCTTTAAGTGGGCCTATTGTTTTAAGAGCAACTTCCAGAATTGCATCATACATGCCTCTTACTCTGCACCAGGCAGGTGATGGGAACCAGTTTGGTGGTTACTGGGTTAATACAGCTCGAATAGAAGCTACTAATCAACTACAAGATCGAGATAATGTATATCTTGTCCCTGGAACACAAGTAGATGTCATTCTTCATGGAGGGCCAGAAAGGTGGGACAAAGGTGTTGAGTTTGTGGAGAAAGTGGAGATTTTTGATGAAGAACATGCACATGACAATGGGGTTGATTATCATCTGATTTCTAGCAGCCATGGCAGTTTGTATAGACTTCTATGCCAAACACTGGGGACCTATGTAAGCTTCTGTGCTGTTTCCTGGATGGCCTTTTACGAGTTTCAATTGTAGTCCATACTGTTGCTATTTGTTTCTTACAAATATGGTTTATCAATCAAGAGTCACGATATGTTGCTTTCTATGGTTCCTAACTGTTCAGAGACTTGTTTTTAAACGTGGAAATTTGGTTGGAGATGATCATCCTCTTCCCACATTAGTGGAAGCTTCATTGTCTCTTGCTTGCAGCCTTCCTTCCTCAATTGTGGTAATAGTGGATGAACCTGGTAAATGTTGTTTATATTGGGTAGATGTGAAATATGACATTTGATTTTTCTACTCTCTTTTTCTGCTGTTTAACCAGTTGTGAGATTTTGGTTGATGTTATAGTTAATAATCGAGATGTTATTCGGACTGCAATACAAGCTGACCGTAGCCCGGGGCAAATTCAAGTTACCCCAGTTACTGTGGCTAATGGGCGAACTATTAGAGTGGCTGCTGTCAGTATTAGTGCCACCGGGGAGCCTTTTGCAAACTCTTCTTCCCTGTGCTTAAAGTGGGAGTTAGGCAGTTGTGACAGTCTGGCTTATTTGAACCATGCTTATGATTCAGAGAACTATCATACGTCTAGTTGGGAGAGGTTCCTGGTCTTGCGAAATGAATCGGGATCGGTACTGCTGTTGATTCATTACTTTCTAGTTCTGGTTTTTAGTTATGTTTAGCAATATCTTTGCCATGAGGTAACTAGATAAACCATCATACAATTGAATGCTAAGGGAAGGACTGAGAGGTCTTTCTGAAAATGGGAAGGGGAAGTTGAGTGAAGAGCAAGTGCACTCAAATACAGTGAGGATAACCGTGATGATAATCTTTAAATTAAATGAAGATATCACAGCAAAAAAAACTACTAGTAATATCTCCCTGAAATAATATCGTAAGAGTTGTAAGCATGAAAAAGTGCATATGGGTTTAAATTGGCTTCAAATGTAAGTTGGTGATATAGATAAATAATTTTTTGCAACATTTAAGTATCTAATATTGGTTTCGATTGATTAAAAAGCAGGTTAGAGGCATCATTCTTGCGTGTTAGGTTATAAGTAACTAGAGAAGTATAAAAAAAAACCTAACTGGGGAGCTTGCATCTGCTTCATTCAGTTTTTCTCCATCCTATGTGTTCTATCCTCACTTGTGTAGTAATTATGTACTCTTGGGGCATAATGAGTGTGAGGTCAACATTCCTAAAGAACAATATCACCTCTTCTGTTTAGAGGTTGTACAAGTTTGACTATTTGGATTATTCGCACCCTAGCATCTAGTCTTCTCATTTTTGTTTTTGTAATATATCAGTAGACACTGTTTGCCTCTGAATACTGTTATTTAATATTCTTGATACTTTAGAGCTATAATATGTAGATGGTTGGCCTTCTATTTGTTTTTATTCCTTAAGTATTGAATAATTAATGCAACTTTTTCTTCTCAGATGTGTTAAGTAGGGATAAAAATGAGATTTAAACTGCTTTTGTCTCAGTGTATTGTTCGTGCCACCATCACTGGATTCTTTGGTAGTTCCGCAGCTGATCGTTATTCTGCTAAATTGCTAGGAGGTTCAGATAATTTTCTTACAGATGCTGCATGGTTACAGGTAGGCTGTTTTGGCATGTTTATATTTCTGTTTTTATTGCATAAAATTGAAGTGTCTTGTCTGCTAATTTTCTTGCTGTGAATAATCTGCTCAAACAAGCTTTGTTTGCCCTCGATGGTTCTTTCTTTAGAAAAAAGAATGTTGTTATTAATGTGTTTTTCTTTCTTTGGGGCACTAACATAGTATAAAGTTTTTTCTAATATTTTGATATGTTAATCTTTGCAGCTTGTTTCTACTCTAAGAGTGAGTCCGGAGTTCAATCTGTTATATTTCAACCCTAATGCTAAGGTAGAAATCCAGTACCATCGCTGCTTTAATCATTTGGTAATTTCAGTTGAATATGCTTTATAATTTTGAACCATGGTAGATGAAGTTGATGTGATACATTGCTTTTGAAGATGATTTGATAATTTTCTTTGTAATATTCATTGCCAGAGAAACATTTAATACATCTTCACTGGTGGCTTATATATATGTTATGAAGTTTGATGAACTTGCCAATGAATTTATGTTTTTGCCTTCAATAAACTTGTTTGCTTTATACTTTTATTCTCTAACAAACTGATGACAGTGGCTATTTGGTTTCCCGTTTTCTGAGCCATTGCATTTTCACAGATATAATTATTAGCTTAAATAATCTGTTGCTATGGTTCCCTTGCTAGTAGCTACATGAGGATTATGGGTTTGCATATCTAATGAAAAATAACAGTTTGGATTGGAGTGTTACCGTGGTTCCCTTGCTAATTGCTACATTTGGAATTTAAGGAATTGTCTTGGGAAGTGCTTGCTGTTAAGTTCTTCAATAAAGGAGTAAATGAATGGATAACTGAAGCTTCAAACTGCCAAAATTTTTTTGTTCAAAATAACTTTCATCTTTGCATGTCTTTATGATAATGGAAAAGATGAATGGTAAAATCTGGGGGAGCTATTGTAATAGCATTACTGTATATACAACCAATTTTAACAATTTCATCCTGCCTGAGTCACAGTATATCATCTTTTTTGATTTATCATGCTAATCAGTCAAAAAGATAGTGTGCTACAAGCAACATATGTGTAGTTGTCATGATTCCACATTCTACGGCTCTTAACAGGATGGGTGTCTTTTTCATGCTCCTTTTAATTATTAATTATGCTGTTGCTCCTTAGTTGAATATTGAGCAGATTAGATTTTAGATTAAAGGACTATAACCATGTTTAGTTACTGTGATGTTTGCTGGTACCTCAATGTGTAGAGGCTTTTGAGCCGGACATCTTCAATCCTTTTGAGCATAATTTTTTTCTCAAACCAACCATATTGGTTTAATTTTGTTTTCAGACATAAAATACTCCTAATTGTCTTTCTTCTGGAATTTTGGCCGTTTATGATTTTCATACAATATACTCAATCATTGTATCCATTTAGGCAAATTTGTCAATTACTGGAGGGAGCTGTTTCTTGGAAGCTGTTGTGAATGATTCTCGAGTCGTTGAAGTTACTCAGTCACCACCTGGTTTACAATGCTTACAACTGATTTTATCACCGAAAGGCCTTGGAACTGCAGTTGTGACAGTTTATGATATTGGGCTTACTCCTAATCTTGTGGCTTCTGTCTTGGTAATCTCTCCATTTTGAAAATGAATATACGTGTTATTTGCTTAAAGTGCGTTTCTGTTTGACAAAGTTGAAGGGAAGTTTGTAGGAAACCCCTTTAAGTGGATGTTGATGCTATATGCATTTGATTCATGCATTATGATTAGGCAATTTATGAGAATCTTGCATGAAATCCTTTTGGTTTTCCAAACATATCATGCTTCAATGTGTATATATTTTCTAGAGAGCTTCATTTTAAGTACTTAAAAAAAGTACTGCTTGTGAAAGTTGGTGCTTTACCTTTAGTCCCAAACTAATTTGAAATATATGAAATATTTGGACTTATATTGTTTAAGGTTCAACCATGCTATAGTAAATAATGCTTTTTATTTACTTGAAGTAAATCTTGGGCTCTCTTGGCAAATTTGAAGGAAATGAAAGTCTGGAAGAAATCCCTTTCTGGGGATGTTGATGCTGTTCACATTTGAAAAATTATCTAAAAGCAACTTGCTCAAACACATTTCTTTCTTGTCTAGAAAAGAGATGTCTTTTATGTTTGTTCAGGCCAACAAATTCAGTTATAAACGAATCCCTGTTTTAATTAGAGGAAGGTGTGGTACTATGTTTTTTAGAATCTTTATGATGGCATGCACGTGTAAAGTGATTGCTGAGATCAACATGAAGTTTTCTTTCATTGCTTCAAAATGAAATGTTGGGTTAAGTTGAAATTACAACATGCTATGTATTCAGAAGCTCGTATTTACTATTCATTCCAGCGTTATGCATTCTCCCACTGATGATACCTTCATGTTTTATATCTCTTTGCTCATAACTTATTATTCTGATGACATTTTTACAGGTCCAAGTTGCAGATATAGACTGGATTGAGATTATGTCTGGAGAAGAGATAAGCCTTATGGTGGGTTCTTCACTGGACCTTATACTTAATTGATGCTTTTCTTTTCCACTTCCAATCCGGATTAGCACTTATTGACTGGTAATTTTTTATCTGAAGGAAGGAAGTTCAAAGTCAATTGGTTTGATGGCTGGGGTTGATGATGGAAGCACTTTTGACATTCCTCAGGTTTGAAATGATTGCCATTTATCATTCTCCTGAAGCTATATGTACCAGATAATCTTTTGTGGAGATATGTTTTAGACTAAATGCTGTGGGAAGTGTGTTAGGTATTTAGCCAAGTTGAGTCCACCAGAATCTTGGCACCCAGTTCCTTATGCATATCTGTCCTCTCATGCCAGAGATCCTTTTATAGTAACCTAATGGCTATCTTAGAAGTAAAAGATATATACACAAACTATTTTGACAATATATCTCATAATACACGGTATTGCATTGAAAATATATCTTTGTACATGTCATTTTATCCTGATTTTGAAAGGTTTCTGATGTGTCTACTCCCATGCTTCCATGTACGAACCATGTTTTCACATTCTTTGTGTTCCTATTGTGCAGTATGCATACATGAATATCCATGTGCATATTGAGGATGATATAGTTGAACTTGAGGACAAGGATGATTTCTCAAGCCCTAGCAGTCGATATATAGGTGCACAGACTTTCAAAATCAGTGCAAAACATCTTGGTGTCACAACTCTTTACGTAAGTCATTTAGTACTCCTGAAAATATCTTTGATGTTATCATTTCCTTGGGGCTTGTTGAGGTTTCTCAACCAAGAGTTTGTTTGCATAAATTTCAAGATAGATCTTGATAACAGGTCAGTGCTAGACGACATTCTGGACATGAACTATTGAGTCAAGCTATAAAGGTTGAGGTTTATGCTCCACCAACAATTCACCCGCCAAATATTTTCCTAGTACCAGGCGCTTCTTACTTGGTGTGGCTCTGCATTCCATTACTTTCTATGAACAGTTCTTGTATCATATGGAGCTTCATATCCTTTTCCCCTCAAATCCTTGTGCCCCATTTTCCCTTTTCCTCCATGTTTCTAACTATATCAAATATCACATGTATTTTTCATGCTTTTAGCTCACTATTAAAGGAGGTCCGACCCTTGGTGCCTTTGTGGAATATACAAGTACAGATAATGCAATTGCAACAGTGGACAAAACTTCAGGGCGATTGACTGCAACTTCACCTGGAAACACTGTAAGATTTGAGATATGATAAATAACAATTGTGTTGTTTATCTATACATACAATAAAATTGTTTATGACTTCTGAACTTTACCTTCATGGAGATTAGTGTCAATGAAGCTGTAGTTTGTTGAGCACTTTGTATTTTCAAGTTGTAAATAAACTAGACAGGCCACTTGAACAGATTTGGTTTGTGATGAATGGAGACATTTTCTTGTGGGTGGACACTGTTGAGTGTTTATTCTTTGCAGTCATTTCTTGCCACACTCTCTATATTACCAGCCATACATAGAAGTGGGAAAATCTCATTTGTACTCAGCAGCCTTACTAAATGAACTGAATGCTTATACGCTGCTCTTACAAGAGCATACATGTGGATATCTAATGTCTTTGTCAGCTGTTCATGGTCATATTAATACGTTTAGCCCAAATGTACTTGCTGCCTATGCAAAGTGATTTAACATTAGTTCTTCTGGTAAATTTCATCATTTAAAATTCTATCAAGGTTAAATCTTTATCCCCAGCTTGCTTCATCGCCGAAACAGTGAAATGCCAGTGCTTGATTTTCCCTTAACAAACAAGTTTTAACTGTATGTTAAGTTTTTAATTTGGATTTACTTTTTGGTTTTTCCACCAGACACTGCTTGCCACAGTTTATGGGAATGGCGGTGATGTGATTTGTCAAGCAGATAGCAGTGTTAAAGTGGGAGTACCATCTTCAGCAATATTGAATGTACAAAGTGAACAACTTGCTGTTGGCCGTGAGACACCAATTTATCCTTTATTTTCTGAGGCAAGTATGGCTAGCCTAAAGAAATATCTCAATCAACTATCTATTTCAATCTGAATTTTGACTGAGATTTTGTATTTTCAGGGAGACTTATTTTCTTTCTATGGGCTATGCAAAGACTACAAGTGGACCTTAGAAGATGAAGAGGTTGAATCAAGTGTTGTTTCCAGTACTATTTGTCTTTGATTTATTTATTTGTCATATGCTTCAATTTTGTTGATTTTTTTGGTAGAAAAGATTCATTTCCTTTTCCTTAATAGGTGTTAACATTTCTGGTTCCACTGGTTGGTTCAGAAGCAGTTCAACATGTTAGTTATGTGGATAACAAAGAACATAGTTTTATCAATGTTCTGTATGGAAGGTATACTTGTGTTAATGAAAATTATATTGTTTTTCTTTTGAAATACAAATTATTATTGTTATTTATCTGCTGCTTCATGTAGTAAATAAATATTGGCTGTGCACTTGAAATTTCGTTTATTTATCTTAAAATTTCTGGAAGTGATGGGGTGGGAACCACCTTAATGATTATGGTTTTTGTTTTCCCTTCTCACAAAATTGTTCATTTTCAGGCATCCTTTATTAAAACTTGCTGGAGTTCGAATGCTTGGGATTGAATAACTTATGCTGTATCTTATTCGTATGATAAATGATTTATAAATGTCTTATTCCACAAAATTTGTTTGGTTTTAGAAGTTATTAGGAAAATTTTAAGTAGATGTCTTTCAGTGAAGGTGTTTGATTTAAGTTGAAGGTTTATCTGCAAGGTTAAAGTAGCAAACACTTAACAAAATGACTTTGTAATAGATAAGACAATCATGAAAAATTTTCTTTCTGCCTCTTTGTAGTAATGAAACTTGGGTCTTAGATATTGGACATCAGTCTGTAGAATGATGATCTCTAGATAATTTTTCTGACTGAATTTGCTCAGTTGAACCACAATGTTCATGACATAGATGATCTAGTCTTATAGCTAAGTTCAGGAAAAATAAGCTTAGGGCTTATTTGGATTTTGACATGATTTAACTTATATATCCACTGAACTTCAGTGACCCATTCTTTCATGTTCTTAATCTTGAAGTGATTATATATCAATCCTGGCAAGCTGAATCTCCTTTCTGATCTGACCAAACTATCCAATTATACTAGCTTTTCAAATGAATAATTGTCTCTCTTGTTCAGGGCCCCAGGGAGGACAAATATTGCAGTTTCATTCTCATGTGACTTTATTTCTTCTGGTTCACACTCGGAGGCAAGGACTTACAATGCTTCTCTCTCCCTATTGGTGGTGTCTGATCTTCCCCTGGCACTTGGAGCTCCGATCACATGGCTTCTTCCTCCCCATTATACCACATCTAGCATCTTACCTTCATCAGCGGAGTCTCATGGGCAAAAAGATGGCCAGAATCGCAAAGGAAGCATAATCTATTCTTTGTTAAGAAATTGTGAGGAAGCAACAGAAGCTTTACAGCGTGCTGTTTCTATTGATGGGGACAAAATAAAAACAGAAGAGAGCAATAATCTTGCTTGCATTCAAGCCAAAGATCGCATCACTGGGAGAACTGAGATTGCTTCTTGTGTCCGGGTTGCTGAGGTATTGTACAACCTTTTGTATTTCCCGCTCAATGACTAACATATGTAGCAAGTAGCTCATACTCCTTTTCCATTCTCTCTGACTATCAAACTTTGTTACTGTCTAGATATTTGTTACCTACTAAGTTGCATATTATTTGATGTCCTATCATTCCAAGGGCAGAATGTTAAAAAATGTGTTTTGAAATTTTCGTAATATCTCTTGGAAAGATAATCTATATTCCTTTTAGGTGGAACAAATAAGAATAACAAACAAGGAGCTTCCAGTCCATTCAATTGATCTCGCTGTTGGTGCAGAAATTGAACTTTCAATAAGTTACCATGATGCTATAGGTAAACTTATGTTAATTATATGCACTCTGTTATTTTGTATCCTAATTGATTACCTCTTATGATTTTGTACTTTCTCAGGAAATCCCTTTTACGAGGCTTCTAATGTTATTCTCCACCATGCTGAAACTAATTATCCCGATGTGGTCTCTGTTAACAATACCCGTGACACCAATATGATTCATCTAAAGGTCTGTTGATCTCTTGAAATTAATTGAAAACTTAGGGTGACCAATCAAGCAGTTTTCTTTCTCTTTTTACTTCTATTGTTTTAAGATTTATCATATAGACTGCACTGCATAAAAGATCTCATTCAAGCGCACAACAAATTTACCTCAAGCTATATCATTTAATCAAATGTTCTGCTTGAAGGCAATGCGACATGGTAGAGCTCTTCTCCATATTTATGCAGTGCAGTCTATATGCCGAAACTAATTATCCCATTGTGGTCTCTGTTAACAATACCCGTGACACCAATATGATTCATTTAAAGGTCTGTTGATCTCTTGAAATTAATTGAAAACTTAGGGTGACCAATCAAGCAGTTTTCTTTCTCTTTTTACTTTTATTGCTTTACGATTTATCGTATAGACTGCACTGCATAAAAGATCTCATTCAAGCGCACAACAAATTTTCCTCAAGCTATATCTTTTAATCAAATGTTCTGCTTGAAGGCAATGCGACATGGTAGAGCTCTTCTCCGAGTATCAATTGACAATCATCCACAGAAGTCAGACTATATGCTGGTATGTATTTCCTTGTCTCTAAATCACTAACTATATCTTAGTTTTATCACTGCACAACATGCATCTGCATACGTGCACGAACAAGATTCAGCTCATAAATGCTAAACTTTCTTAAGCTCAAACAACTTGAGCTTTTTTCTAAGGATGTAAGGCTTTGTTCTGACATGCATTTTGATTCAAATTCATTACTTCTATTGCAATAAGAAAAGTTTTATGCTTTGACCAAAATCTGTTAATTTGTGTTGATTGATAGTTTCTCTCCAGCTTATAAGCCTTATCCTTCATTGCTCAGATTTCAGTTGGTGCCTATGTGCATCCCCAAAATCCAGTTCTTCACCAGGGGAGTTCTATTAACTTCAGCGTAGTAGGTGGGTTTATGGTGGAATATTATTTCTAAGAAGGAATTTATCATGTTTCCTCTAATACTCTGATTTTTGTCCATTCTGTGTTAGGCTCTGATGATCAAGCTTCAGGTCACTGGCATAGTGTCAATGAAAGTGTTATAGTTTTACACACTCAATCTGGACAGGCGGAAGCAGTTGGAGAGGGATCAACCCAAGGTACTATATAATCATTAATAATATCCTTTACTGTGTTAAATCTGGGATTTTACAAAATTGATGTGAAATATGTCATTGTATTGAGATGCCATTCAGTGATTTAATTTTTGTTATTTCTAAATAGTTTCTTTCGAAAGTTCAAATGTCAAGCTGCGAACAACAGTCACAGTTCTACCTGGAAGTACTCTTGTTGTGGATGCCCCAAAGGAGATGCTGACAAATGTTCCTTTTCCCTCCCAAGGATTTAGCTTTTCCGTGAAGTTCAGGTTTGTACATTAATTAGTGCTTTTAATTGTGTTATGCCAACTTACAGCTTGACTCTGGTCAATTTCTTGGGAGGTCAACAGTTATTCTAAAATTTTAAGTGGGTTAGAAGACAACTTATGGCAAATCAACCTTATAAACATTATTTGAAGCATACTAATCATCTGCTTTTGGAGAATATTAGCATTACTTCATTGTTCAAATGAATGTAAAATAATTTTGGTCTGGAATAAGCTTTCCACAAGATGTGTTAAAATATTCTAATTTTCTTTGGTCTGACACTGATTCACCTGTAATGTAGTCTCGATATGGTTCTTGTTATAGTTTATTTATAATTCAGTACTACACACTAATTCAGTGGGTTTCTTAAACATATATGTATGACTAATGCTTAGGTTTCCTTTTCTGAATTTTGATATTTGTTAATTTTAAGAAATTGTATATGACAATATTTTGGTGGCAGACCATCATCTTTGGTATTAAGTATACTGTCTATAAATTGTGACTTGTTCTTTTATGTGAAAGACTAATGGTTATCTATCCAGTTGTGTTTTGTGCAAAATAACCAATGAATAAGCAAAATTTTTAACTGTTGCCATACACTAGTGATACAAATGACAAGATCAACACTGTTGGAAGCAGTAAAGGAGCCCCATATGACTGTAGGGTAGACCCTCCTTTTGTCGGGTATCTTTCTCTCATTCAAGTTTGAATGTTGATCTAGCGTATAACAATTGTACTATTTGTAATGAATTTTTTTTTTTCTAATCTCTGCAGCTATGCAAAGCCATGGATAGACCTTGATACTGGCAACTCGTTTTGCCTTTTCTTCCCTTACTCCCCAGAGCATTTGGTCCGCACCATACCCAAGTTGAAGGACATGAAACCATATATTTATGTTTCCATTAATGCTTCAATGAAAGAACACAGCCATGTTTCTGGATCTGCATCTGCACTTTTTGTCGGGGGATTTTCCATAATGCAAATGGGAAAGGTAATTGATTGATGATTTATATTAAATTTTCATTTAATATGGAAGACTTACTTTGATTTACTGTTCTCTGTGTCACATAAGGTTATTGAACTATTACTATTGGGTTTATATTTTAACTGTTTCAGTTCTTATCTTGATGCCTTTTCGTACAAGTTCTTTGACTTAAACATGAATAGGGGGATTATGGATGATTTTCTAAATGTTTTGCTTGTTTCAGGATATAGCACAGTTAAATCTGACACCAGACTTTAACAAGACTATCATAACCATCTTGGGAAACACAGGTAAAATGACTCAGGCACACACTCTTTCTTTTCATCTCCTCGCCTCCTATACCACCACCTTCCCAATTTATTTTTAAGGTTTTTTTTTTTTATATGGACTAGAGTGCACATGATGCAAGATTCCTTATACACCCCCTGAGACTAAGTAGCCAGTGGCTGTAGAACAAAAATTATTGTATTAGGGCTATTAAGGTATCTGAATGAAGAAAAAAGGGTAAGGGTGGTTGGGAAGAGGAAGCAAGTTACCGGAGTTTTAAGCTTTAGGTAATGATTATGTATGTGTGAGGTTGGCCTTTTGTATTCTATGTAAGCATAAAAGGGTTCATGGAACATTTCTAGTTCGGCAATATATGCTGTGACTTACTTTTTCCAAGTGAAACCCCATAGCTCATTGATGGACGATTGCAAGTGTGAAGCATTCATGTCTGGCACTTCCATTTTGATAATTAACCTTCTAGAAGTTCTGATTTATAGCTTTTAGAAAAGCTCCTATAGTTTCTGTTTGACCTAAAAAACACCTGCCACTGTATACTAGGCGCACAATGTATAAGATTATTGTTTATGCAGTGCCCGCTCTTGCTCCCTACTCCCGGACTTATGTCTACTGCTTCCGTGCCTCTGATGCATTCCATAGTTCCATTTATCAGTCAAATCTCATTCTTCTCTTTCATTTGGTCTTTGTAGATGTTGAAATCCACTGGCATGGCCAAGATTTGTTAGCAATCAATCCCATCCAGAAAGAAGGATTTGGTCTGAGTCGCCGCATAGATTATGAGGTGAGATTGCGAATATTTTCTTAATCTAAGAATAAATTTGTTCAGTCGCATGGGTTAGCCAAGTGGTAAGGGTTGGTTGGGGTTGTACAAAAGAAAATGCTCTTCTATCTTAAATACTCAAAAGCACAGTGCATCTTTTGAATTGAGCGAATTGTAGAATGAAAAGCTCCTGTGATGGAAAATATTCAAAACCGTAACAAGCTTTAAAATTATGATATTTGCAGTGAAATATTTGGAGGCAATGTTCAAAATTCCAATCTTTTCATTTCTTGATACTACTCTATTTGTGATTTCAGGTAAAAGCACTTAGTGCCAAGCGATTTGCAGATAAAATCATTGTCAAACTCCCGTCCACTGGTCAGCCTAGTCTTGAATCTGGCTTTTTTTTTTTTTTATTATGGTGACAACAATGAATAGCTTCTCGTCTTTTTCTTTTTGTTTTTCAGGTCAAAGAGTGGAAGTGGATGTCAACTATGAACCAGATGAAAAATCTGAAGCTACTATTAACTTTTCCTTTTGGGCGAAGGTTATGGGAAGTATTGCCCTAACAGTAATCACACTGATCATTGGCTTCATATATTTCCTCGACCGACCTCTTGGATCATCCCAGCCACCATCCACTCCTCTGTGCAGTTCAAGCATATCAGCACCTGTCACGCCAGATCGGAGAAGTCCCTTTCGTTTGGACGAACAATCTCCACGAACACCGCAGCCATTTGTAGATTATGTGAGAAGAACAATAGACGAAACTCCATACTATAGGCGAGAAGGTAGGAGGAGGTTTAATCCTCAGAACACATACTAAAAATCTCTATAATCTGGCTGCCCATTAACTTCATTTTTGTTGTATTGCTTAGAAGTTAGAATCTGGCGAAATGTATGCCAAATGTTGTATTATGTATGTGTATATACAGGCGAAACATACAACCTCGAATTTCATTGACAGACTCGATGATTGGATCATATCAGTGATTTGGTTTTGTTGGTATATTTTCTTATTATAATCTGTGTTTAATATGTTTCATAAATTTTGTTATGGTAATAATTTGTTTTATATGAATTGTCTCGTTCATATATTTGTGTTGTGTTATGCCGTATCTGAGTCAAGGTTGTTTGTACTGTATCGGTATTGGTACCTACTGTAAATCAGTACCAAGCAGTTAAGTTTAAGCTAATTTGGTTTGTATTGGTGCATTGTGTCGAGGGGTGAGTGTTGAATTAAATTTAGTAGAATTGTCTTCAAAGAAAATTATCTTTGTAACTTAATTTGAAATTTTCAATTTGAGTTGAGTGAAATTTAATTCAAGTAGAGTTAAATTAATTTGTTTAGAGTCAAATTAGAAAAAGTAAATATGTAAAGATAAAATTTTGTTGTCAATAATCTAAATTTTAAGTTGAACATAAAATTGAGGTTGTATATATTTCAAAGTAAATAAAATGATAAATTTGATTTGATAATTTAATTATTTATTCAAGATTTTGAATTAACTATCTAAAAAATTAAAACTCTTGCAATTTAACATTTAAAAACTAATTTTTTAATTTTTATAATTTGTATAAAATTTAGGATTTTGAAGAAGATTTTAAAATTTATTTTTAGAGATTAATTTATTCATTTTCAAAATTGTAGGGATAGTGGGACACAAGAAGATACATTAATTTGTTATTTGAGAATATTTAATTTTAACTAAAACTCAAAATAAAATTCCTTATTTGGATTGATTTGAAAAAAAACCTTAATTTGATTAACTTGAAATCTAAAATTTTGTTCTATTTCTTTTAAATCAAATCAAGTTTTGTTTACCTTTAATATCAACAAATGATTTGGTACAAGATTTTGATATAAATCAATTTTAAATTGTTTTATAATTACATTTAAAATATATATTCATTAAAATAAGTTACAAACCCAATTAATTTTATACGCTAAAAAACTAAATTAATAAATTTATGTTGTTACCTTGAAAGAAAGGATAACAGCAAAAAATCTTTGTACTTAATTACTGATGTGTCACTTTTTGGGTAAAATATTCAAATATACCAAAAAATAATAAAATTTATGAAAAATTGTTGGTTTCTTAAAAATTTACGGAAAATGGCTATTTTCTCATAAAACGCGTCCACATCAGCGCGTTTTGTGGGGAAAAACCAGGAAAGCGCGCCCCTGGGGACGCGCTTTAGCCCTGCAACGGTCAAAAAAATAGGGCTATAAAAACCCCCCCAACCCTTTTATTTCTTTCACACTTTAGTCCTTACTCATTCTTCTCTCAAACTCCTTTCAAATTTCTCTTTAAGTCCTTGAAACTTTCTCTGAAATTTTAAAATAGTCCTTTAATATTTATAAAAAAGCCCTTTTTAAATTTTTTTAATATATTTTTTTTGAAACTTTTAAAATTTTCGATCGTATTACCAATGGCCGGGGAATTAATTCGTCTAGACAACAAGCACATCTCCGTCGATCAAATGCAAATGGTAAGTTTTAATTTTAAATTCTCATTATTATTTAATATTTTTTGGTTTTATTCAATTTTAATTAATATGTTTTTTTTGAAACTTTTAAATTTTTCGGTCGTATTACCAATGGCCGGGGAATTAATTCGTCTAGACAACAAGCACATCTCCGTCGATCAAATGCAAATGGTAAGTTTTAATTTTAAATTTTCAATATTATTTAATATTTTTTGGTTTTATTCAATTTTAATTAATTTTTATTTTATAATTTTTAAAGCGATCGTAGATCGGTGTTGCAATGTTATATTCGCAATATGCATGGTCCCCCATCGCCGTTGATCGAGAATTACCTGCGGGAAGCGGGTTTTTGGCACGTGGCCACTATAGGCCGGGGGTTCAAGTTGGAGCCAACTTTAATCAGTGCGTTGATAGAGAGGTGGAGACCCGAGACGCACACTTTCCATCTTCCATGCGGAGAGTGTACCATCACTCTGGAAGATTTGCAGTTGCAGTTGGGATTGCCGGTGGACGAGTCGGTAGTCACCGGGTCTGCAACTTCTACCGATTGGATGGCCTTATGCTACGAGCTTCTGGGTGCCATTCCGAAAAACATTCATGGAGGTCGGATCGAGATGGCCTGGGTACGAGACACATTCCCGGAGCCGAATGATGGTTCGACCGAAATAGAAAGAAAACGGTATACTCGGGCATACATTCTTGAGATAATTGGAGGTTATCGATCTGGGACTGTCTAGAAACCTCGTACACTTGAGATGGTGCTGAAACTTGTTGATTTTAGAGCGTAGGTGAATTGAGTTGGGGTTTTTGTCTATCGAAGTTGTATCGAGGAGATGTCTTGAGCGACGCGGCCGAGTAAAAGCAAAAATTGGAGGTTGCCTATCACTACTGCAGTCATGGGCACGGTTTCGATTTCCATTTTTACGTCCTCGACTCGACCACCCATATTCATTCCCACTGATAACGAGGTAAATTTAATGTTATATTTTACAATTATTACGTAGATTTATAGTATAATTGTCTGCTAAAAAATTATTTAATTAGATGGAACCATTCAGCGAGTTATGCTGGAATACTTACCTCACTTGAAGATATACGGCTTCTATTGGACCAACGGTCAGAATCACAAGTAAGTTTCGAATTTCGTATTTATAATTTAGTATTTCGTATTTAGTGTTTAGTATTATGTATATAACTAATATTTTGGTAATGTTAATATAGTTTCAATGGACACCGTACTTGGATCCGACAATTCGGACAGTAATTTGGAAGAGTTCTTGCAAAATTCGAACATTTGGCACGTGAAGGTCCCATTGATCAACTATGCGACCATGGAGATGCACCAGTCAGATCGGGTTCTGCAACAATTTGGATTCCGACAACCAATTCTTGTGCCACCTGAGGTGCTCGATGATGAGCACAAAGTGGACTTACGACAGTTGCACACGGATTGGCCAAGATTTTGGTCAGCACATATCGAGATGTGGGAGAACCGGTATGACTATTTACCTATCCCGGAACCGATCGTCGTTCCTGAGTTAGCGTGCGTGCTGGAATACATGCCATGGTTTAGGATCCATGGTAAGCCGTATTTATTGTCGGAAGAAGAGAGGCGACGGCAACTTCGTCAACAAAGGGAACGTCGGGGCCCTTTAAATCCAAGGAGAATGGGTGATGAGACGGGGCCATCAACAGCGCCGACACAGTCACTGGGCCCATCAACAGTGCCCACACAGTCATCGGGCCCATCAGTTCAGCTGACGACACCGACATCACAGCCTTTAGCCTTTATGCCAGGTGCGTACCTTAGCCCTTATATGTATCCTAACACATATATGTTTCCTTTTCCCAGTCCCACCCCAGGTTGGAATGCATGGTCGGGTTCGACTCGTTCCGACTTCTCCGACCGCCACCGATCTTGAGGCCGTAAATCACGTGAGGATCATAAGAAACGCGTCGGAGCACTTCTTTTACCGGTCTCCTTCGCCATACGAGATTTAGACACCCGCCGTGGTTTATGCAAACACCTCCGGTCGTTATTTTATCAAGGTGGGTCATCCTCGCAACACCCACAACTGCACTCCACTGCAGAGGAGGCAGAAATCCCACCGAGGTTCCACGACCCCCTAGGAAGCTAGAAGAAGGAGGAATCCGGTACAGAAGAATCGACCACCCCGTGTGGCAATTGATTTGACCAAGCATCAACATTGATTCGAATGGGCTTTTTATTTTTAAATTGTAATAAATTTTATTTATTTATTTAATAAAATAAAAGTTGTTTTTATTTGTGTTTGTAATTTAATTTTGATATCTTCACTAAAATAGAAGTTGTTTATTTTTTTTTGTATGTAATTTAATTTGAATTTTTAATAAAATAAAAGTTATTTTTATTTTTATTTTTGTAATTTAGTTTTAATATATTTAATAAAATAATAGTTGTTTAATTTTTATTGTAATTTAATTTTAATATCTTTAATAAAATAGAAATTGCTTAATTTTTTATTGTAATTTAATTTTAATATATGTAATAAAATAAGTTGTTTTTATTTTTATTTTATTGCAATTTATTTTAATATATTTAATAAATAAGATGTTGTTTTTTATTTTTATTTTTTGTAATTTAGTTTTAATATATTGAATAAAATAAGAAGTTTTTTATTTTTTAATTTTTTTGTAATTTAGTTTTAATATATTTAATAAATAAGAAATTTTTTTAATTTTTTGTAATTTAGTTTTAATATATTTAAAAATTTTGACCGTTGCAGGGCTAAAGCGCTGACGTGGACGCGTTTTGTGGGGAAATGACCATTTTCCGTAAATTTTCAAGAAACCGGCCATTTTCCGTAAATTTTGTTATTTTTTTGGTATATTTGGATATTTTACCCCACTTTTTGTGTGTGCTTTTTTATTTCTTGAAAATGTACTAAGGACCTAATATTAATTAACCCTTAATGTTTTTAATAAAAAAATGAACTAAAAAAAGTGATTCGTGTTGTTGAATTCCATAATCCATACGTAGTTCTCACTTATGAATCCAAATTGAACACTGATTTTTAGCTTTAAAAGAATATTAAATCTTGAATCTTTTAACCTTCAGACCTTTCTTTTCATTGGAAAACAAGTCGAAAGTTTACAAATTAGATGATTAATCCTTCAATGGAAGATGAAGTATTTGACTTAGTAATCTTGACTTATCTATGACAAAAAAATTTAGGATAACAACTTGAAAATTTGAACATATAAAGAACTCTATATTGAAAGCTTCAACTTCAAAAAATCTCAAATTTTCTTAAAATATAGACACCAATAGCATACAGTAAGAACACTTACAGTAAACTCAAATTTTAAATTTAGAATAATTCACCCTGTAAGGTAACCGGTGTTGATACGGTTCAAATCAGGATGCAATATGGAATCATTAGGACACTATGTAATAGCTCACTTTTTAGTGGTGTCGAAATATTATTATTTAATATTTACAAGTCAATTATATTTTTATATTAAATTTTAATCTGATAAATTTGTTAATTGAACAGTTAGCTAAAGTACAAGTGGTTCGACCATAAAGTCAGTGATTTTAGAAAATGAGGTATTGGGACTTCGTTTCTGCAAATTGAGCCCGTAAATATTTTTATTATATATTTACGAAGTTTCTATGTAGGTGAATTGAATTTTGGTCTAAAAATTTTAATGATTGAATGGTTAATTATAATATAAGAACTAAATTGAAAAATCATAAAATTAATCGCTATTAATTTTTATTAATTAAAATGCTTAATTAGTAATATTTTAAAGCTTAAAGTGGAAATTTACCACTTTTTAATATTAGTGGACGGTTGTGGCTATGCTAAATATTGAATATGTTAAAAGAATTATTATTAAATTATGTTTTAAGTTAAAGTAAAATATGTTAGCATCCATTTTCATTTTCTTCTTTTTTCTTCCCTAATTGGAAACATCAAGAAAAAAAAAAAAATAAAGAAGCAATAATTTCTCGTTCAAGCTTTTCGACTCCCTTGTATGAAAGTTAATTTAAGATCGATTTTCGTAATTTTTATGTTTTTTAGATCGTCGTAGCTTAATCTAGTTAATTCGCGTATTAAATTGTAAAACTATTAAAATTTATAAAAAGTTGTCATTGTTGTTCCTTGAAGCTTTTAATGTTAAATGGTTGGATTTGAAGCTTAGAAACGAAATAGGACTAATTTGTAAATTTAATTTTGTTAGTTTTGAGTATGGGGACTAAAATGAAAATATTTCAAAATTAATATAAAATTTCTATAATTATTGATTTTAAAGGCCTGTAGAAGGATGGATTTGAAATAGGATTGTAAAACGGAACTTAAATATGAAAATGATGATAGTTTCAGTTTTAGAAACTTAATTGAACAAAATGTGAAACTTTAGGGAAATTGAAAAAAAAATGAAATTAAGTTGACATATACATTGAATAAGATATTTTAAGGTAACTGACATTGATAATTGGAAATAAATTACTGTATAGATCGAGAATTGAACCAACTGGTAGATAATCGAGCAAAAAGAAAAACTACAAATTAGCCCCTAGCACTTTGTATTTTTCCTTTTCCAGGTAAGTTCATTTGGAACTTATTGTATTTTCTTATTATGCTTGAATTGTGTGACTGTATTTATTAAGTATATGTATAAATGTAATTTCAATGACTTATGGCATCAAAAGGACTATATCGAAAAATGTGAGATTGTGATAAATCTGAGATAGATAGATGTATTGAATGAATGTAAAATTTATTACACGAAAGTATGATATATTCATGGTGATGTCATATTGTTAAAAGCTATATATATATATATATATTGTTTCGATATCAAGTGAACTAATTTGATGATATGCGATTATATTGTGAATTGTGGTTGGAATGGTACAGAATGTGAGGAATAGAATGAATTGTAATAAATGATATTGATGTGTAAATTATGTCTGGATGAAAGATAGGATAGGATACAATTGACACGCCAATAGGGTTATTCACGTACTGTATGGGATTTATATGAGATGTGATATAGATGTATGAGAAATTCACTAATTGTACTGGAATCCAACATTTGTTGCGGATTACTGAGTTTATCTCTACAGAGATTTAGGTGTGTTTTTTGAGGGATGTGTAGCCTATAGACTTGGCACTTAGTGCTTAGGTGTGTATATGGGCAGTATAGCTCGTTTGAGCAATCAGTTGTGTTTTGGGTGGTTACCCGCGTACGGTATCTATTTATTATAGTTAATTAGGCTAAATGGCTAAAGTTTAAAGAAACCGATTGTTTGATATTGTATATTGTGATTGGAATTTGTTATTTGAAATTGGAATGATGTAAATGTTGTTTCTGCCCAAACGTTTTGATGGAATAGTATTGAGTTGAATGGCACTGTATAAATTGAATTGCTTTGGGACTTGCTTTTAAAGATCTCACCTTATTGTTGTTAAATATGGAAACAAGAAAGTCTTATAGTAGCTAATTCATAATATTAATAGTAATTGAGGCGAGTTTACTGTTTTAGTTCCTATAAACTTACTAAGCATATGAAATGCTTACTCTATTTAATTTTTTTTTATTTTCTGAAGTTGACATTTTGTGAAACTTGGCTATCGAATCACCTCTAGAGCTCACACTATCCAGCTTCAGTCTCGATAGATTTTTAATAGTTCTTGACTAAGTTATGTGGCATGTATATAGGTTGACATGTATTAGTGCTTTAAATGAATGATATTGGACATAGTTTTCATATAATGCTAGTTTTTAAAGGCTTGCATATTATATTTATATGTTTTACATCTTATTATATGTGTATGAGTGATGAAAGTCAATATTTTATTTTTTCTCAAGAATGGCTTGATGCATAAATGATTAGTATATAAATGAATGGATAAGGAAAGTGTGCATGATTTTAATGCTATAGAAGGTAAAAATGGAGATGTCATTAGTGTACCAAATGAGGTACATTTGTAAGTTGGTTTGTATGGTCTAAAGTATTCATTTTAAGAAGTTGTTGGGTGTCAATATGACATGATATTTGGTGTTTGTGATGAATGTCAAATGAATGTTTTGTATATGTGAAAAGGTTGAGTAATGTGGAGTGAATAGCATGGATGGTATCAATTGAGTTGAATGAGTTGTAATGTTTTGTAATTCTTGATTTGTGATGGTGCCATTGAGGCATATTGGTTATTGATTTAGGGGATTGATATATGTATGTTTTGTCTTAGTTTTGAAATGTTTGAACAGGGTTTTGAATTGCCAAAATGTGTTTTGAAGCTACCATGAAAATTGATTTTGAAACAAGTATTTTACAGCCTATTTTACGACCGTGTGACAGACATGGGCTGGTGGCATGGCTGTATGCTCTGTAACACCCAAAACCCAGCCTAGACGATATGGCCGAGTTTGGTGATGTCACATGATAGTGCTTCAGAAAACGTAGTTACGATAAAACCATTATTCGTTATCTTATGCTACCATCAATATCGTGTTGTTTGTTTCAATCCTTATCCATTTTCAAAACGTTATACGTTGCGGAATCTTTTTAAACTAATTAGCGAATTTGTGTGTATTTTGATAAAACATTTGTTCATATTGAAAACCCGAGTTTTCCTACTACTAGCGGTAAAACTGTAATTGCAAACCCAAATTTAAACAGAAATCCTAAAGGCCATAATTACATAAAACTTTTATCAGATATAATCAAAATCATAAATAAAAATAAAAACCGTATAAGTCCAGAACCATGGTCACCGCCGAGTCCTCCGCCACACTGATCTATCTAATGCTGGGGATTACCTAAATAGATTAAACAGAAAAGGGTGAGTTTTCGCAAACTCAGTGTGTAATCCCAACAGAAAACATGCACACAACATCATATCAGAAAACATTCATATATTTACGATTCGGGTCTGAGCCCATTACAGAATTGGTGTGGACCTTAGCCCACTCAGATACAGAATTAGATATATTCCAAGGCCTTAGCCCATCTCAAATACAATATGCAGAGCAAAACAGAGCAACAAAGTCCTACCCACTAGCCTCTACACACTAACTCCGTCCAACCTTACACACCATGTGGGGATAAAATCAACCCACCCATCCCTACACACCATGCTGTACCGAAATGCGGCACATAATCAGATAATTGTAGCTGAGCTGCCAGATAACAGGCGTAAGAGCCTTTTAGATACTTCCTCCAAAAATTATCAACCCACCCCGATGCAATGCAACATACAAAGGATGTCATGCTACCATGCAATTAAAAGTACATACATTCAAATATCATAATTCATGCTTGGTACAGAATTCAGACAGACATATCACTCTTATAGGGGTCTAACTAATACTTACTGACCCTACAGTAGGTCCACAGTCGACTTCGGTGACCTTTGCAACCTTACAGAACTTTTCAGAAAAATGGGTTGACACGCCCATGTGGCCTGCCCGTGTGGCCTACATTGCCCAAATTGGCCTTGGCCATGTGGATTACATGGCCTGGCCCAGAATCCCACACGCCCGTGTGGCCCACCCGACCTAATTGGTTGAACTTGTGTCTCGCACACAGTCTCGCTCAGCCATCACACGGCCGTGTCGCTTGCACACGGCCTGGCTCATCGATAACACGGCCGTGTTGTGGCTCACAGCCTTGCACACGGCCGTGTGGCGTCGATAGAAAGGTTTTTGGCTTTTGTCGAAAACGCATTTTCTTACGATTCTGGTACACACCTGTTACTGTTTGATGCTAAATCAAACCCCGAACACTCCAGAACCTATAATTAACCAAACGAAATTGGAATTAAACACTTAGAACGACATCAACCCGAACCAAAAGTGATGGACAACCCACTTAAATCAACTAAAATTTTACCTTAGGACGAGCAACATTAATCCGCACATTTAAAGCACTGACTGGGAAACCCCAGCACCTTGATCTTCTTATAAACACAGAACACATCGATTAACTACCATAAACTAACGTTGCTAGACCCCAAATCAAAGGAAGAATACAAAAAGAGATCACTTACCAGATGAAAAAGGGCTACGAACGCAAGAGCGATGATTGACTGCAAAAAATCCAATAGAAAGCCACAAAAAGATCGAAGAAGAAACCTGGAGAAGAAAGTCGGCATCAGAATTTTGGAGAGAAAGAAAGAGAACGAATTTTGAAAAGAATAAAATAAAAATAATAATAATCCTGATAACTCTCCCCAAATCCCAACTCCCCTATCTTTTCTCAGTTAACTACCCACTAACAATCCACTACTCAGAATCCAGCTTCTGCACAACTCTTCTAGGAAACCGAGTAAAAAGATTAAAATTATCTTTTGCGCAGAGATTCGAACTCCAGACCCCTTGCAACACTAACACTCCACTTAACCACCAGACCAGCAGGCCCATTCTAATAGCATGTTACAAATAATAACTAAAATCCTATTGAACCCAGTTAAGGCTTTAATCATAAAAATGCCAAAATTTACTCAAGTTGTGACTTGAACTTGAGACCTCTTACACACACCCAGAACACTAAACCACTGAACCAAATAGACATTATGTGACAATTAATTTTCAGAAACACCTACAGATATTTTTGTGCCCCAAAATCACATAAGCCGGAATTAAATAAATTTGGGGCGTTACATGCTCTTTGGTAAAAGGGAAATAATTTGAGTCACATAGTTCCCGATTGTCACATGGGGTGGCCACACACCCGTGTGAGTACTGTAGATTTGATTAATTAATTTTCACACAGCCTTAGTTGGTTACTCGACTTAGCCACATGACCGTGTGAATTTTGAAATGAAATTTGATGTTTTGGCACACACAGCTTTAGAGAGTTACATAGCCTAGATATACGGTCGTGTGACCCTTGTTTTGAAACTTTTCCCCTATCTTTTGATAATGTTACAATATGATTCTTGTTCATTCTTGGGTCAACTTTAGAGCTTTCGTAAGCTCAATTAAGACTTGAATTTAATTGTATATCATAATATTTAAATTTTTATGACATGATCGATTATTTGAAGGATTCATTGATGATATAATTGATTTTTAATTTTGGAAATGTTGCAAAGTAGTCCTAGTTACATTCTAGGTTGATACTAGAGCATACGTAAGCTTGTATAAGGCTTGTGAAATGTTATATTTGGTGATTATGAATTGAATTTAATTAACTATGATTGTATGATTTTTAATTAATTTGACTATTAATTGAGTACTTATAAAGTAATTCCATGTTTATTTGAAATAATCGAAATGAATTGAATGCGCTCTGTTCCGGCATTAACTGTAGCACTTCGTAGCTCAGGCCTAACGAGCAGACTGGGTAAGGGGTATATTTAGTGGTATCAGAGCTACGATTTAGACGATTCTAGGATTGAATGTAGTGTGTATTGAGTCTAGAAATACATGCCACATTAACATGGGATAGTGTGATGCAATATGATCCGATCTAACTCTGTTTTCTTATAGATATACTATGTCAACCGAGACTAATCGTGCCGTATCAGATGACGTAAATGGTAATGTTTCTGCTTTCGATCAGGGAGTCGATCATAGTATGTTGTTCTGTAATAGGCCAGATAATGAAATACATAATGTTTTCTTCTAAAAATGAATTAATGACTCTTACAATTTATGCGAGCTAATCTGGTGGCTTCGCAACCACCACCCCTGAATGTGCCTCCAACAACACCTCCTTGTCCTTAAAATCTGTTACTGTTAATAGACCACCCATTTAATAAGATTCAAAAATTTATAGCTATAGAATTGTAACACCCCTAACCCGAAACCTTTGCCGGAATAGGGTTAAAAGGCATTACCAATCAATCAGAACATTTCATTACCATTTCGCGACACTAAGTCAAACGTCAATCAAACATATCCAATTACAAGAATATAGTCCCTTATTGAGGTCTTCGAGACCTTAAATATGTGTTAGAAAGGAGTCGGAACTAAACCAGAACACATACAGAATTTCTCAGAAATTTAAAACTTTTCAAAGATTTAGGGGTTACATGCCAGGGTAGGCAGGCCGTGTGCCTCCCACGGCTGCTAGATACACCCATGTGTCCTTTCTGTGGTCGGACCTGACTTTACTCCACGGCCTCCAAGCACTCATGTGCACCTTGGCCGTGGTCAATCCTGACTTGGCTCCATGGCCACCAAGCACCCCCGTGTGCTAAGGCCGTATACTCTTAGGCCATATACTGACTTTTCACATGACTTCTAGGCACGCCCGTGTACCATGACTGTATGCTCTTAAGCTAGCTACTGACTTTACGCCACGGTCACTAGGCATGCCCGTGTGCCATAACCATGTGACAAAATAGGCCATTTGCAAGGCCAATTTGTCACCCATACAAGGATCAATCTCTACAAGCATAATCAAACATACTTATCCATTCAAATGACAACCAAAGACGCATCAAATGAACATCATATCATTCTATTCCATCTCATTTCTAAACATGCCAACTTGCTCAACCAATTTCCATGTCAATCTAAATATAAGTTATCCATAACTTCACAAAATCACAAAAGCATCAGTTGATCGTTGAATTTAACATCTATAATTCACTTTCTCTACTCACAAGCCTCACCAAAATATGCATCATATGTCAATACCATTCATGCTTAAAACTAACACTTATCTAGCCACATCACATGGCTATTTACACATCTCAAACATGATTCAAATAACTAGCCTATACATGCCATATTTTAACTATGTACATCTTTTCAAAAGTACCTAAAATAGATTTACCGATAGTGTGATTGAGATGCTGATGATCCCCAGATCCGAGCTAGCTTTGCTAACACTGTAAAACAGAGACACAATCACTTAGTAAGCTTTCAAAAGCTTAGTAAGTTCATAACAAAATATATTAAATCAAAACATATCATCACATAGATTATTTCACAATCTAATATCTCATATCATCCAAAGCTAGTATTTTCAATTAACTTTCCATAATCTCAGTTATAGTTTTATCAACCACATAGGTTCCGAACGTACCTTAGCCAACACTTAGTTGTCATATACTTATGCTACTCAATACTCATAATTCATTTCGATCAACATTTATCCCTTCTTCAGTTCATTCGCACACTTAGTGCCTAAACAGTTAGCCGAAGCTTAATTAGCATCGCACACTTAGTGCATCCATATCAAACCGATCTTGAATCGGTATCACACACACAGTGCCAACCACAAAGCCGAAGCTCATATTACTCCGCACACACTGTGCTATTTATCTCGGTCACATTTCTAAATACGCACACTTAGTGCCATTTAAATCAATCTATCACATAGCATTCACTTTTCAATAATATCACACCATTCATTTCATAACATTAGACATAGCTAAATACACGTATTATGTCCGAACTTACCTCGGAAGTCAAACTATCGAAACGGTCGATTAATTGAGCACTTTATCCTTGCCTCGATCTCGATTCAAACCTATCCTTTCTTGGTCTATACACATTAAAATTCAATCCATTCAATCACCAATTCATTCAATTTAGTCCACACACACACACATTTAGGACATTTTACAAAATAGCCCTCACATTTTCACATTTCGACACTTTAGTCCCTAATTCAAATAATCATCAAATACACATAATTTCAAAGCACATATGCTTAGCCAAATTATTCTCATGCTAATACAAGCTCATACATTTCATTAATTTCACATTTTAGTCCCCCCAAAATTTTATTTTAACAATTAAGTCCAAAATACTCAATTTCACTAAAAACTCCAATACCAACTATGTTAATCCAACACTAAGTTTTCATATTTCACTATCAACTAGCACATAGCTCAAGCATTCATCAATGGCTCATCACAAAAACATCACCAATTCACAAAATTACATAGGTTAGCTAGAGCACTAAGCAACGATTACGAAAACGTAGAAATTATAAAAAAATCGAGCTCAAACATACCTTAAATCAAGCTTAAATGTTAGCCGAATACTTCAAAGTTTATAGCCCTATACTTTCTTTCTAATTTCGGTGAAGTAAAGAAGAAGATGATGGCCATTTCATGTTTTTAGTCTTTTAATTAATCAATATTATTAAAGTACAAAACTAACCTTTAATAATAAATACATAAAACATAACATATAAGGTCATTTTTGACCATATCCACCCACTTACTAGCAAAGTGGTTTAATTGCCTCATAAGGCCTCCACATTAATAAGACAACAACACTTAAGTACTTATAAATCAACACATAGCTTTTATTCTTTACGCGATTAAGTCCTTTCTCTTAATTCGGCACATAATGAATCAAATTATCACACAGAATTTTCACACAGACTATATCACATAGAGTCAACACCACATATAATATTAAAATATTAATTTGACCTTAGATTTGTGGTCTCAAAACCACTATTCTGACTAGGGTCTAAACCGGGCTGTTACAAGAATTCACGAGAAGACTGTTGATGATCTGATCAGAGTTGAATACTGACTAGAAAGTACTCAGCAATTTTGATGAAATTGTAGTGTAGTGTTCGTATAATGGATAGATCGATTTGTATTCACTGTGGAAAAACTCATTGAGGTAAGTACCGACCAAAAAGTGGGCTTGTATTTTGTGTGATTTCATGGAACATTGGAAATGAGATTGACCGAATTGGGTGGATTGAAACTAGGAACAGAGTGTGAAATTTATAGCCATTCCTCAGAAAAGTAGATGACTAGGAAATAGTGTAACGCATTGAACAACCAAGTTAAAACTAAAGATATGGTTGTCATATCTGAAGTTCGAAAGCCTTCCAACCATTCGAAATTTTGAGGAGACTTATACTCTTAATGTTAATACTGGTACATTTTATTTAATTCGATATTTTTGTGCACTCATTGATTAACTTTGAATCTTTACATTTTTACAATTACAATACTTTCATAACCGAAAGAAATTGCTAATAGTGTTGATTGAATATGATGTTAGAGTAACAAATCTGTTAAGTCAGTATGTTATCACTATTGAGATAGGTAGAAAATGTCCATTGAAAATTCAGAACTATGAACTATCTATTGATCTAATGTTATTGCCATTAATAAATTTGATATTATTCTTGATACGGATTAATTGACTTTGTACGATATGGTAGAAACTGTAAACTAAAGAGAATTGTACTAATGCCAAAAGAGTGAATCGATTAATGTTAGAGTTGATAGATTTGAATGTTCCACCAATACTAAGGTAGTGTTATCTTCTCAAATACTGATAAGAGAATGTCTTGCATTTTAGATACTAAATACAGAGATTGAAGATGAAACAAGTCTGACAGTTAATGGATTATTTAATGTGTTTTCAAAATATTTGTCAGAGTTCTCGCCCAAAAGAAAATTTGAATTTGTTATTGAATTAGCATTGGAATTACTTAAATGTCTATTACACCATATAGAATAACTGTATCACCCTTAACTCGTATCCATCGCCGGACTAGGGTTACAAGGTATCATCGTCAAATCATAACATTTACACCACCATGGCTCACACATCAACATAACATAGTTAATCAATTACACAAAGTCCCTTTAGAAGGTCTACGAGACCTTAAACATGCTTTCAAGATGGTTCGGGACTAAATCGAACTCATACGAAAACTTAACAAAACTTAGACTTTTTTTTAAAATATGGCACATGCCCGTGTGGCTAAACCGTGTGCCTCACACGACCATGTCTTACCCCGTGTACAAATCTGCCTATGGTCACACAGCCTCTCACACGCCAGTATGTCTGGCCCATGTGCAACACTGACTATGGTCATTCAGGCTGTCACACGCCCGTGTGAAAGTCTGGCCTGCTTCGAATAAGGACAGTGAAGGACACAGTTGAGACACACGCTCGTGTGCTCACTGTGTGGGCAACTATAGGCCATTTACAAGGCCAAATTGCCATCCTATTTGGGTCATCCCTACATGATCAATTCCAACATCAAATAACATACAAATCATTCACCATTTCAAATACCAAATCAAGAATGAAACATACCATTTCTAATTCACCAAAGAATACCATAATGGCTATTCACACAAGACCATATATATCGAACACATACACCATTTTCACATAGCAAAACATATACCAAAATCAACTCAAAGTCTCATCAATTATCAAGCCATATCACATGGCAAGATTTATATATCTCACAACATTCCACAACCTCACTAGCCTATACATGCCATATATCATAAATACAACTTCCAAAAGGTACCAAAATAGATGTCCGATAGAGTGATTGAGTCACTGACGATCCCCGGATCCGAGCTAGCTTTAATGACATTGTAAAACAGAGAAAGACTTCACACAGTAAGCTTTAAAGCTTAGTAAGTTAGTAATATAAAACAATTAACTCAACAATTCAAATTCAATATGCAAAATTAACTAACACTTAGTTCAATTCACATCACTACTAAATCTCACCCATGCGCACTTTCATACCATATCTATAGGTTCATGTACAAGCATTTATAATGCTACTCAATCCAACCCTTTTCATCGCTCATTCACATAATCTTCCATCTATCTTATACACAATATCATCAACCACATAGGTTCTGTACACACCAGTACCATCACATACTTATCTATCACATTTACCACTCAATGCTCGATGCCATAATTCATTCGATCCTCTTTAAACGTTCGATAAACTCGCACACTTAGTGCCAAATAATTAGCCGAAGCTATAATAATATCACACACTTAGTGCCATCACATTAAACCAAATTTGTCTCGGTAGCGCACACACGGTGCCCAATAATACAGCCAATGCTTTCTTTATCTCGCACACTCATTGCCATTTATCGCAGTAGCGATTTTATTTGCACACACTTAGTGCCACATATCTTCAAACTTACATTTCACATTACCAAACTACACAATCACATTTCCATTCATATCATCACATAGGAACATTATTTAAACAATACGTATTATACACGAACTTACCTCGGACGTAGAAACAACGATAATCGATCAATTGAGCACTTTGTTCTTGCCTCGATCTAGGTCCAAATTTCTCTTTTCTTGATCTATATAATATCAAATTCAATCCATTCAATCTCATCTTCATCCAAAACAATCCACAAACACATAGGGCATTTTACACTTTAGCCCTCATAATTACACATTTTAGCATTTTAGTCCCTATTTCACAAATACATCAAATTACACATAATTTACTCACACCCAAGCTTGACTGAATTTCATACTAGTCCCTAGTAGCCCATATCTTTCATTTATTTCACATTTTAGCCCCTCAATTTCTCATTTTTACAAATTAGCCTATAATAATCAAATTCATCAAAGATCCCAATTCAAAACATATTTTCATCAAGCTTTCATATTTCACCAACTATCAACACAAAGCTCACATATTCATCAATGGCACATCTCAAAATCATTATTAATTTCATAAATTAAGGCATGGGCTTAAGAGAACACTAAGCAATGATCACAAAAAAATAAAAATCATCAAAAGTCGAGCTCAAAACATACCTTAATCAAGAACAACTATGGCCGAATGGATGAAAACTCAAAACCCTATTCGTTTTTTCTAATTTTCATATGTGAATGATGATAATATGGCTTATTATCACTTTGATTTATTTATTATATACTTAATAACCTAATTACCATTTTATCCTTAATATAAAACATTTGAATTCCACTAATATAAGCCCATTTTTGTCCATCCATTAACCATATGGTCTAATAACAACATAAGGACCCCACATTTAGTAAGACATAGCATTTAAGCACTTTTAACTACTAGCATACAGCTTTTGCATTTTACGCGATTAAGTCATTTTTCTCTAATCGAGCACACAAACGGTAAAATTACCACACGAAACTTTCACACATACCTTATCACATACCATAAACATAAAAAATAATATTATAAATATTTTTTTGACCTCAAATTTATGGTCCCGAAACCACTATTCTGAATAGGGTCTAATCCAGGTTGTTAGAACTCTCCCCCTTAGGGATTTTCGTCTCCGAAAATCTTACCATTGAACAGATTCGGGTATTGCTCTCTCATAGCATCCTCAGGCTCACACGTAGCCTCTTCAACTCTGTTTCTGTGGCACAACATTTTTACTAAATAAATTTTCTTATTTCTCAATTCTTTGATCTCACGAGCTAGAATTCTAATCGATTCTTCGCTATACGATAGATCTGACTAAATCTCAACTTCAGTGAGGGCAATAACGTGCGATTGGTCAGATCTATATCATCGAAGCATCGATACGTGAAACACAATATGAATTTTCACCAATTCAAGGGGCAATAACAATCTATACGCAACCGGCCCGATACGCTCAATGATCTCATACGGTCCGACGAACCTTAGACTCAATTTGCCTTTTCTGCGGAAACAGAGTATTTTCTTCCGCGAAAATACTTTCAAAAACACTTTATCATCGATCTCAAATTCAATATCTTTTCGTTTCAAATCTGAATAAGATTTCTGACGATTTGATGCCGCTTTCAAACTATTTCGAATCACTTTCACTTTTTGCTCAGTACCTCTGATCAAATCTACCCCGTGAATCTTATTCTCACTAAGCTCAGTCCAGTACAACGATGTTTTGCATTTACGACCGTAAAGAGCCTCATATGGTGCCATTTTAATGCTTGATTGAAAGCTATTATTATACGCAAATTCAATCAATGGCAGGTACTTTTCCCACGTACCTTCAAACTCAAGAATACAACATCTTAACATATCCTCGAAAATCTGAATGGTCCGCTTGGATTGACCATCTGTTTGCGGATGAAAAGCAGTACTGAAGTGCAACTTCGTAGCTAAAGCCTATTGCAGTTTCTTCCAAAATCGTGCAGTAAACCTCGGACCTCTATCAGACACAATAGATAATGGTACCCCATGCAATCGCACAACCTCAGACACATACAATTCAGCTAACTTTTTAAGCGAATAATTCATTCTCATCAGAATAAAATGAGCTGATTTTGTTAATCTGTCAACTATCACCCAGATTGTATCTTTCTTTCTCGGGGATAAAGACAATCCTGACACAAAGTCCATCATGATTCTATCCCATTTCCACTCAGGAATCATGATCGATTGTAACAAACCAGATGGCACCTGATGTTCAGCTTTAACTTGCTAACATATCAAACATTTCGAAACAAACTCTATGATATCCCGTTTCATACCAGGACACCAATAAAACTGTTTTAGATCATTGTACATTTTCATACTTTCTGGATGAACCAATAAATGACTATTATGTGTTTCACTCAAAATTATCTGAATTAACTCTGGATTTCTCGGAATACAAATTCTGTCCCGGAATATCAAACAATCATCACCATCAACTCGAAATTCTGAATTAGGATTCAAATCACATTGAGCTCGTTTCACTAACATTTCATTATCAACTTTCTGGGCAACACAAATATGCTGTATAAACAACGGCCTCGCTTTTAACTCAGCTATAACCGATTTATCATCACACAAATCTATCTGAGTATTCATTGCTCATAAAGCAAATAAAGACTTTCAGCTCAAAGCATCAGCAACAACATTAGTTTTTCTTGGATGATAATCAATTACTAATTCATAATCTTTTAATAATTCTAACCATCTCCGTTGTCGCAAATTCAATTCTTTCTGAGTCATCAGATATTTCAAGCTCTGGTGATTAGTATAAATGTGACACTTCTTACCAAATAAATAGTGGCCTCAAATCTTTAATGGAAATTACAATAGCTGCTAATTCAAGATCATGTGTTGGGTAATTTTTTTCATGTGGTTTTAACTGTCTCGAAGCATAGGCTATAACTTTGCCTTTTTGTATCAATACACAACTTAGACCATTCAACGAAGCATCACTATATATCACAGATTCTTTACCAGATTTTGGCTCTACTAGCACTGGAGCTTTAGTCAATAAGGCTTTCAACTGGTCAAAACTTTTCTGATACTTTTAGACCATTCGAACTTCACATCTTTCTGAAGCAATCTTGTTAACGGATTTCTAATCATCGAGAAGCCTTTCACAAATCGTCTATAATATCCAGCTAATCCCAGAAAACTACGAACTTCAAACACATTTCTCCGAGGTTTCCAATCTAAAATTTCTGAAATCTTGCTCGGATCAACTCGTATCCCGGATGTTGACACAATATGCCCCAAAAAGCCAACTTCGCGCAACCAGAACTCACATTTACTAAACTTTGCATATAATTGCTTATCACGTAAAGTCTGTAACACGATTCTCAGGTACTCAGCATGTTCAGTCTCACCACAAGAGTAAATTAAAATATCATCAATAAACACAACAACAAATCGATCCAAATATGGCCTGAATATTCGGTTCATCAAGTCCATAAATACTGTAGGGGCATCCGTTAATTCGAAAGGCATAACTAAAAATTCATAATGTCTGTACCTCATTTTGAAAGCAGGTTTTGGCATATCTGATTCTTTGACTCTCAATTGATAATATCCTGATCTCAAGTCTATTTTCGAAAACACTATAGCCCCTTTCAACTGATGAAACAAATCATCAATTTTTGGTAGGGGTGCTTATTCTTTATCGTTACTTTGTTTAACTGACGGTAATCAATACACATTCTCATCGTACCATCTTTCTTTTTCACAAACAGAATAGGAGCGGCCCAAGGAGAAAAACTTGGTTGTGCGAAACCTCTATCTATCAATTCTTGTAACTGAGACTTCAATTCTTTCAATTCTGTCAGAGCCATTCTATATGAAGCTATTGAGATAGGATTCATTCCCGGCACTAACTCAATGCCAAACTCAACTTTTCGTATCAGAGGTAATCCCTGTAATTCTTCAGAAACACATTAGGGAACTCACAAACCACAGGTACAGATTCAACTTTCTTTTCTATCATTTTCATATCAATCACATACACAAGATAAGCTTCACATCCTTTTTTCACATAATTCAGAGCTTTCATCGATGATATTGCAACCAATAGTCCATTCAAATCACTGGATTCAATTTGAACTAACTCACCATTCTGACTTTTCAAATCAATAGTCTTCCATTTGCAATTCACAATAGCATTATGCAATGTTAGCCAATCCATGCCCAGAATTATATAAAATTTATCAAAGGGTAGTAGCATCAGATTAGCCAGGAAACAAATATATTGAAACATTAATGACAATTCTTGCACACTTTATCCACCAGAACACACTTGCCTAAGGGGTTCGATACTCTAATTACAAATTCAGTAGACTCAATAAGCAGAGTCTTACTAGATACTAAGTTCACACACACATATGAATGAGTAGATCCTAGATCTATCAATGCAATCAAATTAGTATAAAAAAGAGTGAAAGTACCAGTAATGACGTCTAGAGATAACGTTTCTTCGCGAGCGCGAATAGCGTAGGCTCTAGCACGTGCTCTCTTCTCGGGTCTTACAGTTGTATCCGTTGTTCCTTTCTGACTACCACTCACAATTCCTGTGTTTCTAGGTGGTCTACTCTTAGCTTCCGTGTTACTCGGCCTCGCACTCTGAGCATTATCTTTTTCAGCCAACTCCGGGGATCCCGAATGAAATGATCTCATGATCTACATTTATAACAAACTCTATTATTATACTTTCCCCAACATTCACCAATATGACGTCTTCCACATTGTCTACACTCAGGCTTATTGTTTTTGACACTACTAACACTTGATTCCATTAGAATTTGAGCTTTAGGACTCGGACATTATTTCACACGATCTCTACTTGAATGTCCGATCGAAGCATTTGAGCGACTAGTTGCATCTATGAATCTCTTTGGCGAAGAGTGATATGGCTTACTCATCGACCTTTTTCTTTCGTCTCTAGCTTCTGAGTCTGCTTTCTTCTATTTTTTACTAAGCTCCTCGGCTTTACAAGTTCTTTCAACCAATACCACAAATTCATTCAAATCAAGAATTCTAACCAGGAGTTTAATATCTTCATTCAACCCTTCAACAAATTGTTTACACATAATAGTTTTTATCGAAACACATTCTCGTGCATACTAGCTCAATCTCACAAATTCTCGCTCATATTCCTAACAAACATTCGTTCCTGTTTCAGCTCAAGGAACTCTTTGCGTTTCTGATCTATAAACCATTGACTGATATATTTCTTCTGAAATTCAGTTTGGAAGAAATCTCAGGTGATTCATTCTCTCAAAACCACGGATATTAATGTTTTCCACAAATGATACTCCGTATCTCTCAATAGTGAAACAGCACACTTAAGGCATTCATCAAGAGTACATGATAATTCATCAAACACTCTAATGGTATTCTCAAGCCAGAATTCAGCTCGCTCTGCATCATCATCAACTGTGGCCCTGAACTCTTCGGCCCCATGCTTACGAATCTTATCAACTAGAGGTTTACTCAATCGAATTGGGTCTATAACTTGTGGCGCTATGGGAACTTGCGGGGTGGAGGTTGTTGAGTAGCTGGATTTATTCAAACGAACTCCGTGAACCACTCACTCATCCTTTGGAAGAAGGCTTGCTTTGCCTCTTCCTCGTGACTACTAGCAGTCGACCTAGATTCAGCTTGCATTGTCCCTTGAGTGGGAGCAGGCGCATTACTCTTAACATCATTAGTTACAGCTTGATTGGGATCCATTTGCTATATGAAAACACATTTTTAACGGTCAGGAATCATCACACTATCACAGATATATATATGGCATGTATAGCCAGACTCTCACACACTACGTTAGTCTTAGAATTGACTAAATCGTAGCTCTGATACTAATAAAATGTAACACACGTAACTTGTATTCATCGCCAGACTTGGGTTACAAGGTATCACCGTCAAATCATAACATTTACACCACCATGGCTCAGACATCAACATAACATAGTTAATCAATAACACAAAGCCCCTTTAGAAGGTCTACGAGACCTTAAACATGCTTTCAAGATGGTTCGGGACTAAATCAAACTCATACGAAAACTTTGCAAAACTTAGAAATTTTTTTTAAAACATGGTACGTGCCTGTGTGGCTAGACCGTGTGCCTCACACGGCCATACCTTAGACCATGTCTTACCCTGTGTGCAAATCTGCCATGGTCACACGGCCTGTCACACGCCCGTGTGTCTGGCCCGTGTGCAACACTGACTATGGTCACATAGCCTGTCACACGCCTATGTATTTAGCTCGTGTGGAAGTCTGGCCTGCTTTGAATAAGGATAGTGAAGGACACAGTTGAGACACACGCTTGTGTGCTCACCCGTGTGGGCAACTATAGGCCATTTACAAGGCCAAATTGCCACCCCATTTGGGTCATCCCCACATGATCAATTCCAACATCAAATAACATACAAATCATTCACCATTTCAAATACAAAATCAAGCATGAAACATACCATTTCTAATTCACCAAAGCATACCATAATGGCCATTCACACAAGACCATATATATCTAACACATACACCATTTTCACATAAAAAAACATATACCAAAATTAACTCAAAGTCTCATCCACTATCAAGCCATATCACATAGCAAGATTTATATATATCTCACAAAATTCCACAACCTCACTAGCCTATACATGCCATATATCATAAAATATAACTTCAAAAAGGTACCAAAATAGATGTCCGATAGTGTGATTGAGTCGCTGACGATCCTCGGATCCGAGCTAGCTTTAATGACATTGTAAAACAGAGAAAGACTTCACATAGTAAGCTTTAAAGCTTAGTAAGTTCGCAATATAACACAATTAACTCAACAATTCAAATTCAATATGCAAAATTAACTAACACTTAGTTTAATTCACATAACTACTAAATCTTGCCCATGGCTATTACCCACTTTCATACCATATCTATAGGTTCATGTACAAGCATTTATAATGCTACTCAATCCAACCCTTTTCATCATTCATTCACATAATCTTCCATCTATCTTATACACAATATCATCAACCACATAGGTTCTGTACATACCGGTACATCACGTACTTATCTATCACATTTACCATTCAATGCTCGATGCCATAATTCATTCGATCCTCTTTGCATGTTCGATAAACTCGAACACTTAGTGCCAAATAATTAGCTGAAGCTATAATAGTATCGCACACTTAGTGCCATCACATTAAACCGAATTTGTCTCAGTATAGCACGCATAGTGCCCAATAATACAGCCAATGCTTTCTTTATCTTGCACACTCGATGCCATTTATCACAGTAACGATTTTATTTATGCACACTTAATGCCACATATCTTCAAACTCACATTTCACATTACCAAACTCCACAATCACATTTCCATTCATATAATCACATAGGAACATTATTTAAACAATACGTATTATACACGAGCTTACCTCAGACGTAGAAACAACGATACTAATCGATCAATCGAGCACTTTGTTCTTGCCTCGATCTAGGTCCGAATTTTTCTTTTCTTGATCTATATAATATCAAATTCAAGTCATTCAATCTCATCTTCATCCAAAACAATCTACAAACATATAGTTAAGGCATTTTACACTTTAGCCCTCATAATTACACATTTTAGCATTTTAGTCCTTATTTCAAAAATACATCAAATTACACATAACTTACTCACACCTAAGCTTGGCCGAATTTCATACTAGTCCCTAGCAACCCATATCTTTCATTTATTTCACATTTTAGCACCTCAATTTCTCATTTTCACAAATTATCCCATAATAATCAAATTCATCAAAGATCCCAATACAAAACATATTTATCTTTCATCAAGTTTTCATATTTCACCAACTATCAACACAAAGCTCACATATTCATCAATGGAACATCTCAAAATCATCATTAATTTCATAAATTAAGGCATGGGCTTAAGAGGACACTAAGCAACGATCACAAAAACATAAAAATCATCAAAAATCGAGCTCAAAACATACCTTAATCAAGAACAACTATGGACGAATGGATGAAAACTCAAAACCCTATTCCTTTTTTCTAATTTTTGTATATGAATGATGATAATATGGCTTATTATCACTTTGATTTATTTAATATATACTTAATATACTTAATAACCTAATTACCATTTTATCCTTAATACAAAATATTTGACTTCCACTAATATAAGCCCATTTTTGTCCATCCATTAACCATATGGTCTAATAACAACATAAGGACCCCACACTTAATAAGACATAGCATTTAAGCACTTTTAACTACTAGCACATAGCTTTTGCATTTTATGCAATTAAATCTTTTTTTTTTCTAATTGAGCACACAAACGGTAAAATTACCACACGAAACTTTCACAAATACCTTATCACATGCCATAAACATAAAAAATAATATTAAAAATATTTTTTGACCTCGGATTTGTGGCCCTAACACTACTGCTCCGACTAGGGTCTAAGCCGGGCTATTACAATAACTCCAACAATATCGAAAGAATTGAAGCCTCAGTTGCTAGATCTATTAAACTAAGAGTTTATTCAATTGAGTGTGTCACCTTAGGATGCCTCAGTCCTAATTGTGAAAAAGAAAGATGAAACGTTAAGATTTCGTATTGGTTTAAGATAGTTGAGCAAAATTACTATAAATAACAGATATATGTTGTTCCATACTGATGACATCCTGATTTACTTAAAGAATAGAATGGAACTTGATCAACATCTAAGATCCGTACTACAGACTTTACAAGAAAAACAGTTGTATGCAAAATTTATTTAATGCGATTCTAACTCCTAGAAACGAACATTTAATATTGACTAAGGGTAATCGTATTAATTCAAACAAAAGATCATAAGATTTGATTTGTAAATCCTTGAAGAATGTACAGAAGTGCACAATTTTGAGACTAGCTAGAAAGTTCAGACAATTTGTAAAAGGCTTTTTGACGACCGCATTACCAATAATGAAGTTGTTACAGAAAAGTATTAGTTTTGATAAGACAAAAAGGAATAAACAAAGTTTCAATCAATTGAAGGTTGTATTAGCAAAAGCTTTAGTGTTGACACAACCTAAAATTGTGTAGGAGATTGTTGTTTTTAGTGATGATCCGCTTAACAGTCTAGGTTGTATATTGATGTAGTAAGAAAATGTATTTGCTTATGCTTATAAAAAATTTCAGTCACATGAGCCGAAATTGCCCTACATATAATCTAGAGGTATCTGATGTTATGAATTCTCATTGACTATAGAATGTAATTATTCTATTTCTAAGAACTTGAAAGCTAAGCCTATATTTCTACAATAAATTAAAAAATTTCAGGAAATTGATCCAGAGTTGATAGTTAATGACGACTTGATAAATATGGTCAGACTTCAAATTATAGTGTTATTGATGACGAAAATTTATGTTTTTGAAACTATTTATTTGTGTGTTGAAAGATTCAGACCTGAAATGAGACAATTTGCATGGAACTCATATCAGTACCTATTCATTTTCGTAGAGCAGTATTGGAGTCTTTAGTATTATAAAAAGGTTATTCTAGTTGTAAGGTATAAAAAGAGAGATTTCAGAATATGTGACAAAATGTCCGATATGTCAGCAAGCTAATGCAAAGCTTCGAGTTTCACCAGGTTTCTTATAACCTGTGATGGTTTTGGAATGAAGATGAGATCAAGTTATTGTGGACTTCGTATTAAGTTTATCGTTATCATCAAAAAAAGAAACATATTCTGGGTTATTATTGATAGACTCACCAGATCTGTACATTTCATTTCGGTTAGAACAAATTACTCACTCGAGAGGTTAACTGAAATTTTGCTTTGTAACAAATGTCAATCAAGTATTAAATGGTGTCATATAAAGCATTATATAGTTGTAATTGTAGAAACCTGTTATACTAGTCAAATTTCATTGAAAGAAAGCTAGTCGGGATTGATTTGATCTGAGAGACAGAAGATAAAGTCCACATTATCTAAAACTATTTGGAAGCTGCCTCAAATCGACAGAAATTGTATACTGCTCTAAAAAGAAAAGATATCGAGTCTCAGATTGGTGGCAGTGTGTTCCTTAAAGTTTTGCATTGGGGAAAAGATTCTATAGTTCAATAAGAAAGGAAAGTTTAGACTGAGGTTCACAGGATCATATAAAATTTTTGAGAAAATTGGTCCAGTGGCTTACAGACTAGCATTGCTTTCGGAACCTGAACAGATTCACAATGTTATAATGATATAGGTTGAACCCTTCCCATGTGATTACTCTAGACGAGATAGAATTACAACCTGACTTGTCATATTCAGAAGAACTAGTCAAGATTTTATCTTGGGAAATAAAAGAACAACGGAGTAAACGAGTACCGTTAGTGAAAGTTTTGTGGCACCAACATGATACAAAGTATGCTACGTGGGAAATAGAAGAGTCCATGAGATTACAGTACCCGAATATATTCACATGTAAAAATTTAGAGGATAAAATTTTCTAAAGGGAGGAGAGTTCTAACAGCCCGCTTTTCAACGGTGCTGAACAATGGTTTTGGGACCCCAAATTTCGATATGTGAGTCTGTAAATATTTTTTATTTAATATTTATGAGTCAATTATAGTTTTATATTTAAATTTTATTTGATAAATTTTCTAATTGAATAATTAGCTAAAGTACAAGTGGTTCGATCCTAAAGTTAGTGGTTTTAGAAAATAAGGTATTAGGACCTCGTTTTCTTAAATCGAACCCGTAATAAATATTTATGAAATTTCCATATAGGTGAATTGAAATTTTGGTCCAAAAATTTTAGTGATTGGATGGTTAATTGGGGTATAAGGACTAAATTGTAAAAATCATAAAAGTTAATTGCTCTTGATTTTTATTGGTCTGAAAAATTTTATTTGTCCCTGGCACTTTGTATTTTCCATTTTCCAGGTAAGTTCATATGGAACTTACTATATTTCTTATAATGCTTCAACTGTGTGAATTTATTTATTAAGTATATATATAAATGTAATTTCAATTACTTATGGCATCAAAAGGACTATATCGAAAAATGTGAGATTTGTGATAAATATGGATAGATATGTAGTATTGAATGAATGTAAAATTTATTTCACGAGTGTATGATATATACATGGTGATGTTATATTGGTAAAAGGTATATATATTGTTTCTACATCAAGTGGACTAAATTGATGATATGTAATTATATTGTTTATTGTGGTTGGAACGGTACAAAATCGTGTCCGGATGAACAGTAGGATAGGAAACTGTCACACTTGGATTTCTTTTAAGGAATCTAAAATGAAAGAAAGTTGGGACTTAATTAAACGCATTGTAAGTTGGCAAACTCTACGAGGAAATTTGGGAAAAATTTGTGATAGTTGGATAAATAGTTAAGTTTCATTTCTGGTTTTGTTACGATGGAACCGACTGATTCCAAAGTAGGGAGACATAATATTGTTGGTGATTGGTTAAAAGAGTTTGGGAGACCGTGTCTAAGAGATATATATATATATATATGTGAGAAGTGTTATTCTGCAAGAGAATTCTTCTCCTTTTCGTTTCATCTTCTTCATTTTCTTCTTAGGTCTATTCAGATGAAGAGGGTTTAAAGGAAAGCTTTGTATGGAAAGCTAAAATTGGAGTTTGATGTCTATCAGTTGAGAATTTCATAATCTTTTCCAAGATGAATGAGACTCTGGTGCTTGGAAAAGCTAAGCTGTCGAGGATGATGGAGCTCAGGTAGACTCTGCACACCACATTAGGTGTTTTTTGTTGTGCTGAAATGTCATGTTCGTATACCTATTGTGATTTTAATTTGAATTTCATAGTTGTGTATGATTATGATGAATAAGTAGGTTAAGCATTCATTATGCTATGAAAAATATGAATGCTTGCAAGTATGCTCTCAGCATGCAAGATGTGGTTGGTGCTGTCATGTTGGTATTTGGCGTACTATATGCCATAGAAATAAGTGCAATCTTATGTGTGTAAAGCATGTTTCTATATTATGCGAAGTATCGAGGTAATTACCTTGATTGGATAGAAGAAGATGGGAAAAGATGGCATAATGAAGGAAAAGGCGGATTGTGTTGGGCCTTAAGGGAGTTGGGCGGCATCATGGAATGGTTAGCTATTGGCTCGTTAAAATGACACCATGACAACGGATATCGACTGGTCCTTCAGGGTGACACCGTGACAATGGTTTATAGGTTCCATAGAGAAACACCGCGATGATGGTCTATTATCTCTATAGGGAGATACTACAATGACGATATACAAGCTCTACGAGGCGACACCTCAAAAGAGGTTTAAAGACTCTCGGAGTCAATAAACACGAGATGGTCTTTCGAGATAGTAAACATAGGATAGTCTGTCGAGATAGTAAACACAAGATAGTCTATAGAGATAGTAAACATGAGAGAGTCTGCCAAGATAATAAATATTGTTTCACTTTGTGTAAGACCATAGCCCGACTATGGCAGCAAATGGAGTTTGCTAGGACATTAAACATGGGGTTACACTATGTAAAACCATAACTTGGCTATGGTAACAAATCAAGTCCATCAGAATGGCAAATCAGGAAAAAGATAGGGCAAAAAAGGGAAGTCACCTTAAGAATCACACGGTGAGTAACATAATAGGATGAGACGGCGCACCTAAGAACGCAGGTAAACAGGTTAGTAAGAGAGTCCATCAAAGTATTACGAAAAGAGGGAATTGGTCTAGGTGGCCTTAATAGGGTTGAGGTAAAAGGCGAGATACCCTCTTCGAGGTATGTAATAACCATTATTATTAGTTCGCCAGTGGTTGGCAAAAAATATATCCTTGGGTAAAATAAGTGGGTCTATGAAGTAGATTCTTAACTAAAAAAGAGGATGTTAGTTTAAGATCTTGTAATGTGGGAAAAGTCGAGGGGACCACTAATTGAAGAAGTCCACGATAGATTAATTTGAGTAGGGGTCTATCAAGACTATATAACACAAAGAAGACCATGTTGGTCTATCAAAGGTGGAGTTTGTCAAGGGATATAGGTAGGAGATAGTTCGCTGGGAACCATCTATTAAACTGAGAATCTTTAAGATTGAACTAAGGAAAATCAACACTTAAGGCTTGCATGGAGGGTACAAGCCCACCAGGAAAAGAGGTGACAGTTCAATCAGCTAAGTGTCGTATTTGGGTCCACAAACGAGAATTTGAAACAAAACCTTACTCAAGAACAAGGGATCTAACCTAGGTTTAGACAAAAGGAGTCTAGTGTGGTTTAAAGAAGTCAAGGAAGGAATCTGTAGATATAACGAGTTACTCAAATTTTTTCTCATAGTTATTGTTAGTCTAATATGAAGAAAATGGGTAGCTGTGTTGAAGCATATCAATAAGAGTATCAAGAAGTTCTAGGACATCAGTAATCTAGGTCGAGACCCTTAAGGAATGATTCAAGATGGACCATGGTTATGATCAGAGTGATGGTTATGATCATTGATATTTGGCTCAAGAAAACAAGGCATTGGTTACACCAATGAGGTTTTTTTTTTCTTTTTGAAGATTTTCTAACAGAACTCGAAGAGTTTAAATGTTGAACACAAAATCTCACTCCTTTTAAATTTAAGAACTCCTCTATGAATACGATGGGTCAGGATCTCACTAAGTTCTCCTAAACTTATAAAATTATACTAGTATGCAGGGTAGGAGTTGACTTGGAAATTGAGTGGAGCGACCAGGCTAGAAACTGCTAGCGTTTAATGATGGGTAAAGAAGTTGTTCATGTATATAGAGGGGCATCCCTATTGGCTACATTTCAGGGTTTAAGTTGACTATATCTATATTCGAGTCTTAACTTAAAAGTTGTAATTACTTGTTGACATTAAAGTTGTAAAAACGTACCATTAGTTCTGTATGAGATTTAATAATGATCAGAATTTGAAATTTAAATTGTTCGATCATGTAATTAAAACTGAATCAGAAATACCATTGAGTTATTTGGGTTATTGTATCATCCACTACTCGGACTTGGCGATTGGGTTGGGTTTAGAGTGCTATAGAAACAATTGGTGTAACACCCTAAATCGTATCCATCACCAGACTAGGGTCAATAGGCATTACCGGACATATCAGAACTTTTATGATCATTTCACAAACATAATATACACCATCGTCATATCATCGCAAATCATATACATAGAGCCCATTTAAAAGGTCTACGAGACCTTTAACATGCACTAGGAATGGTTCGGGACAAAAATCAAGCTCTTACAAAATTTTCCAAAACTTAAACATTTTTCAAAGTTATAGAGGTCACACGCCCGTGTGCCTCACACGGCATTAGACACGCCCGTGTGTCTAGTCCACGGTAAAATAGGGCATACATTCTGACTTGCACCACACGGCCGAGGACACGGCCGTATGCTAGGCCGTGTAAAATTTAGGGGGGTTACTGACTTGGATCACACGGCCAGCCGCATGCCCATATGCCAGCCAGTGTGCAACACACGGCCAGTAGACACGCCCATGTGTCTAGGCCGTGCCAAACCTATAGGGTATACTGAATTAATTCGAAGGGCTACCCCAAGGGACACACGACCGTGTACTAAAGCCATGTGTCACACACGGTCAAGCCACACGCCCGTGTGCTCGGCCATGTCGAGTGAAAATAGGCTTGGTTGAAGCCACATTTCTCACCTTTCTCAAGCATAACTAAAACACCACATTTCATACCATTTCAATACATTAATAAGCAGTAATACCATGCTAATCTCATACATCAAACTTACAATATCAAATCTCAATAAAGCACATACCAAATTGACCATTTCTTTGGTCATTTATAAACATCAAAACATACCATAGTTAAGCCATATCACATGGCTAGATATATATACATCTCAAAACATATTCAAATACTTCTAGCCTATACATGCTATACTTTAATATTCACATTTTCAAAAGGTACCAAAATATAGTTCAATAGTGTGGTGATGATCCTCAACAATCCCCGAGCTACTAGTAGCTTCGATAATCTATAAAACAATGCAAACACACACAAAGTAAGCTTTCAAAAGCATAGTAAGCCATATACAAATAAACTTATCACATAGAAAATTTATAAACCATTTCATTCATATAAACTATGGCATAACACAATATCAATTTTCATATTTCTCATTTGGCTCAATAGTTCTTAACCTCTTGCTTACAAACATATCACATTTCCATGTAGCTCATTTGATCATAGCATATTTGTATATAACACATCTTATCTCAATGTTCTCATACATATATCCTAATTCTACATTTTCACATATACTTACTTTTCATACTCAAACTTTGTATACATTTCAAATGTACCTGCATCGGATACACATTTCACATAAATATTCATTTCTCAGAGTGCCAGCTGAACTGTTTGAAATCCATAAGGATACTTGGATAGCTTTGAAAGCTCGTACAATGCCAACGTCCCAAACCTGGTCATACATGTAATCAAATATAGATGCCACTGTCCCAGACAGGGTCTTACACGAAATCATAAATGATGTCGATGTCCCAAACATGGTCTTACATGTAAATTACAAGTCGATGCCAACGTCCCAGACGTGGTCTTACACGATAACACATATCGAAATCCTATGTCATGACATTTGTATCCTATCTATTCCTAAGGCTCGTATGGGGCTTTTTAGACATTGACACATTGTCGAAACTTTCTCGGATTTCACATATGCATCTATCATAATCATTCATCACAATTCATTTTCATATAAGCATGAATAAATCAACTCAAGCACATTTATTTGTATATAGACTTACCTCATACGGATACGAACGAATAGAAACAACTACTCGACCACTTTCGATTTCCCTCGATCTAATTCCTTTTTCTTTTGTTCTTGATCTATATAAATTCAAATTTAAATATTTAATAACACAATTCATTCATTTCAATCCATAAACACATATTTAGGGTATTTTACAAATTAACCATCACATTTTCACATTTTGACATTTTGGTCCCTATTTCATAAAATCACAAATACACATAATTTCATTTTACCCAAGCTAGGCCGAATGTTACTACATTTCATACAAGGATATATATTCCATTTATTTCACATTTTAGTCCTTCGATGTCTCATTTTCACAAATTAGCCCATAATAGTCAAATTCATCAAAAACTCAAAGACAAAACATATTAATCTAACATCAAGTTTTCATATTTCAGCATTTAACATCACAAAGCTCACAAAATCATCAATGGTATAACTCACAATCTTTATCAAATTCAAAAATTGAGACACGGGCTTAAGAGAACACGAAGCAACAATCACAAAAACGTAGAAATTATCAAAAACCAAAACAAAAACATACCGTAATTAATACTTAAAAGTGCCAAACCCTAAGCTTGAAGATGACTCTTTTTTTCTTTTCTTATTTTCAGCAAAGATGATGAATAAAAACATATATTTTTACTTTATGTTTTATTTTATTATCATATATTAACATTAATACACCTTTTACCATTTTACCCATGGCTATTTCACTTATAAAATGACTAGTGGTTGTCCATAAATGTCCACTCAATAAATCAATGGTTTATTCACAATATAAGGACCTCACATTATAAAAGCAATAGCAATGTAGCACTTTAAAAAATATCAAGTCACTTTTGCATTTTACGCGATTAAGTCCTTTTATCAAATTAAGCACACAAACGGATAAATTAAATCACGAAAATTTCACACATGTCAATTCACATACTATAAGCACAGAAAATAATATTAAAATATTTTTTAAACTCAGATTTGTGGTCCCGAAACTACTATTTTGACTAGAGTCTAAATTGGACTATTACAATTGGCATGCCAATAGGGTTATATGTGCGCTGTACGAGATTTATGAGATGTGATATGTAACACCCTAGACCTGAACCTTTCGCCAGGTCTGGGTATTGGGTGATACAATGACCCAAATAAATTAATGAAGACATTGGTTCTACTATAATTAGTTTACTTGAACTCTTAATTTTCATATCAAATTATATCAAAAAACATAACTCTTATAAAAATTCCAGCCCTACAAGCATAACAATATTTACAACACTAAAAAAAATTTATACTAAAGTTTGTTACATTTTGACATCATTTTCCCCCAAGGCAAAGCTTCTAAAGGTGCCCTTCTATATGCATGAATGACATCCACGCCCCTTCCACAAAGTGTCAATGTCTGACTTGGTCCCTCCGCTCTATTCTCAAGTCAATTCTTATCCTACAAATGAGCAAAAAATTTGTAAGTTTAGTTGAACTTAGTGGAATTCTCCAACACAAAATTATAGAAAAATTTTAGAATATTTAAGACATAGGGTTTTAAGCAGAGATTTCAACTTCCTGTTCATCTTTGGCCTTTCGCAGATTTCACTAGCATAGTCAATGCCTTGCCTTTCTCCCTCAGCTTACCATAGGCGGACTTATGTTCTACCTCAGTTGTAAGCAGATTCATTATTATAATTGTTCTCTATATTACAAGTCCAGTTTCATTCCATCTTAGATTCCGTTATAATCTAGTGAGTTTATCTCTCTCATTTAACTATACACTTGGGAAAAAGGTTTGTTGCCTATTGCTGCCGGTCCTTCATTTATGTTCTTAAGTTCAGATCCTTACCCAAATCTGTTCAACCCATACTAAAAAAATCTTAAGATTTCTCCACTTTAACCCTTCTTCCAGTCCAACTCATAGTTCTCATACATGATGGTGGGCTACTCGATTAGATGCCTTATCATGTTAGCAGATTTTTATTTTTCATTTAGCCCTCAACTGCTAGTTGACCTCAATTTAAATCTTCTAGAAATCTCAAGCCAGCTGATAGTTCCTAATGAACCATATCCTTTGCTACTTCTGGACGGTATGTGTAACACCCCTAACCCGTATCCGTCACCAAATTAGGGTTATGAGGCATTACAGAACTAAACTCAATTCCAGATAGACCTTCATTTGAATTCAAGCACAAGCAATGCAATCTTTTCTATTTCATATAACGTTACAACCTATTAAATTAAATAATGTACAACAAGTTTTATTACAGGTACTTAATACTCGACAATGTCTGAACCACATGACTTAAGCATTCATGAAATTTATACATTTAAAACATATCCCAACTTGTATCATTATAAAACATATATCGAACATAAATCAAAACACATATAACATAAGCTAATTTTCATTCATATTACTACAATACGTGTGCATATTAAGCCATCCAAACTATTTATACTATTTAATAATCAAATGTATATGCAAACATTGTAACATTACATCATGACCGAACATACTAATTCACCTTCCATTTTGATTCGTACCTATACAATCTTAGAACATTTTCATTTCTTATCAATAGCAATCGAACCTATATAACCAACCATCATATACATACTTCATTATAAAAATGTAAATATCACATAACCAAAATCACTTAAACATAACATTATTTATTCTTACTAAATACATCCAGCATATATCATTTACCTTATTGCCGAAACACATGACTTAACTCAACTATCATTCGTAAAGCATATTAGACAAGTAACTCATAAATTCGCCTTAGTCGAGATCATGCACACAACATAAACACAACAATCATGTTTCGCATATAACACACCAAGGCCAAACTTGCTAAAACCGAACACATAACATATAAACCATATGATCACCTTCCATATATGATTTAAACTATGACCGAATTTAAACATCCATTAGCGCTTTGATCAAGCCATTATAACAAAACATAGAAATTAAACTTAACCAAGAGAAATAGCCATTTTCGCAAAGCTATACTTATGTACAAGACCAAATATCATTGGTTTCAAAACTTAGTCTAACCTATACATTCCTTTGATTCAAAAACTAAACTTATAAGTACCAAAGGAGATGATAGTGTGGTAAACTTCACCGACGATCCTCTGAGCCCATAGCTTGATCAAAATCTATAAAACAGAACAATGAACACACACAGAGTAAGCTTACTAGCTTAGTAAGTCTCAAGCAAATTTTAATATAGCATTCAGACATTTGAGCAATTTAATCATTAGGTTTATGGCATTGAATATAAACATTTCAACATGTAAATTAGTCATGGCCGATGCTATTAATTCACTAACTTAAGTATTAGCACTTTATTATCATAAACATGTAATTCATCGAAACATATAAACATCATATGTATTCGCATATTGCCAATCAAATGAATACAACCTACCTATCAATTACATACACTTATTTGTACACATGTGCAACCACTTCCTACCTCTTTCACCCTTAATATTCTCACTTATAGTCGATTTTCCAAAATAACAAATTTAAACTCAAATTCCATTATATAATGTTCATACTCATCAAGGGTAAACTCAATATCACATATTAAAATTCTTACGAATCATCAATTATATCACATCACTTAATTCAAATGGTAACATACCAACTTACCTTATTCCTTTCAAACATAGGAGGCTTATACTCACCCGAGCTTTTAGCTCACAACATTAAATATGTTTCACCTTGTATGATTCATGAATTCTCTTTTTATAATACATCGCCGGCATTAAGCCTGCTAGGCATCAAAGCCTGAAACACACACCGACATTAAGCCTGCTAGACCAGAGGTCTAAAATTTGATCACCGGCATTTAGCCTACTAGGCAATAAGCCTGATACACTTCACCTGCACTAGGCCTGCTAGGCTCGAAGCCCGATACAATTCACCGGCACAAGGCCTGCTAGGCTCGAAGCCCGATACAATATTATCATCATCTTATACACATGACAGTAATGCTGCCCAAATTAACATAAGTTACACCTAATTCAATCACTTTAACATATCGACCCAATTTAAGTTATAACAACCTTTCACTTCAATCTCACTACTTACATTCGGCTAAGGCACATTTTACAAGTATAATTTCATAATTTAGCACATAATTTATGTTATAAATACTATTAACGACATTAAATTGCTTATAGACTTACTCGATTGTCGATTTTGATTGACGAAGACCGACTATTCAATAACTTTTTGCCTTCCCCCGATCCAAGTCCGTTTTTCTTTGTTCTTGATCTAAAAATATTAAAATTAAGCTCATTCAAGTACATTTCATTTCAATTTAGTCCAAAAACACATAAATAGGTAAATTACCATTTTGCCCCTAATGTTTCACATTTTTATAAATTAGTCTTATTTGCACAAAACACGAAATACACAAAATTTCATAACACAACCTAAGGGCCGAATCATCCATACATCCATACAAATTCATACATTTCATTTATTTTGCAATTGAACCCCTCCAAAATTTATTTTTACAAATTAGCCCTAAATACTCAATTCCACCAAAATTTCCAATTCAAAACTTGTTAATTTCTAACATACTTTTAATATTTTTCAATTAAACATCAATAAGCACAAACATCTAACCATGGCCGAATATCAAACATGCTCAATTTCAAAAATTCTAACATGGGTCAACTAATATTCGAAGCAACGATCTCAAAAACGTAAAAATTATCAAAAATCGAAAACTTAACATACTTTAATCAAGCTAAATTGTTGCCAAAATTCAAAAGAAACAAAACCCTTCTTCTATCTCCAATATTCGACCAAGAGCATATAAAATGATAATGGGTTTTCTTTTGTGTTAATTTAGCATATATTATGGTTATTTTTCATTTACCAAATTAACCTTTAAATCAAAAATAAAACTAACTTATATAATAAAGGCATTTTTGTCCTATGCCGTCCACTAACATTAATAATGGGCTATTTGCCCTTTTTGTACCTCATATTATAAAGCCACTATCACATTAGCATTTTTCACTATAGTTTGCAACTTTTGCACTTTAAGCGATTAAGTCCTTTTGTTAAAATTACACAATCAAACAATCAAATTTTCATACGAAACTTTCACACATAGTAATTCACATATAATAAATACAGAAAATAATATTTAAAATTTTTTGGACTCGGATTCATGATCCCGAAATCACCGTTTCGATTAGGGTCAAATTCAGACTGTTACGGTATGTTTGTCCAAGGTAGCCATTGGCGGACATTTGTTTCCATTAACCTCTGTGGTTAGTCCCATTCCTAGCTAACCTTTTCCCGCAGACCTTTTTGACTTATGTTTCACTTGTTCAATTGTACTACTCTCTGAGTAGTTCATACAACGACCCTTCATTTCCTTATCCTATCAACCTCTTGTTTCACTGTTCTAGCAGACTCTTAACATGCATGCAAGAATCGGTAGCACAAAATCCAGAAACAAGAAGTTTCCTTCTTCACATACCATTCTAACATCTATGCATGCAGTCTTAAAAACATGTAAATGACTTATATGATAACCTAAGGGTTTTTCAGTAATTACAAGTGAAATGGTACTAATTTAGATGTTAGCCACATATTGTGAACCTTCATTTCGAAAAAGTTCTTCTATACTTAGGTTTTTCCAGAAACTTTCAAAGGAAAATAAAAAAGAAGAAGAAAACACAAAGTTATTTAGAAAGACCACCACTATCCTTATATACTTAAGTAACAGAGACAAGGATTAGTGGAAAAATCATATAATTCCACTAACACTTTTGATTCCCGTGATTAAGTGCACTTAACAAAATTTAGGTCTTGCCATATACAATGTTCTAGTTCTATTCAAACTAAATCTTAACTTGACTAACCAAATAATCATACTCTAAAATAATAAATAAATCTAAACAATTGCGAACTTAATAAGTTCGCCCAAAGCATATGGGTTGGGCAGATACTTAACAGAGGAGTCCACCAAACCCTAGAGCTTGCCAAAACTAGGAGGTTGCCAAATGTCAAATTATACAGAATTCTATACTTAACTAAGACAAATAATTTACTTACTCAAATCTATCATTAATTTACCATCTAAATGCAAAACAATAACCAAATAATGAGACTCCTTCGGGCAAGCTGTTACAATTACTTTCGAAAGAATGATATTGTACCACTGTCTGCCACTCTAGAGGAGATGGTGCATTACTTGGCAGCCTGAGGTATCCAGTTGCCTAACTTCACTTATCCCTTTGAGATTGTTACAGGTGAGAGACGTTTGAGTGATTCCAGAAAGGGGTTTATACTACCCCTCTATTTGCTAGAGGCTAGCTTCCACCTTCCCCTGTATATATTCTTTTGTGCAGTACTCTAAGAGTATGGTATTGCACCAAGGCAACTAACTAGGTTATCCTACTGGACTTTGGTGGCGTACTTCTTATACTACAATAGTCGGGATAAGCATCCCTTGCTTAGTGTCTTCCAGCATTTCTACTGACTAAAGGTTTTGACTCAGAGGCGTTTATCTAGAATGGTCTACTTCAGTGTTCATCAGGGTCACGAACTCATTCTCAAGGATTGGGCCCCAAACCTTCATCTGGATCGCAACAAATTTATTTTGGTATAAAGTAATCTTTCTAGCGGTTTCGATTTTCCTACAAAGTGGTCTATTCCTATAGATTTTACTTGCCGCCAGTCTCAACACTTGGAAACAAAAATTGCGATAGTGCAAGTTGAAAAATTGAATCTAAGGCAGACTCTATAGTTAAAAAGGTTTCTTACTGTTAGAAATACCTTTTGCTATTTCTTGAAGGGAAGGATCCCAAATGGTTGGTAGGAGTTAGATCGTTATCTTGGCATGAATCCAAAATAGTTCAGCCTGCTAAAGAGGCATGGCCATTTAGGGCCGATGGCGAGTTAGCTCGGGCCCTTATTAGAAAATAGAGAGAGCATTCTGATTTCTTTTACACCATCTGCAATTTTCCTCCCCGTCATTTGCTTACCTCAACTCCGGAGTTCATAGGTGAGTGTTCGGGTAGAGACTTAGTTCAGAACATTGCTAACCTCGCCGTTCCTTATGTAGGTCCTACTCACCTTTTGCCCCCAACACCCCTGTCCCAACCCAAAGGCATGGATGTAAAGGATTTGTTTGAGAGTGTAAAACAAGCCATGGATGTTGTTGACTTAAGAGTACGAGCTAGTAGTAATAGCTGCAAGAGGTCTAGACTCGAAAAGGGGTCTTCTAGTGCTAAGGAGAGCAGCGGCAATAGGTTGTCCCACCACAGACTCGGCAAACAAACTATTCTTTCAGAGGATGAATCCTTTGTTCCCCTTCTAATGCCTTTGACAACATTCTCAACATCAATCTCTTTAACACGTCCTCTATTCCTCTTCCCATGGACTCTAACACTTAGCATTAGGCTTCTCATACTTTCCCTATTAACGCCCTCATTATACTCTTTATTCAAAGAAATTCCAAACCTTCTTCTCTTGGCAAAATCATCTCAGTGCAAGCTAATATCCCTTTTCTCCTTTTGTTGTCCAACAACAACAAGACCAGGAGTTGTCCCCAGAATTGAAGGAGTTCGTTTATCTTTCCTCCCCTTCCTCTAGCTCTCACAAGCCCACTCTGCTAGAGCTAGCGGGTTTCCTTTCCATGTTATCCGTAGAGGGTAGCCTTGCAAGCTGGGCTCTTTAGAACGTTTGTGTTAAAGTTGAGGCTAACAGGGCTAAGTTCGAAAGGGCCATTCTCTCTACCGACTAGTCCTTTACCCAACTTTTCCAATCGTACTAAACTTTTATCCAGCAGTCTACTAAACTCATTGAGTCTGTCTCCATCTGGGAGTCTAAATCCCAGTCTTTGAAGACCTAGGCAAATGAGTTGGAAGAGAGGGTTCACTAGCTGGAGACCCTCAAGAAATAGTACCTCACCCATAAAGAACACATTCAGAAGGAGAATGATAAGGCATTGGAGAAGTATAAGGCGGACACCCAGCAGGGCATTCAAGATATCCTTCCTAAGTTAAGGGCTAATCTAATCTTGCACGCACATGTTGTCGAAGGTCCCTTTGACTTGAGTCAAGTAAATTTAAGCTTTCTGCGCCAATTTACCAACAAACCTTGGCTTCGATGTTTACAACCCTTTAGAGGCTAGCTGGTAGGAATTTTAGAGGGAATGGAGAGAATCTAGAGAATTCTTCCATGTTTAAAACTTAGAAACATTTGATCCTAATTCTCAAGAAGATTTCGCTTCAAGGGAGAGCTAAAATGTTCATATATCTTGTAAATTCTTTTTCCTTTCTGTTTCTAGTTGAAGATTTTTCTTTATTCTCTTTCTTAGTCCTTCATGTTTTCCCTCACTTATGTTTCTTTTGACTATAGTACACCCAATATCGGCTTCAATAATTTGTGCACTACATTCACTTTCATAATACACATTAATATTATATAATAACCTGAGGGACTAAGCCAAACCCATTGTTGCATGCCTATAGGGGCTATTCTTAATTTCCCATGTCCAAAGGATCGACTAAACCAAAGCTTTTATACCTGATCGTGTCAAACAGTCGAGTTTTAATATTTATAAAGAATGATCGAACCTGTAGACTAACTATGACAACGATTGAGGCAAGTGCACCTATCGAACAATAGTATAGTTTAGGCAAGATTATTTTATCGAACCCAAAGGAACCTAAAAGTACTACTACTCACTTTCTTTCTATTATTTAGCCTAAAATATGGAGTGATTGGTTTATTAATCTAAAAAACTAATGAAAAACTAAACTAGATGCAAAGACAAACGAATGAAACTTTGGGAAAAGACGTGGAAAAACTCATTGATTACGACGATACCTCGTGAAGAATCTACCTATGAATTCTCTTGTTATCTAACTTTTAATTCATATGACTTCTTTACTTAGCTTGATCCGTAAGACTCCCTAACCTATATTAAACCCTCTCGAGGCAAATAACGTCTAACCTTAGGTTAATTATTGGAACTCTCGTTCTCTTATAATAACCCTCTAAGGAAGCAAGAATCGATCAATGGACTCCCATATTAGGTTTCACCCTAATCCAAGCAAAATCTCGTCACCCTATCTCTAGGCGCATGATCAAATCCGCTTAATTATGCTAGATCTACTCTTAGGCGTGGTCTATTCCTCCTCCACCTAAGCGCATCGATTAAATTAAGCAACATAATTAAGAACAAACTAAGTACTTATCATATAATTTAGAAATCAAATAACAAAATCCATCATAGATTTCATCCCCTTCAGGTATCTGAAGGGTTTAGTTCATAACAAAAAAAAGAAAACATCTCAAGAGAAAAGATAAAATAAAACATAAGAAATCCCTAAAACCCTCTGAAGGAATTGAAGAGGAGATCCTCTGTCTTGAGTAAAACTCCGGCTTCTTGAGATGAATCAACTGGCTATCTTCAAGTAATTCCCTGAATAAAAGCTCTGGCAGAAAACTCTGCCTAAAACTTCGACCCCTGTTTCGGCTTCTGCCAAACTCCCCTTTTTAGTTGCTACCTTGGGTGTTTATATAGGCTTTGAGATGCTTTACTTGGTTCCTAAGTATCCTAATTCAAGTAGAATTCCTCCTAGGATGTTTAAGTAGACTTAAGAATGTGTTTCTTTGCCTCCAAGCATCCAAATCTGAGTGAAATTGCTCTTTCCTGCGGCAGGGGCACGGCCATGGTACATGCCCGTGTAAATCGTCTTCAGGCCATGTCTCGATTCTGTTGATTGGGGCACGGCCGTGTAAATTGTGGCATGGCCATGTGAAGTAGTTTGATGAGGCACGACCGTGTGGCTTGAAGTCCAGGCCGTGTCGATTTTCTCTTTGGCCCAAATTGTCCCGTTTTAAGCATGTTTCACGTTCTTTTTGTCCTCGGGTGCTTTCCTTAGTATAAACATGAAAAGAAAGGATTAAAAGCACCTTTTTACATAAATCAAGGGCTAAATCATCCAAAAGAATACTAAATATGGGGTTAAAATATGTTACTTTTATGGTTTATCAATACCACTAAATTTGTAACACCCTAGACCCAATCCTTTCGCCAGGCTTGGGTATTGGGTGATACAAGGACCCAAATAAATTAATAATGACATAGGTTCTACTATAATTAATTTACTTAAACTCTTAAGTTTTCACATCAAATTATATCAAGAAACATAACTCTTATTAAAATTTCAGCCCCATAAGCTTAACAGTATTTACAATACTAAAAATTTTTATACTAAAGTTCGTTAAATTTTGACATAGTTTTCCCCTAAAGCGAAGCCTCTAAGGGTGACCCTTTATACGCATGAATGACATCCATGCCCCTCCTACAAACTGGCAACGTCTGACTTGGTCCCTTCACTCAATTCTCGAGTCAATCCTTATCCTGCAAATGAGTAGCAAATTCATAAGTTCAGTTGAACTTAGTGAGATTCTACAATACGACACTGTAGTAAAATTTTAGAATCTTTAAGAAACTGGCTTTTGAGCAAAGATTTAAACTCCCGTTCATCCTTGGCCTTCCGTAGATTTCACTAGTGTAGTTGGTGCCTTGCTTTTCTCCTCTAACCTACCGTTGGTAGACTTATGTCCTACCTCAATTGTAAGTAGGTTCATTACAATAATGGTTCTCTATATTACAGGTCCAGTTCCATTCCATCTCAAATTCCATTATACTCTGGTGAGTTTATCTCTCTTAGTTAGTCATACACTTGGGAATAAGGTTTGTTGCCTATTACTGACAGTCATTCACTTATGTTCTTAAATTCAAATCCTTACTTTGATCCGTTCAACTCATACTAAACTAACCTTAAGATTTCTCCACTTTAACCCTCATTCTAGTCCAACTCATAGTTCCCATACATGATGGCGAGCTACTTGATTAGACGATTCATCATGTTGGTAGATTTGTATTTTTCATTTAGCCCTTAACTGCTAGTTGACCTCGATTTAAATCTTCTAGAAATCCCAAGTTAGCTGATAGTTCTTAACAAACCATATCCTCTACTACTTCTCGGCGATCTGTTTGTCCAAGGTAGCACTTGGCAAACCTTTGTTTCCATTAACTTTTGTGGTCAGTCCCATTCCTAGCTAACCTTTGCCCACAGACCCTTTTGACTTAGGTTCCACATGTTTAATTGTACTACTCTTCGAGTAGTTCATACAACGATCCTTCTTTTCCTTATCCTATCAACCTCATATTTCACTGTTCTGGTAGACTCTACTGGTTTCCATAGTCGAGCTATGGTCTTACACCATGTAACCCCATATTTAACATTCGGGCAGACTCTCTATATTGCCATGGCCGAGCTATGGTCTTACACATTATTCCTCATGATTAATGTCCTGGCAGACTAGGTGTGGTCTTACACTTATAATCCCATGTTTAACATACTGAAGAACTCTATTGGTCGTCATAGCCGAGCTATGGCTTTACAACTTATACCTCTTTTGAGGTGTCACCCCATAGGACCTTACCACCATCACGGTGTCGCCCCATAAAGTTTGTTGGCCGTCATGCGGTGTTTGTCTATGAAACCTAATGATTATTGTCATGGTGTCACTCTAGTGAGCCAGTCGATACCATTTTGTCTCATATTTAACATTGTTTTTCAAACATCACATGTCCCCTCTGTAAAGTCTGGAGCTTCGCGCATCACGGATTGCACCCAGCAACACTTGATTGCAAAATCTAGCGAAATCTCATTCTTCTATCCATTTTCCCATTCCTCTATTTCGTCATTCTAACCTTGATGCTCGAACATCGTAATGTTCCCTCTGCAAGGCCTAGAGCTTTGCACATCATGGTTTGCACCCAACAACATCGAGTTGTGAAATTTGACGAAAACTCCCTTCCTCAAACCTAACTTTGTTTAACTCGTCAACAATCTCCCCTCCAAACTCCACCGTTAAAAACATGCAATTCATCGGACTAGTGACTACCACATACATTGCATCATGCATCTATTCGTCAAGTTGCAACCATATAACACTCAACCATATACTTACAAACCTTTACATGCACAACTTACTTAACTTCTATATTCATACTTGGCCATGGTTTAGAATACGACTCAGAGCAGCCATAAATATGGTTTAAGTAAACAACACAACATCAACAATCACACAAAAGTCAAGTGTAGAGACTCACCTTGCTTCCTTAACAACTTAGCTTGTCCAAATACGATAGCCTCATTTGTCCTAGCAACTAAGCGTAACAACCATTCATTGGTTAACTCGAAGGTATTCAAATCTTAAAAACCCAGAATCCATACTTATACAGAAACTTTTCAAGAATTCTTACTCTACTTTTTCTTTCAATCCACAAGTATAGAGAGGAAAGGAAACTTTCCAGTTCCTCGATTTCTCTACTTTTAAACTTTAATTCATATAACGACTACAACATGTAAAGCTTCCTTCAACTATATCCTCTTTCTTCTTCGGAGTGACCGAAGAAGACGGTGCTACAAAAAGAAAAATAGGTAAACAAAATTAAGAAGAATTTTGTCTTCCACACACACACACACCCCTACATATATATATAACCAAAGTTGGCATGGTCTCCTTAGTCCTTTATAACCAATCACCACTAATCATTTTTTCTCCAACGATGGAACCAGTCGACTCCAAGCTAACTAATCCAAAATTGAAATCTAATTATTCTCAACCAGCCACTTAAGTTTCTAAATATCTCAGTAAGACCCACCAAGTTCTGCTTCTTTATAGTTAACTCCCCTACTCTTCTTTAAATTCAGGTCCTTAGGAGAACTAGGTGTGATGGGAAATTTAGGTGTGTGGAAGAAGGATTAGTTAAATTGTATGGTTCTTCGTATCACCCGTTACCTGTAATCCTACATTTGTGAGAATAATTTATGAAATATATTTTTAATTATTAATTAAAATATTTTTAACATAATGATATATAATATATACTTTTATTATATATAATTACATAATTATTATTTATTAATTAAAAATTTTAAGAAAATTTAAAACAATATGAAATAAAAATATAAATGTGATTGGGTGAGGAATTTTTATTTCTCTTCAAAATCGACTTAAAATCTTAAATATTATTGAAAACCGACGTATACATCAAATTTACCACTAGGTCTCCACCCATTAAAGTTGTATTATGTACTTAAATTAATAAATGTATTTTACGTAAAAAGAAAATTACCTTAAATTTGTTCCAAAAAAACCAAATAAACAACTTTCTTAACATAATAACCTTGCTTTGTTTAGCCAAATAATAACTGTCGGTGGTTTCTATTTCAGGGTTTTTTATTTTAACTTCAAAAAGGTTTCAAAACTTTGAAACTACAATACATAACATCACATTTTTAGGGTTAAGCTTTCTTTCTTCCTTTCTTTCCCTTCAACATATTCCCCCACTCCGCCAAATGGACCCTCGAGGCGGTGATGCCATCCCCGACTGCGAAACCAACGATTTTAGATCCTCCGACCATCCCGATGATGACAAGTCTCACCCTCACACCGGGGATGGAGCTAGTCCTGGGTATTTCTCTTTTCCTTTCTTTTCTTGTTTGTTTCTTGAGAAAATGAAGAAAAGTCTTGAAATTTCTATTACCCATCACTTATTCACATGTAAAAACGTGGATTGACTGAAAACTAGATTGACCCTCTTTTTATTTTTATATATACGCATTTTTTAGATTTACTATGTTTCCTAAGAAAATGATAGAAAAAAGTGAATCTAAAGCTTGAGCGTTTTCCTTTACCTTTTAGTTAATGACTTGAAAAGAATATGTAAATTAAGTTGGATAGAAATACCCATTTCTTTTTTTCTCCCAATTTTTCGTGCGAAGTCTGGTTTTGTATTTTAAAATAATAACGATAATGGAATAAGAGGAATTAGGGTTTTTAATATTTTTTGGGCTTTAGACTTACTTTTTTGATAGGATTATTTTGATGTATTTAGGTATTTGTTTCTTTGAAAGGTCGGTTTTAGTATGAATACTTTGGAAGTGATTTATGATTTATATTCAACATTTGGAAATTTGCAGCAAAATTTTTGTAGGAGGTTTAGCGAGAGAGACAAGTTCTGGTTAGTTCTTTAGCTTGTTTGTTAGAGATTTTTTTCTCTTAATCTTGTTGAATATTATAGCACAAATTGCGCCGCTCGTCATCCGTACCGATACGGTTGTTTTATATATTTTATGCAGCACAATTTCTTGAGCATTTCGGTAAATATGGTGAAATTACGGATTCTGTGATAATGAAGGACCGGAAAACGGGACAGCCTCGTGGGTTTGGGTTTGTGACTTATGCAGAGCCTTCTGTAGTTGATAAAGTCATTGAGGACACTCATATTATTAATGGGAAACAAGTAAGAATTCGCTTTAGTCTCAATGTTAAGTTGATTGTTATGTTTCCTTATTGTAGTCCGGTGGACACAGCTTCGATTTTGACTTGAGGTACTGTTCTTTGTCTCGATTTTTTTGGCCTATTAGGTGGAGATTAAGAGAACGATACCAAAGGGTGCTGCTGGAAGTAAGGATTTCAAGACTAGGAAGATTTTTGTAGGTGGAATTCCTTCAACTGTATCCGAAGGTGATACCATTCTTTTTCTGCCTTTAATGCGTATGACATTGAAGCTCGAGGCCGTCTAACCGACGAGGTCTTGATTCATCGTTGATTTTTGTTGCAAGTGTTAATCTATTTGGTGCAAATTGGCAGACGAGTTCAAGGACTTCTTTACACAATATGGAGTAGTCCGAGAACACCAAATCATGCGGGATCATGCTACCAATCGTTCTCGTGGTTTTGGGTTCATCACTTTCGAAACTGAGCAAGCAGTTGATGATCTTTTGGAGAAGGGAAACAAGATTGAGTTTGCCGGTGCACAGGTATGTGCATTGCCCATTAAATTGATTAGCTTTATGTATTTTTTCTTCTTACAATCATTGACCATCAATCAAATAAGTCTCTAGTTGTTGATAATTATTAACATGCAAAGTCCTTGTCATGAAGGTGCTTTTTGTGAAATACTGATCAAACCGTTTTTGTGGTCTATTGTTTTTTTTCCCCTCTGTGCTGTTGCCAAGTGATAGCATTTCCATGTGCTTGTACCGTTTTGCTTTGATGTCTAGTTTTAGACCCTAAAGAAATGCTTCTGAAGATTCCATTATATTAGCAATAGTTCTTTTTATATTTGCAGTTTAAGAGTAAACCCTAAAATGAGTGTCATGATGTATCCCTTCACTTGTAGGTGGAGATAAAAAGGGCAGAGCCAAAGAAACCAAATCCTCCCCCTCCTCCGTCCAAACGATATAATGATTCTAGGACTGCATATGGTGGCGGATTTGGAGATGGTTATGGTAGATATGGAGGTGGTGGATTTGGTGGTGGTTATAATAGATCAAGTGGTGCTTATGGGGGTCGAGCTGGTGGTTATGGGGCATATGGGGGTGGTGAGTTTGGCAGTTATGGAGGTTATGGTGGTGGTGGCAGTGGTGGTATAGGGCCATACAGAGGAGAGCCGTCCCTTGGATACTCGGGTCGCTATGGAGGAAATTTCAACAGAGGGTATGACATGGGAAGTGGCTATGGAGGCCCAGGTGAGTTTTATGGGGGATACGGTGCTGGAGCTGCTGGTGGTGGATATGGTAGTAGCTACGATGCGAGCCTTGGTGGCGGCTACGGTGGTGGTGCTGCAGGAGGGAGTTCTTTCTATGGAAGTCGAGGGGGGTATAGCGGTGCGGGAAGTGGTCGATACCATCCCTATGGAAGATAGGCAAACTGGGGAAGATCTCTGTTGAGAGGTTACAAAATGTTGTCTCAATTTGTACTATTGTAGCTCTTTTCTTATGTTCATTATTCCTTAGTTTAGTTTCTTTGTTGTTTATTTTTGGGAGTCTTTTTCAGAATTTGAGGTTTCAACTTTCTAAGGATTTGAGTATCTATTTAACTCTTTTTAAAATTTAGTTTAATTTAAGCTAAACTGTGAGAGCTAAGTGGTCTGATTTTGTATTTCTCTTTTAGTTGATATTAAAATGCAAACTTCCCTAGCTGTGAGATCGATTCTTGAATGAATACAGCAGCCAAAAAAGCAAACAAATTTTTTTATATATAATTCAGCTCTTATTGCCCTTTTGCTTCACCATGCTTCTATTTCTCTTTCTTTACCCTTTTTTTGGAAATCATTAGCATAACTCTTTTTTAAAAAAAAAAAAAAAAATAATTGATAATATTTTTATAAGATATTATTATTTTTACAATTGAACTCGTTATTTTTAAAGTCAATATCCGATCAACATTGCCATAAAAACATAACTATCTGATATATCATATTAAACAAATATAAAATGCAAGTCAATATGAATATTAAGAATATGAATATAGACAAGCTTTCTTTTTTACCACCACATAATTTTCCAAAATATCTCATGAGTTCTCTGCTAAACTCCATGACTTTAGCATTTCCCGTAAATATCTTATTTTGGGAGAAAAATCCTAGTTGCAAATGTGAAGCCCTTCCTCATCATGTGTCATTGGTTAATATTTTTGTGCTTCAAACTTAACAATGGTTTATTTGTTTATGTTCATCTTTAAACTTGGTAATTATTTTTACATTAAAGTCTAAATTAGGTGATTATTTTCAAATTGAGGTTTGAATTTTTTTTTTGGTTCAACATTTTTCAAAGAAATATCTTGAACTAATTCAAACAAAAAAGTGTTTGCCCCCATATGAGAACAATTGCCATATTCAAAGATCTAATGTTTTAATCTGTATTTTTGTAAAAGAAAACAGAAGAAGCAATTTGATTCTTTTTGGAAGGTTGATTATCAAATTCAACTTTTTTTTTAAAGATTAAGGATCAATTTGATAAAATATATAAATGTTAAAGGTTAAATTATCATTATGCCATTTCTAAATACAAAGCATAATAAAGCTATCAACTTGTGCATATTGCTACTCTTCTGTCCAATAGCAGTTTGTGAAACTTGGATACGATTATAACACCATATCACGGGCAATTTATTAAAATATACCAAAATTAAAAAAATTTACGAAAATGGGCCGAAAATTTAATTATTCACGGAAAAGGGTCATTTTCTCCCAAAACGCATCCACATCAGCTCGTTTTGGGGGGATGTAGTAGGAAAGCGCTCCCTTGAGGGAGGGCTTTTGCCCTCCATCCCCCGATAGACTTTTCAACTATTTTTAGTGTTAGGGTATGAGTTTTTAGGGTTTTAGGGCTACGATTAAGGGATTTTTAGGGTCGTAGGGTTTAAGATTTTTAGGGGAAAATTAATGGACTAGATTATAGGGTTAATTAATTAGAATAATTTTAAGTTTAGGGTTTTGGGAAAAATATATCAGCAAAATAAAAATTATTTGAATTTTTTTTTTGATTGTATCTGGCAAGATAATTTTGAGAAGACGTTTCGAACAAATAGTGCCCAAAACGCTTCAAGCGTGATGCACCATCAAGAAGAGTATCGAAAAAGCTCCCACGTGGACGCTTTTGCTACGCTTTATCTGGGTAAATAATTTTGAGAAGACGTTTCAACAATAGTGACCAAAACGCTTCAAGCAGGATGCATCGCTTTAAAAAGAGTATCAAAAAGCTCCCACATGGACGCTCTTTTGCTCTGAGAGTATCTCGGCAAAATAATTTTGAGAAGACGTTTATGAACAAATAGTGGCCAAAACGCTTCAAGCGGGATGCACTGTCGGAAGAGTATCAAAAAGCTCCCACGTGGACGCTTTTGCTACTGAAGAGTATCCGGTAAAATAATTTTGAGAAGACGTTTTCAACAACTAGTGACCAAAACGCTTCAAGCGGGGATGCACCGTCGGAAGAGTATCAAAAAAGCTCCCACGTGGGACGCTCTTTTGCTACTGATTGTATCGGTAAAATAATTTTGAGAAGACGTTTCTGAACAAATAGTGACCAAAATGCTTCAAGCAGGATGCACTGTCAGCAAGAGTATTGAAAAAAGCTCCCACGTGGATGCTCTTTTGCTACAGTAGTCTCTGGTAATCCTTAGACTATAAATCAGCCAAATTTAATTCTCAGGTTGCATAACAGAAATTGAGGCAAAAGAAAAATAGAAACTAAAAATGAGTGCACGTATTAATGCTATTATTTATTACGATGGTGAGGTTTGTGACACCGAAAATGGTGTTGTTTTTTTATCGGAGAACACATCGCGATTGAGTTTTAATCGGAACATAGATTTGACAGAACTTCACAAAAGAATTAGGCGTAAAATTTTCAGAACAACGCCAATGAAAGTTTAGCCTATTAAGTATAGATTTTACGCTTCGGTTGATTCAGTGAGATATGACTCATTCGACATCAAAGGTCCTCGGAGCTTTGAGGCAATGGTGGAGACTCATCTTGCCAATGGATCACCCTATCTTGAGGTATATGTACAATTTTCATCGCCAAGTGATCTTCCTTCGACTTCAACATCTACTGCTATTCGAGGGGAATACACGACCTCACTTTGTTAGTGGGAGGCAGAATACGGAAGTGCCCGTGTTTGGTGGTAGTATGGAAAACACAACCCCTGCACGACACTCGGTTGGTGGATGGGACATGTATATCATTTCTTCGATGTTGGATGCTAGAAATACGTATTGGGGAACGTCATCAACTTCTAGTGGTTGGCAATCCACATATGATTGGGAACGTTATGAAAGTTGTTTAAGAAGGGATAATGTACTCCCCATGACATCCACCGGCGAGGGGCCCTTGTTTGTTGCAGATGATGGTGGGTCGGATGATGAGTCAGATGCTGATCCACCTCGAGAGCCAGGGCCCGATGGTGTAGAAGTTGCATTATTTTCTGAACCGGAGCCTGTTCCAACCGTATCTGAAGATGTTGAAGGCAGTTCAGATGAAGAAGAAGAAGATCCGCTATTCAGGGCGTACTCGCCTCCAGACTACATGTATAATGTCGATCTATCGCAAGACGATGCATTGGAGTTTCCTGAACTACCACACAGAACGCGTGACCGTACAAGTTCGTTGTTGGATTCGGGCGAATTAGAAGTTGGTAAAGAGTTTTCCAACAAGGATACTTTTCTTGGTGCATTGAAACAATATAGCATTAAGAACGGGGTTAACTACAACGTGGTTAAATCCAAGTTCAATAAGTACGAGGCGAAGTGTGCAGTGCAAGACGGTACATGTTCATGGAAAATCATGGCCTCGTTGAGGAAAAGGACATGCTTGTGGGAGATCAAAAAGTACAAAGGTCCATATACATGTCTTGCCAGTACAGTATCACTAGGTGTTCAAGGTTTTTGAATAATACTAATATTACGTAATGTTGCATTATTTAACGTACTTCGTTGACAGGTGTTTCACAAGATCATCCAAAGATAGATTTAGAGATGTTGGCTGACTTAATAATACTGACGGTGAAGGCCGATCCCAAGACTACAGTGCCGACCCTAATTGGCAATATTTGTAGCCAATTGGGGTACATGCCCTCTTACCGGAAGACTTGGATAGCCAAGCAGAAAGCGTTGGAAAAGTTGCATGGTCGGTGGGACGCTTCATATAATGAAGTGTGACAGTGGTGTTAGGTGCTGGAGAGATATGTCCCAAGCAGCATAACAGACCTTGAAACGGAACCAGCGTACTACAACGATCGATTGCTCCGTGGATGCCAAGTGTTCAAGCGTCTATTCTGGACATTTAAGCAATGTCGAGACACATTTATATACTGCAAGCCATTAGTCCAAATTGACGTACCTTTATGTATGGTAGATATACGCATCGGCTATTGCTAGCTGTGGCACAGGACGACAGTGGGAGAATCCTTCCAATTGCGTTTGCAATAACACCGGGGAGTCAGCTGATGACTGGGATTTCTTCCTATCTAGGTTAAGGAGGCATGTCTACCTCCAACCTGATATATGCGTTATATTAGATCTAGGCCCTAGAATACTAGCCGCAATAGAGCGACAGGGACACCATCGATATTGCCTAAGGCATGTTGCGTCCAACTACCACGGGTAACATCGATCTACAAGTTAACGACGGCAAGTGACCAATATGGATATGTAATATCTATTAATATAATTTCAATTGTAATATTCAATTTATTCTAAATTGAAGAGTGGTATGTAATATTAGCTATCAACTTATATTGGCAGGGTACGAGATTAATAAGGACCGTTTTCAGGAGATGTTGGCGAGTTTGCGAGAAGTTAACGAAGAAGGCGCAAACTACCTATGCAATATTCCTTTCGAATAGTGGACACAAGCATACGATGGCGGCCTATGATATGGTCATATGACCTCAAACCTGGCCGAATGCATAAATTTTGTTCTAAAAGGAACACGCCATTTTTTGGTAACATCGGTTGTGCGAGAGACATTTTCATTTAGCGGCACTATTTTTGAAGCGAGCAGCGAGTTATAAAGGCCAAATGCAAGGAGGCCATGTATGGTGCGTGAAGGTCTTGAAAGAAATTAATAAGGGGAAGGCACGGGCTAACACCATGCACAGAGTGTGTCACGATCGCGACAACCTATGGTTTCGCGTGACGGAGTTTGACAGACCGAACCAAGGTATTGTTGGCAGGCAATATCGTGTACACTTGAGAAATAGGACCTGCGACTGTGGGATATTTGATGCACTTCGTTACCCATGCGCTCATGTACTTGCGGCTTGTCAGAATCTCCGTCTGGATCCCATAAGCTATGTCGACGAAGTGTATAAAATAGAAAAACATGTACAACGTTTGAAGACACGTATTCCCACCAGTCCCAAATGAACGTAAGTGGCCGTCTATATCGCTTGCACCGTATAAGCTGTTAACGGATAGACAACTGCGGCGAAAACCAAAAGGTCGACCTTGCTCGACTAGAATACGCAACAATATGGATATCCGAGAAATGACCAACCAACGGAAGTTATGCGGATGGTGTAGGAACCCAGGCCATACATCTCGCTCGTGTCCAAATCGGAATAGTTGATAGTCTTCTTAGCATTTTTGTCTCTTGGTGGCTATGTAAATTCTATTTATTTCTTGATGAAAATGGTGAACTTTTGTAGAAGGACTAAGCTGCAAAACAAAATAAAAAAATAAAAAATAAATTACAATAAAAAAATCTTGGACTATATTTTTATTAAATTTATAAAAATTCTATTACAATAAAATAATAAATAGTTTTTATTTTATTAAATATATAAAAATAAATTACAATAAAAATAAAAATAACTTTTACTTTATTAAAAATAAAAAATTAAATTACAATAAAAATAATAAATAAATTTTACTTTATTAAAGATATAAAATTAAATTACAATAAAATAATAAAATTTTTTATTTTATTAAATATATAAAAATAAATTACAATAGAAAAATAAAAACAACTTTTACTATATTAAAAATAAAAAATAGATTAAAAATAAAAACAACTTTTACTTTATTAAAAATAAAAAATATATTAAAAAATAAAAACAACTTTTACTTTATTAAAAATAAAAAATTAAATTACAATAAAAATAAAAATAACTTTTACTTTATTAAAGATATAAAAATTAAATTACAATAAAATAAAAATAACTTTTACTTTATTAAATATATAAAATTAAATTACAATAAAAATAAAAATAACTTTTACTTTATTAAAGATATAAAAATTAAATTACAATAAAAATAAAAAAACTTTTACTTCATTAAAAATAAAAAAGATTAGAAAATAAAAATAACTTTTATTTTATTAAATATATAAAAATAAATTACAATAAAAAATAAAAAATGGCGGTCGGGGTCAATGTTGGTGCTACTCGGAATCAAGTGCCACATGGGGTGGTCGATTTACATTCTACTGGTTCCTCCTTCTTCTAGCTTCCATGGGTACTGGAACCTCAAAGGGATTTTGGTTCCTCCGGCAAGGGGTCTGGTTGTGGGTGTTGGGAGGATGACCCACCTTGATAAAATAAAGACTGGGGAGGTGTTTGTATAAACCATAGCGGGGGTGTCTGAATCCCATACGGCGAAGGAGGCTGCAAAAAAGAAGAGCTCCCCGAAGGCGCCTCGTGCGATCCCTCGAGCAACAGGGGCCTCAAGATCGGCTGGCCAGTCCGAGTAGTCGGGAACGGATTCGAACCGGACCATGTATTCCAACCTACCGTGGGACTTGGAAAAGGAAACATATAAGGGTTAGGATACATATAAAGGCTAGGGTACGCACCTGGTATAATCTGAAAAGGCTGTGATGTGGGTGTTGTCGGCTGAAGTGTTGGGCCCGGTGACTGTGTGGGTGCTGTTGATGGGCCCGGTGGTTCTATCGGTGCTATTGATGGTCCCGTCTCATCACCCTTCTCCTTGGATTTAAAGGGCCCCATCGTTCCCTTTGTTCACAAAGTTACCGTTGCCTCTCCTCTTTCGATAATAAATACGGCTTGCCATGGATCCTAAACCATGGCATGTATTCTGGCAAGCACGTTAACTCAGGAACGATGATCGATTCTCGAGTAGGTATATGATCATACCGGTTCTCCCACATTTTGATATATGCTGACCAAAATCTTGGTCAATCCGTATGCAACTGCCTTAAGTCGACTTTGTGCTCATCATCGAGCACCTCAGGTGCCACGAGAATCAGTTGTCGGAATCCAAATTGATGCAGAACCCAATCTGACTGGTGCATCTCCACGGTGGTATAGTTGATCAATGGGACCTTCACATGCCAAAGGTTTATATTTTGAAAGAACTCCTCCGGAATTACTGCCCGAATTGCCGGATCCTCGTATGGTATCCATTGAAACTATATTAACATGATAAAAATATTAGTTATATACATAATACTAAATACTAAATACGAAATACTAAATTCTAAATACGAAATACGAAGCGACTATTTTATTACAAAATTTAATTAAAATTTAATACTTACTTGTGATTCTGATCGTTGGTTTAATAGAAGCCATATATCTTCAAGCGAGGTAGGTATTCCAATATAACTTGCCGAATGGTTCCACCTAATTAAATAAATTTTAGCATACAATTATATTTTAAATCTACGTAATAATTATAAAATCTAATATTAAATTTACCTCGTTATAAGTGGGAATGTATATGGGTGGTTGACTCGAGGACGTAAAAACGGAAATCGAAATCGTGGCCATAGTTGCATAGTGATAGGCAACCTTCGATTTTCGCTTTATTCGACCGCGTCGCCCCACACATCTCCCGATACAATTTTGCTAGCAAGGCAGACCCCCAACTCAATTCACCGGCTACTCTAAAATCAATGAGTTTCAACAGCCACCTTAGGTGTACGAGGTTTCGTGACAGGTCCGGCATCAAATAGCCTCCAATCGTCTCAAGAATGTATGCCCGAGCATACTGTATTCTTTCTATTTCAGTCGAACCATTATTCAGCTCCGGGAATGTGTCTCGTAACCAGCCCATCTCTATCCAACCTCCGTAAATGTTTCCGGAATAGCACCTAAAAGCTCGTAGCATATGGCGACCCAATCGGCAGAAGTTGCAGACCCGGTGACTACGTACCCATCCACCGGCAATCCCAATTACAAATGCACGTCTTCTAGAGTGATAGTACACTCTCCGCATGGAAGATGGAAAGTGTGCGTCTCGGGTCTCCACCTCTCTATCACCGCACTGATTAACTTCGATTCCAACTTGCACCCCCGCCCTATCGTGGCCACGTGCCAAAAACCCGCTTCTCACAAGTAATTATCGATCAACGGCGATGGAGGACTAGACATATTGCGAACATAGCATTGAAACACCCGATCTACAGACTGTTTGACAAATTATAAAATAAAATTTAATTAAAATTGCATAAACTTAAAAAATATTAAATAGTATTGAAAAATTAAATTAAAATTAAAATTAAAATTAAAACTTACCATTGTCATTTGATCGACGGAAATGTGATTATTGTCGAGACGAATTAATTCCCTGGCCATTGCTAATACGATCGAATATTTTAAAATTTATCAAAAAAAATATATTTGAAAAAATTTTAAAAAGGGCTTTTTTCTAAATATTAAAGGACTATTGTGAAATTTGAGAGGAAGTTTCAAGGAATTTAAGAGAAATTTGAGAAGAATTTGAGAAGAATTTGAGAGAAAGTTGAGAGAAAAATTAATAAGGACTTCGTTGTGAAAAAATAAAAGGGTGGGGGTATTTATAGTTTTTTTTTTTGACCGTTGGAGGCCCAAATGGTAAAAAAATTTGATTGTTAGAAGAGAAAGCGCTCCCTCAAGGGAGCGCTTTCTCACGATCCCCCAAAATCTGTTGACGTGGATGCGTTTTGGGGGAAAATAACCATTTTCCGTAAATAATTAAATTTTCGGCTCATTTCTATAATTTTTTTAATTTTAGTATATTTTAATAAATTGCCCCCATATCACGGTTGCGGAATTTGTGTTCTATTTCCATCCATGATTGTTTGCTTCTCTTATTGGAATCTGTGGTTCGAGGAATGTGTTACCATCAAAAGCCCAACCTTAATGGTCTCTGCTCTAATTCATCCACGTTGATAGTTGAATCGAATTTAAGTTAGTGTAAATATTTAATTTTATTTTTATAATTTTAGTTAAGTCAAAATTAAATTAGTTTAATTTATATAATTTATAGTTAAATCAATTTAAATTAGTCTAAAATTTAAGTTTATTTTTATAAATTGTATAAAAATATTTATGTTTTTATTATTTTAAAATTATTTTAAACAACCATTAATCATCAAACCAATTCTTATAATATCATTCATATCATTCAAAACCTAGTATTAACAAGAATTTAAACAACACAAGTCATTTATTAGTTTTCCAATGACTAGATTTTGAAAATTGGCTTGAATAGTCTTGGTGCTTTTTATTTGTAACGCGTTGATAGGTTTTAGGTCCATTTCTACTATTTATTATGAGTAACTCTAATTTAGTTATTTTAATTATCGTAATTTTTGAATTTAAAATTTTAGTCTTGATATAAATGATGGTTGTTAAATTCATTAAGTTAAATTAAAATTTTACTTAACAAGCATATTATTACATGTGTAATTAACTTTAATTATAATTAAATTCTCTAAACTCTCCTATATAAAGAGAGTCTTGGGTAATTATTTTTCACACACTTAAATCAAGAGAAATTTATAAAGAGAAAATTCTCAGAAGAAATTATTTCAGAAAATTTCTAGATATATTTTTCTTATTTACAACTTGGCCTAAAAGTTTAGAGAAATTGCAAAATTATCTCATTAGTAATTTTTGTGAATTTCTTTTTTTGATTCAAAGCAAGACTACACTCGGCAAACGTGAGCTTGAAGATAGTGAAGAAGACTACTAGTCAAAACGTTCATCCCAGACGAATCGAAAATGTAAAATTTTAATTAAGTGTTTATTACTTTAGATATTACAACCAAGTTCTAGTTTTGGAAAAAAAAAATAAAACTCTAATTTTTCTCAAACCTATTTTTCGTTGTGTTTTCCAAACCCGATTTTTCATCAAGCTCTACCTGTGTCATCTATTTACAGGAAAAAATAGGAAAATCCTAACTGAATTAGTAAAACACAAATAATATTTATTTAATAGAAAATAATATTCTACTCTAAGTAGAATGGGGTGGGTAACACACCCTAGTAAATAATACTAGAGATGCCGCCCCTCTTTCTTATAATGAGTGGATTTGGGACTCTCCTGTATTGGGTCCAATTTTATGTGCTTTTAACCGAATACATGTTTTTTATTTCTCAAAATACTTTATAATTTAATACAACCCAATACATGTTTTCTATTTCTCAAAATAAATATAATTTATTTAATTTAGTTAGATAAGTTATTTTTCCAATTAAAAATCTTCTCAATCCAATTCTAATTACGTTAAAGTCATTGTATTTTTACCATAAAAGAGTCTATGAGGAAATATATTTGATTTTCATATTCGATGGATTCACAATGACTAATTAATTTAATTTCATTTTCAAACTTCAATTATTTAATTAAATAATTAATAATTCGAAAAACTTAAATTACTTCTCAAGACAGTTTTATACTTAGTGAGAAAACATTTTCATTTGTAAATGTGACCCATTTCTCCAACTTCATCATTTCCATCCATTTTTTTTTCATTCGGTTCTACATGTAATTCATTTCTTGTTTCAACGAGCTAGCGGAGGGACCGACTGGACATATTTAATTAGGGCTCAAATAATTTATAATTAAATTTTATATTTTCACCTACTAATAATAAACTATTTAGTTAAAAAGTCATTTCACTGTAGTATCACAATTGAGCTCTCCCCAATTACATACCATTACGAAAGTTATTTAATTAGTGTTTGTGAATGACCTTGTCATAAGTGTGTTACCCTCATAGGATATCCTTAATCTCTTTGGGATAAATTCGTTCTCCCAATATGATTCTATTTTATCTAATGGTAACCATTACATCTTTCTTCATGAAAATCCAATTACTAGAAAATAGTAATTAAGTCATTTATCACAAAGACAAATGACCTGTGACCACGTTTACTTTTCATCTATCATATAATGTCAATGAGAGGATATCGTTTACCCATTAATTGGGCTATGAATTCCACTATTGTGACTGATGATATATACTGTAGAAGTCGTATACTCAAGCATTAGCTTTTGGTTCTTATCTATTTAAACTCAAGCTTTTACTTACATCAAATATATGATTCACGCATACATAGTCCACCATCCACTTAGAATTAAGGTATTCCACACTATGAACATCACAAGTGAAAAAAAATCTATAAACGAATTTAAGATCTATTCTACTTGAGTCATGTCCGATGTACTCTCAGTCAAGTCAGTTCTATATATGACCCTATCTTCTGGAAGTCATCTGCTCTGATGCCCAGGATAAAATATCTCTTCAATTGAACTTGATAGATGACATATTAGTCTTGCAACCGAGTTGCTCATTTTTTATTAGATTAAAGACATGTTTAGGTTCATCTACTAATACAAGTTGTCTTTCCATATTACAACCATATGACGTAATACTTAGTATTAGTTAAACATTAAATAACAAGTGAACCAATATTTTCTTCTGTTCCATTTTGCTTTGTATGCAAAAAGATTGAGGACAATATACAAAGGGTTTTAATTTAATTAATGGATATTATTATTAAACCAATTTGTTTGAAAACAATATAGAAAACGAATATACTATATTTAGGGTATTGGATCTAACAGTATCCCACTTGCCCTAGTGAAGTAGATGAGTCATATTTTGTATTCCCATGCTCTCTATGTAACGACCCAAAAGTTAGTGGTATCGAAAGGTATGGTTTCAAGATCCCATTTTCGTAAACCAAGCACGTAAAATATTTACAGAGTTATAATATAGGTGAGTTGAATTTTGAATAGGTAATTTTATTGAATTAGTGATTAAATAAGGTATAAGGACTAAATCGTAAAGGCAGAAAAACTATGATTACTAAAGAAACTTCAATTAGAACTTAAATTAAGGGCCTTAAGTAACAATTTTACCACTATGGATAGTATAGTGGATGATAGTAACAAGGTTAATTGTTTTGTTTAAATAAAATAATTGTTTTGTTAAAATTAAAGTAAAAAGAAAATTTATATTATATGTATATTACTTAAGATAATGGGGGAAGACAAAAATGTCATCTTTTTCCTCCCTATCCAAAAAGTTAAGAATGAAAAGGTGCTAAACGCCAACTTAGGGTTTCGAAAGTTTTAACCTTAAAATTCAAGTAAGTCGTCTATTATGTTTTTGTAATTTTTATGTTTTTGAATTTCAAGAGCTTAATTTAGTTGACCTGTGTGTTATTTTTCATAACTGCTAAAGTTTTGGGAGGATGCCATTGTTGAATCTTTGAATTTTTAAGTACTAATTTGATAGATTTTAAGTGTAGTAGTATAAAGGGACTAAATTGTAAAGTTAATTAATGATTTTGTTCAATAGGGACTAAAATAAATTTTTTTAAATTTGTAGTGGAAATGAGAAATAGGAGGTCCATTTAAGACTATAGTGAAATCGGGTTGAAAATTTGAGTTCTAGATTTAAAGTTGTGTTAGTCACAGTTTTAGGGACTAAATTGAATAAATTGTAAAAGTCGTATAAATTTGAAATTGAATGTGAAATTGTTTGTATACTGATGATTTGGTATTTTTGTGTTAATTTGTATCTAAAGTCAACCCAAATTCATCAAAAAAGAAAGAAAAAGACAGAGTTATCGACAAATAGCTCGGAGTTTACAGTTTGTGTTTCTATAACATGAACGACCTTGATTTACTGCGTTATGAATTATTTTGCATGGTATAAGGTGAGTCAGTTTTGGATAAAATGAATTGACTTAGCTTAATTTGAATAGATCGATAGAGATGAGAACTAAATTGAATAAATAATAAAATGTTGCATATTGATATAAATGTGAAATTGAATCTATAATGTGATGAGTTATGTTGCCATATGCATGAATCAATGACTTCATGATGAGATTGAGTAATAAAATGAGACAATGGTATATTAATGAAAGTTGAGAAATGGTTGCTCTATTAACTGTTTGGGTAAGGTCGGGTATAATTGACATGCCATAAGATAGGAAAAGTTCAAGGTTACTTTGAATATGTGTCAATGAGGAAATGGGTGCCAAATCACTTTGGTTATACCGATGAGCTCAGGGTGCAACTTATTACTTAAAACTTGTCCGATGAGGCACTGGGTGCCAAACTGGTGTGATTGGTTGGATCCGTGTATCCGTCCAAGTCTGAGTCAGATTAATATGGAGTTGAAAATGTAAATGAAATGGGATTGAAATGAATCAACATTAAAATTGATGATATATTGCATTTGATGTTGTATGGATAGTTGGTTTAATGACAATGCATGATTAAATATTTGGTTGACATATGCACCATACGATTATTAATCGATGTCTTTTCATGTTTTATATTACGTCTTAATATTTAGATTATAGAAATACTAGTGAGTTCACACTAAGCGTAAGATTTTATTTTTCATGCACAGATTAGGTTTTGTTTGTGTACGCCTTCAGACATCTACATCTATCAGAAATCCCAGACTCAACAAGCATGGTGAATATTCCTTTTTGTCATAATATATGGCATGCACCTAAGTGTGTCATTTGATATGTTGTGATGTTTGAGTAAGTAAATGTAGACGTTAATAGTTTGATTAAGTAATGATGTTATGGTTAATGTTTGATATTTTGGGATAAATGATGCATGTGTATATGTGTTAAGTAATAATGGTACAAATCATGTTATTATAAGTGTGTGATGTAGTGCGTTTGGTATAAGATAACATGATAGGTAGATTTCTATGTACCCAAAGTTTGGTTGATGTTGAATGGTATAAGATAATGTAGTAAAGTATAGTAAGTATATATAGAGTAAGAGTGGATGCTATGGAATAGTAGTTTGTGTTGAATCATGTGCAATGATAAATTAGTACATTGATGACTATTGGTAATAGAAAGAATAGGTAATGGATGAGAGAATGAATGAATAAAGTGCATTTGAAATCTTTGACACAATTTGGATTGAAAATACTATGATGATAGTTAGTTGAATGTGATGATGCTTGAATATGAATTAGTATGTTTTTTGTAACAGTCTGGTTTATACCCTAGTCAGAACAGTGGTTTCGAAACCATAAATTCGAGTCTGTATAGTATTTTAATATTATATTCTGTGCTATTGATGAGTGTTTAAGCATGTGTTAAAGTTTCGTAAGCTAATTTTTCTGTTTATTTGTTTAATTTGATTAAAGGATTGAATTGCATCAAATGCAAACTAGCATGCTTTTTGTTAAGGTATCAATGTGTTGTGGCTTTGAAAAGATAGAGGCCTTATATGGTAATTAAACCACTTACAAGTTAGTGGATGGTAGATGGCCGAATATACCCTTATTGTTAATTGTTTCAAATGTTTAATAAATGGCTAATTTGGTAAAATGCCTATTATTATGTTTGTAATAAAATAATTAAAAAGAAGATGAGTGTTATCATCTCTTATTATCACCGAATATTGAAAGAAAGAAAGAAAGAAAGAAAGAAGAATGTTGAGCTAGGTTCGGCCATTAAATTGCTTGATTAAGGTATGTTTCAACTTTGGATTTTGATGATTTTTATGTTTTTGAGATTGTTGCTTAGTCTACTATCAAGCCCATGTCTCAATTTTGTGTATTGATGATGTTTGTGAGATATGCCATTGATGATATGTTGAGCTTTATGATTAGCTTAGTTGTAAAATGAAAGATTTGAGCTAGATGAACATACTTTGTTCTTGAATTTTTGATGAATTTAGCTAATTAAGGCTAAATTGAGAAAATAGTAACTTGAGGGATTAAATTGTAATTTTGATAGAAAATATGGGCTTGTATGAGATGTATGAACATTCGGCTAAGCATAAGTATGTGATGATTTTGTGAATTTGATGTTTTGAGAAAAATAGACTAAATTGATAAATTGTGCAAATGTGAGGGTTAAATTGCAAATAGCCCTAAATGTGTGTCCTTGGATTGAATTGAATGAGTTAGTGAATAAAAGAGTTAATTCTGAATATGTATAGATCAAGAACCGAGGAAAAGGACTTAGATCGCGGGAAAGTGAAAGTAACCGAGTAGTCGTTTCCATTTCCGTAAAATTGAATCCGAGATAAGTCATTATGCAAATAAGCGTATTTTTATTGAATTGAGCATATTTATATGTCTATTGATGATAATGAATGTTTATGAGATGATATGCATATGAATTTCGAGATAAGGCTGACTTAGTGTTGATATCCGAGAAGTCCCGAACGAACCTAGGAATAGATAGGATTAGCTATGTCATGACATAGGTATCTGTTCTGTTTTATTATGTAAGACCACGTCTGGGACGTTGGCATTGAATTGAGATTTGTGTAAGACCACGTCTGGGACGTTGGCATCGATATGAGCTTTACGTGTAAGACCATGTCTGGGACATCGACATCGTATTGATTCGTATAAGACCTTGTTTGGTTGATATCTGAATACACGCAAGACCTCATCTGGGAAGTTGGCATCGTACGACTAATCCAAGCTTTATGAGTATCCTATTAGATTCCTAGCAGTTTAACGGGCAAAGTCCGAGCTATGAAAACTTACGTGAAAGTATATTTGTTTCAGGTACGTTTGGTATGTACACTAAGTGTGTATAAAAGGTAAGTACCTATGTGACTTTGATTTGAAGAAATGTATGAATGAATATGAAATTGTGAATGAGATACAAGAATGATTATGAAAGAGCTATGTCTATATATGATTCTTGAAATGATGAATGTGTCAAATATGGCCAAGAATATAGATTTAAGCATATATGTGAGAAAGTTGCTATGAATATGAATTGTGCCAATGTTTATATATGTTTATATGATTTACATATTAAGCTTATTTGTATATGACTTACTAAGCTTTTGGAAAGCTTACTTTGTGTGTGTGTTTTCTCTGTTTTATAGATCGTCAAAGCTACTGAAGGCTCGGGACCGTCAAGGATCATCATCACACTACTCAACTTGTTTTTGGTACATTATGGAAGATGCATATATAGTTAGATAAGGCATGTATAGGCTAGTTATTGGGATAAGCATGAAAGGTGAACTTAGCCATATGAATTGGCTATTTATATGTTGGCATTATGTTTGAATGAATGTGTTATATGATGCATATCTTGATATGGTTTGAAGCACATGAAATGGTTAAGTTGTTAGGTAGTATTTGGATTAATTATGCTTATGATGTATATGTTTTAGTCTTGAAAGTTGGCATGGTTGAATTTGGTATTGAATGTATAGGTTGAATGGTTATTTTGGTATGTTTTGGTTGCTATATATGCATGAGAAGTGTAGGTGATTGGTTTGTACGTTTGACCCTAAGTGGGTGGCATTTTGGCCTTGCAAATGGCCTATAATGTCACATGGTTGTGGCACACGGGCGTGCCTAGTGACCGTGGGGCTAAGTCAGTAGCTAACTTAGGAGCACACGGCCAAGATACATGGGCGTGTCTAGTAGCCGTGTGAAGAAGTCAGTATATGGCCTAGAAACACACGGCCTTAGCACAAGGACGTGCCTGGTAGCCGTGTGGTTTTGACAGGATCGACCACGGCCAAGGTACATAGGCGTGCTTGGTGGCCGTGGGGTAAAGTCAGTATCTACCACAGGGTAGACACACGGGGGTGTCTAGCAGCCGTGGGAGGCACACAGCCTTCCTACACGGGCGTGTAACCCCTGAAACTTTAAAAATTTTTAAATTTCTGAGAATTTTGTATGTGTTTTAGTTTAGTCCCGACCCCGTTTATAAGCATGATTAAGGTCTCGATGACCTATTTAAGGGACTCTATGTTTGAGGATGATGAATGGTTGTATGAAATTTCTGTAAATCTTTCCAATCTATCTGGTAATATCCTTAACCCTAATTCAGCGATGGATACGGGATAGGGGTGTTACATTTGATTGGTATCAGAGCTACGGTTTAGTCGATTCTCGTACTAACGTAGCGTGTCAGAGTCTAGCTATACATGCCATATATCCTAATTGTCATAGTGTGATGAATCCTGACATATAAAATGTGATTTTTTTATAGTAATAGATCCCGAAAGAGCCGTAGCTGATGACGTAGAAAGTAATGCGCCTGCTCCCGAACAAGGGACAGCGTTCTCTGATCCGAGACCGGCACGAGCGGTCACGAGGAAGAAGCTAAACAAGCTTTCTTCCAAATGATGAGTGAATGGTTCACTCTATTTGTAAAGAATAACCCGACTGTTTCGCAACCCTCACCCCTGATTAATCCCTCTCAAACATCTGATATACCTCCGATAACAAATTTGAATTTGTGGAATAAGCTTTCGGTTGACAAGATCTGTAAGTATGGGACTGAAGAGTTCCGGGCTACTAATGATGATAATGCTGAAAAAGTTGAGTTCTGGTTAGAAAATACTATTAGAGTATTCGATGAAATGTCTCTGACTCCAGATGAATGCATAAAGTGTGTTGTATCGTTACTCTGAGATGCAGCTTACCAATGGTGGAAAACCTTGATTTCTGTTGTTCAGAAAGAACGAGTTACATGGGACTTCTTTCAAATTAAGTTCCGGAAGAAATACATCAGCGAAAGATTCATGGATCAGAAACGGAAGAAATTTTTAGAATTAAAGTAGGGCCGAATGACTATTACTGAATATGAATGAGAGTTCGTGAGATTAAGCCAGTATGCCCGAGAATGTATATCATCTTAAGCAATAATGTGCAAAAGATTCGAAGATGGTCTTAATGAAGATATTCGCTTGTTAGTCGGGATCTTAGAAATAAAAGAGTTTGCTGTACTCGTTGATCGAGCATGCAAAGTTGAAGCACTCAGGAAAGATAAAAGAAAAGCTGAGTCTGAAGCCCGTGATATGAGAAAGAGATTTTTGAGCAAGTCATTTCAGTTTGCTTCAAAAAGATTCAAAGATGATCAAAGTCATTCAAGAGATAATATGGGACATTCAAACAGAAATCCAGTTAGATAGCAGATGAGTTCCAAAACTCCAATAACTTTAGTGGCCAATGTTGGTAATGTCTGGACCGAGAGACCTGAATGTAAACATTATGGAAAAAGGCATCTTGGAAGCTGTAGATTAAATGACAGAGCTTGTTTTAGATGTGGATCACTTGATCATTTTATCCGTGATTGCCCTGAGTCTGTCGAACCAGAGATTGTTCAGAATTTGAGACCTGATAATGCACCTGTGAGAGGTAACCTTCAAAGAATGTAAGAAATGGTAGTGGTAGTTAGAGAACTACGAGAGACACTGTTGCAAGATCTAAAGCTAGAGCACCTGCCAGAGCGTATACTATTCGAGCTCGTGAGGAAGCTTCATCTCCAGATGTTATAACGGGTAATTTTACACTTTATGATACTTTTGTGATTGCATTGATAGACCCTGGTTCTACACATTCATATATATGCATGAATTTAGTATTCAGTAAGACTTTGCTTGTAGAGTCTACTGAGTTTGCTATAAAAGTATCAAACCCCTTAGGTAAAAGTGTCCTTGTCGACAAAGTGTGCAAGAACTGTCTGTTAATGTTTCAAGATATTTGTTTCCCTGCTGACTTGATGCTTTTGCCATTTGATGAGTTCGATATTATTCTGGGTATGGACTGGTTGACATTGTATGATGCTATTGTGAATTGTAAAAGAAAAACTATTGATTTGAGATGTCCAAATGATGAAATTGTACGGGTTGAGTCTAATGATTTGAATGGATTGCCTGCTGTGATATCGGTATTGAAAGCTCAAAGATATTTGAAAAAGGGGTATAAAGCATATTTTGCTTATGTGATTGATTCGAAAGTGTCTGAAAGGAAAGTTGAATCAGTGCCTATTGTCTGTGAGTTTTCTAATGTATTCCCTGAAGAATTATCGGGTTTGCCTCTGATAAGTGAAGTTGAATTTGGTATTGATATATTACCTGGTACAACACCTATTTCGATAGCTCCGTATAGAATGGCACCAACAGAATTGAAAGAGTTAAAGTCACAGTTGCAAGAATTGACTGATAGAGGATTCGCTAGACCGAGTTTTTCACCTTGGGGTGCTCCTATTTTGTTTGTGAAAAAGAAAGATGGTACGATAAGAATATGTATTGATTATCGTCAGTTGAATAAGGTGACAATAAAGAATAAATATCCGTTGCCTAGAATTGATGGCTTATTTGATCAGTTAAAAGGGGCTATTGTATTTTCCAAGATTGATATGAGATCGGGATATTAATAGTTGAGAGTGAAAGATTCAGATATACCGAAAACTACTTTCAGATTGAGGTACGGGCATTATGAATTTTTAGTATGTCATTTGGACTAACCAATACCCTACTTTTTTTATGGATCTGATGAACAGAATTTTCAGACCGTACCTAGATAGATTCGTTGTGGTGTTCATGGATGACATATTGATTTATTCACGTGATAAAGATGAGCATGCTGAACATCTGAGGATTGTATTGCAAACTTTAAGAGAAAAGCAATTGTATGCGAAATTCAACAAATGTGAATTCTGGTTACACGAGGTTGGTTTTGTAGGACATATTGTGTCAGCTTCTGGGATTCGTACTGATCCGAGCAAGATTTCTGCTATTCTGGATTGGAAACCTCCAAAGAATGTGTCTGAAGCCTATAGTTTTTTGGGACTAGCTGGTTATTATCGTCGATTTGTGAAAGGATTTTCAGTGATAGCTACTCCGTTGACTAGATTACTTCAGAAAGATGTTAGATTTGAATGGTCTGATAAATGTCAGAAAAGTTTTGCTCAGTTGAAAACTCTGTTAACAGAAGCTCCAATGTTAGTACAGCCAGAATCGGGCAAAGAATTTGTGATTTATAATGATGCTTCATTAAACGGTCTGGGATGTGTTTTGATTCAGGAAGGCAAAGTTGTAGCTTATGCCTCGAGATAATTGAAACCACACGAAAAGAACTATCCGACGTACGACCTTGAGTTAGCTGCGATTGTATTTGCACTTAAGATCTGGTGCCATTATCTGTATGGTGAGAAATGTCATGTGTTTTCAGATCATAAAAGTCTGAAATATTTGATGACCTAGAAAGATTTGAACCTGCGTCAAAGGAGATGGTTAGAGCTGTTAAAAGATTACGAGCTTGTGATAGATTATCATCCAGGTAAAGCAAACATTGTTGCTGATGCATTGAGTAGAAAATCATCGTTTGCACTACGTGCTTTGAATGCTCAGTTAAATTTATCTGATGATAGTTCTGTGATAGCTGAATTAAAAGTGAAACCGTTGTTTGTACAGCAAATATGTGATGCTCATAAGGTTGATAATGAATTGTTATTGAATCAAACTCAGTGTGATTCAAAATTTGAATCTGAATTTTAAATTGTTGATGATTGCTTGAGATTCCGAGATCGTATCTATATTTCGAGAAATCTAGAGTTGATTCAACTGATTTTGAGTGAAGCACATAACAGTTGTCTATCTGTTCATCTGGGAAGTACTAAAATGTACCATGATTTGAAACGACACTGTTGGTGGTCTGGTATGAAATGAGACATTTCTGACTTTGTTTCGAAATGTTTAGTCTGTTAGCAAGTAAAAGCCGAACATCAAGTTCTGTCTGGGTTGCTTCAATCGATTCTGATTCTTGAATGGCAATGGGATAAAGTAACAATGGATTTTGTTTTGGGATTGCCTCTGACTCCGATAAAGAAAGATGCGATTTGGGTCGTAGTTGATCGATTGACGAAATCTTCCCATTTTATTCTGATAAAATCTGACTACTCACTTGATAAATTAACTGAGCTTTATATTTCTGAGATTGTGAGATTGCACAGGGTGCCATTATCCATTGTGTCAGATAGAGATCCGAGATTTACATCGAGGTTCTGGAAGAAATTGCAAGAAGCATTAGGCACGAAACTGCATTTCAGTACAGCTTTTCATTCGTAACAGATGGTCAATCTGAGCAGATCATTCAGATTCTAGAGGATATGTTAAGATGTTGCATTCTTGAATTTGACGGTACGTGGGAACAATATCTGCCATTGATTGAATTTGCATACAATAATAGTTTTCAGTCAAGCATTAAAATGGCACCATATGAAGCTTTATACGGACGTGAATGTAATACACCTCTTTATTGGATCGAGCTCAGTGAAAATAAGCTACACAAGGTCAATTTGATAAAAGATTCAGAATAGAAAGTGAAATTGATTCGGGATTGTTTGAAAACAGCATCTGATCGTCAGAAGTCGTATGCGGACTTGAAACGAAAAGATATAGAATTTGAGATCGGCGACAGAGTATTTTTGAAAGTGTCTCTATGGAAGAAAGTGCTTCGACTCAGACGTAAAGGCAAGTTAAGTCCGAGGTTCATCGGGCCGTATGAGATCATTGAACGAGTTGGGACTGTTGCTTATAGATTAAGGTTTCCCTCTGAATTAGAAAAGATCCATAATGTATTCCATGTCTTGATGCTTCGTAGATATCGATCCGATCCATCACATGTGATTGCACTATCTAAAATTGAAATCTGATATGATATGACATATGAAGAGGAACCGATTCGTATCTTAGTTCGTGAAGTGAAAGAGTTGAGAAATAAGAAAATTTCGTTAGTGAAAGTACTGTGGAATCGACGTGGAAAAGAAGAGGCTACGTGGGAGCCCGAAGATTCAATGAGACAGCAATATCTGACTTTGTTTAATGGTAAGATTTTTGGGGACGAAAATCCCTAAGGGGGGAGAATTGTAACAATCTGGTTTATAACCTAGTCATAACAGTGATTTTGAAACCACAAATCTGAGTTTGTATACTATTTTAATATTATATTTTGTGCTATTGATGAGTGTTTAAGCATGTGTTAAAGTTTCGTAAGCTAATTTGTCCGTTTATGTGTTTAATTTGATAAAAGGATTGAATTGCATCAAATGCAAACTAGCATGCTTTTTGTTAAGGTATCAATGTGTTTTGGCTTTGAAAAGATGGAAGCATTATATGGCAATTAAATCGCTTACAAGTTAGTGGATGGTAGATGGCCGAATATACCCTTATTGTTAATTGTTTCAAATGTTTAATAAATGGCTAATTTGGTAAAATGCCTATTATTATGTTTATAATAAAATAATTAAAAAGAAGATGAGTGTTATCATCTCTTATTATCACCGAATATTGAAAGAAAGAAAGAAGAAGAAAGTTGAGCTAGGTTCGGCCATTAAATTGCTTGATTAAAGTATGTTTCAACTTTGGATTTTGATGATTTTTATGTTTTTAAGATTGTTGCTTAGTCTACTATCAAGCCCATGTCTCAATTTTGTGTATTGATGAGGTTTGTGAGATATTCCATTAATGATATATTGAGCTTTATGATTAGCTTAGTTGTTAAATGAAAGATTTGAGCTAGATGAACATACTTTGTTCTTGAATTTTTGATGAATTTAGCTAATTAGGGCTAAATTGAGAAAATAGTAACTTGAGGGATTAAATTGCAAATTTGATGGAAAGTATGGGCTTGTATGAGATGTATGAACATTCGGCTAAGCATGAGTATGTGATGATTTTGTGAATTTGATGTTTTGAGAAAAATGGACTAAATTGATAAATTATGCAAATGTGAGGGTTAAATTGCAAATAGCCTTAAATGTGTGTCTTTGGATTGAATTAAATGAGTTAGTGAATAAAAGAGTTAATTCTGAATATGTATAGATCAAGAACCGAGGAAAGCGGACTTAGATCGCGAGAAAGTGAAAGTAATCGATTAGTCATTTCCATTTTCGTAAAATCGAATCTGAGGTAAGTCATTATGCAAATAAGCGTATTTGTATTGAATTGAGCATATTTATATGACTATCGATGATAATGAATGTTTATGAGATGCTATGCATATGAATTTTGAGATAAGGCTGACTTAGTGTCGATATCCGAGAAGTCCCGAACGAACCTAGGAATAGATAGGATTAGCTATGTCATGACATAGGTATCTGTTCTGTTTTATCATGTAAGACCACGTCTAGAACGTCGGCATTGATTTGAGATTCGTGTAAGACCACGTCTGGGACGTTGGCATCGGTATGAGCTTTACGTGTAAGACCATGTCTTGGACATCAGCATCGTATTGATTCGTATAAGACCCTGTCTAGGACAGTGGCGTCGATATCTGAGTACACGTAAGACCTCGTCTGGGACATTGGCATTGTACGACTAATCCGAGCTTTATGAGTATCCTATTCCTAGCGGTACAACGGGCAAAGTCTGAGCTATGAAAACTTACGTGAAAGTATATTCGTTTCAAGTACGTTTGGTATGTACACTAAGTGTGTATAAAAGGTAAGTATCTATGTGACTTTGGTTTGAAGAAATGTACGAATGAATATGAAATTGTGAATGAGATACAAGAATGATTATGAAAGAGCTATGCATATATATGATTCTTGAAATGATGAATGTGTCAAATATGACCAAGAATATAGATTTAAGCATATATTTGAGAAGTTTGCTATGAATATGAATTGTGCCAATGTTTATATATGTTTATATGATTTACATATTAAGTTTATTTGTATATGACTTACTAAGCTTTTGGAAAGCTTACTCTGTGTGTGTGTTTTCTCTATTTTATAGATCGTCAAAGCTACTGAAGGCTCGGGACCATCAAGGAACGTCATCACACTACTCAACTTGTTTTTGGTACATTATGGAAGATGTATATATAGTTAGATATGGCATGTATAGGCTAGTTATTAGGATAAGTATGAAAGGTGAACTTACCCATGTGAATTGGCTATTTATATGTTGGCATTATGTTTGAATGAATGTGTTATATGATGGATATCTTGATATGGTTTGAAGCACATGAAATGGCACATGAAATGGTTAAGTTGTTAGGTAAGTATTTGGATGAATTATACTCATGATGTATATGTTTTAGTCTTGAAAGTTGGCATGGTTGAATTTGGTATTGAATGTATAGGTTGAATGGTTATTTTGGTATGTTTTGGTTACCATATATGCATGAGAAGTGTTGGTGATTGGTTTGTAGGTTTGACCCTAAGTGGGTGGCATTTTGGCCTTGCAAATGGCCTATAATGTCACACGGTTGTGGCACACGGGTGTGCCTAGTGACCGTGGGGCTAAGTCAGTAGCTAACTTAGGAGCACACGGCCAAGATACACGGGCGTGTCTAGTAGCCGTGTGAAGAAGTCAGTATATGGCCTAGTAGCACATGGCCTTGGCACAAGGACGTGCCTGGTAGCCGTGTGGTTTTGACAGGATCGACCACGGCCAGGGTACATGGGCGTGCTTGGTGGCCGTGGGGTAAAGTCAGTTTCGACCACAGGGTAGACACACGGGGGTGTCTAGCAGTCGTGGGAGGCACACGGCCTGCCCACATGGGCGTGTAACCCCTGAAACTTTGAAAAGTTTTAAATTTTTGAGTATTTCTGTATGTGTTTCGGTTTAGTCCCGACCCGGTTTATAAGCATGATTAAGGTCTCGATGACCTATTTAAGGGACTCTATGTTTGAGAATGATGAATGGTTGTATGAAATTTCTATAAATGTTTCTGATCTGTCGGGTAATATCTTTAACCCTAATCCGGCAACGGATCCGGGATTGGGGTGTTACATTTTTGGTTGATGTTTTCAAGTTTATAAATATATCTAATGGTATCATTTGTGTTTTTGGTGATCTTGGCATGAAATGAGAATTTTAAAGATAAATCTTTATCATTCATGCGCATAAGTATCGATATTATGGCATTTGGTATCGATACTTGACCATAGAAACAATTTTCTAAAATAAACAGAATATCAAATTGGTATCAATACTTATAAAAGTATCGATATTAATTGATCAATGAATGATACTTTTAAATTGGTATCGATAAAATGTGTTGCTTAAAATTTTCAAAATTGACACAATGCCAAAATCGTATCGAAACTAAAATAAGTATCGATATTTTTCTAAGAATTATCAATACTTTATATAAGATATCGATACCTTCCTTAAAACTTTGTAAACTTAAAATTTATTCATATTTAATAGCTTGGATATTAAGGTTTGTTGCTTGTGTATTTGTTACAATTTAATTTAAAATATAATAGTGTTTATAATCATGTGATTTGATTTTATATTGAATGGATGTTGTCAGTTACTCCGGCGAAAAATGTGATATCCTATGGCTTAGATCTAGCGATCGGGTGAAGTAATAGCATGATACACTCTACATGTTTCTCAAAACTCTTAGCTATTAGAGTCTTGGTAAATGAGTCTGCAAGGTTGTCCTTTGATGCTACTTTGACAACATCCACTATTTCGTCTGCTACTACCTCCTTTAAAATATGATACTTTCTATCAATGTGCTTCGTCCTCTTCTGGTTTTTAGTTTCCTTAGTGTCAGCTATCGTTGCACTGTTATCACAATACAATGTGATAGCTTTTCTCATACCAAGAATGAATTCAAGATCCATAAGGAACTTTCAAAGCCATATTGTCTCTTTTATTGCCTCAAAAGCGGTCACATATTCGACCTCCATAATAGAGTCAAAAGTACATGTAACATCCCGTTTTTAGTCAAATTGAAATAGTGGTTTTAGTACCACAAATTCGAGGTTAAAATATTTATTTAATTATTATTTTAATGTCTACAACATGATAGTATGTTTGTGTGAAAATTTCGTTAAGAATTTTATTGTTTAAAAGCTCAATTCGATAAGAAGGACTAAATTGCGTAAATTGTAAAGCTTGAGTTCTATTAGCTAAAGGTGTCTAATAGCTATATAATCTTAAAGTGGAGGTCCTTATGTGGTAATTAGCTCATTTATGTGATAGTGGATGATAGTGGCTTGGTATTTGGTGTAATTAATAAGTATTTTAAAGGTTAAATATGTAATTTGGTCATTAAAGGTAAATTAAATAAAAAAATGAAAACTTTGTTTCATTAATCTTCTTCATTACCAAAATTAGAAGGAAGAAAAAACCATAGCTAGGGTTTTCATGTAACACCCCTAACCCGAGACTGTAGCCAGAATAGGGTTAAGAGGCATTACCGAACAAACATAATAATTCACATCCATTCCACGACACAAAGTCTATCATCAATCCTACATACTCAAATACGAGCTTACAGTTCCTCATTTAGGTCTACGACACCTTAAACTCGTGTTAGAAAAGGGTCGAGACTAAATCAAACACTAATGAAAGTTTTCAAAATTTCAAATATTCTTCAATACTGTTGAGTTCACACGCCCGTGCAATCAGGCCGTGTGCCTCACATGATCACCAGACACCCCCATGTGTCCAAACCATGCTAAAACAGAGCATGTCTTTTGACTTCTTCACACGGCCACCAGGCACGCCCGTGTGTTAAGGCCGTGTACTTTTAGGCAATATACTGACTTATCCACACGGCTACTAGGCACGTCCGTGTACCATGGCCGTGCATACTTGAGCTAGCTATTGACTTTATCCCATGGTCACTAGGTATGCCCGTGTGCCATAACCGTGTAAGAAAAACAGGCTATTTGCAAAGCCATTTTGCCACCCATACAAGGGTTTAACAACAAGCTTTTAAACGCACTCAAACATACCATTTCATGCACTCGATACCCATCAACATTACCATCTACTTCCATACTTAATATCATCACCTTAAGTTCATTCAAAGTAACAATGGTATATCTCAAAACATACATTTATCAAACATTAGGTAATTCATGCCGTAATTCATTTTCAAACCACATATTTCATCAACCACAAAGTCATAAAATATACCACATTCATAGTTCATTCATAAATTCTACATCATTCAACTTCCAAGCCAACTAACATGGCAAGGATTAAACATTTCAAGACATAATCTTAACTTCTAGCCTATACATGCCATATTTCAACTATATACATCTTTCCAAAAGTACCAAAATAGATTGCCGATAGTGTGATAGAGGTGCTGACGATCCCTGGATCCGAGCTAGCTTTATTGACACTGCAAAGTAGAAAAAAAATCACACAGTAAGCTTTCCAAAGCTTTGTAAGTTCGTAACAAAATACATTAACCAAAACAAATCATCACATAGATTATTTCACAATCACATATCTCATATCATCCAAAACAAATATGTTCAATTAGCCTTCCATGACTCATTCATAGGTTCATCAACCACATAGGTTCCGAACGTACCTTAGCCAACACTTAGTTGTCGATTACATTTGCTACTCAAAACTCACTATTTCATTTTGATCAACTTTCATTCCTTCTTCGATTCAATCACACACCTAGTGCCCAATTAGTTAGCCAAAGCTTAATCAGCATCACACACATAGTGCATCTATATCAAATTTATCTTAAATCGGTATCGCACACACAGTGCCAACCACAGAGCCGAAGCTTATATTATTTCGCACACACAGTGCTAATCATCTCAGTCACATTTTCGAATGTGCACACTTAGTGCCGCATAACTCAAGCTCTCACCTAGTATTCACATTTCAATATTATTATACCATTTTATTCACAACATTAAACATAGCTACATACACGTATTATGTTCGAACTTACCTCGAACATCAAACTATCAAAACGGTCGATTAATCGAGCACTTTAATTTTGCCTCTATCTCAGCCCGAACTTCTCCTCTCTTGGTCTATACACATTCAAATTCAGCCCATTCAATCACCAATTCATTCAATTTAATCCACATACACTTATTTAGGGCATTTTACAAAATAGCCCTCACATTTTCATATTTTGACACTTTAGTCCCTATTTCACAAAATCACAAAATACACTAAATTTCTACTCACACAAGCTTAGTCAAATTCTTCCCATGCTAATACAAGCCCACACATTTCATTTATTTCATAATTTAGTCCTCCTACTTCTTATTTTCTCAATTAAGCCCAAAATACTCAATTTCATTAAAAATCCCGATACAAACTATGTTAACCCAACACTAAGTTTTCATTTTCCACCATCAAACATTGAAGAACTCACATGTCCATCAATGGTACATTTCAAAAACATCATCAATTCACAAAATTTAACCATGGGTTTGAAAGAGCACGAAGCAACAATTTCAAAAACGTAAAAATCATAAAAAATGACTCAAAACCATACCTTAATTAAGCTAAGCCCTAGCCGAAATTCTCCAAGCTTCAAACTCTCTTCTTTTGTTCTTATTTCGATGGATGGAAGATGAGAGAATGGCCATTTCTTTTGTTTTTTTTAATGTTAATAACTTAATAATCATTTTACCAATTTATCCTTTTATTAATCATATAAAACAAATGAATATTAAGGTTAATATGTCATTTAACCAACCACTAACTTTAATAATGACTAATTGCCTCATAAGGCCTCCACATTATAAAGACAACAATAATTAAGTACTTAACAATTAGCACACAACATTTTACACTTTATGCAATTAAGTCCTTTTTCACAATTCAACACACAGTTGATAAAATTTCCACACAGAACTTTCACATAGGCTATATCATATACTGTACACACAAAAAATAATAGAAAAAAATAATATTAAAATATTATTTCGATCTCAAATTTGTGGTTTCGAAACCACTGTTTCGACTAGGGTCTAAATCGGGCTGTTACATTTTATTCGGCCAAGCTTCCATTGTCCATTTACGTATGATTTTTGTCCCGTTTTTAATGATTACTATGTTTTTGAGATCGTTGCAGCCTAATCTAGCTAGCCCAGGGACTAATTTGTAAAATTGTTAAAGGTTTAGGGCTTTACCATTAATGAATATGTATGTATTTTGATGTTTGATGATAGAAAATGTATGGTTGTTGTTAGATAAACAATATTTGTAAAGTAATTTTTGGTAAAATTGCAAATTAGGGATTAAATTGAGAAATGTTAAAATTTTATGGTTAAATTGTGAAATAAATGAAAAATATGGGTTGATATGGGTCTATATGAAATTCGGCTAGCATGGGTAAGGACCTAATTGCGTGAATTTGTATTTTTATGAGCTAATGACTAAATTATAAAGAAATTGAAATATTCAGGGGCAAAAATGTAATTTTTCCATGATGTGAAATTTGGGCTAAATTGAATAGATTGATAATTAAATAAGGTAAATTTGATTACATATAGATCAAGAAAAGTGAAGTTCAGACCTAGATCGAGGAAAGAATAAATTATTGGACTAATCGATCAATTTCGTCATTTTTGCATTCGAGGTAAGTTTGTATGTAATAAGCATTACTATAATTGTGTTTTAAATGCTTTAATATTGAATAAATTGTGAATACGACATTGCGAACATATTCGACGATGATTCAGAAAATGTGAAATCCCAGTTGAACCTTAGGAATAGATTAGGATACAAATAACATGTCATTAGGGGTTAAGCGATTTGGGTACTGGTCCGTACATCCTACTGGTGGCTGAGTTATCCGGCATGTGTTGCGGATTCTCGTCAGCTTGTGTGAGCAACACCAAGTAGCTTCGCTAATAGCTCGAGAGTGAGCATTATATGTGATATGAGATTGAGATAGCTTTGGCTATGTATTGGCACTTAGGGTGAGAGATTCCTGAGTATCATATAGTATTCCAAATGGTTCAACGGGTATATCGAAGATGTAAATTGGTGGAAATAGATACGTATCAGTATAGGTATGTACGGAAACTATTTGAGCATCAAGCCTATGAAAGTTGTGAGTTCATGATTACTTATGTGATTGAATATAAGTTAACCTTATGATTTAATGATTTTGTGGTATACAATGATCATATTACTTGAATGGTAATTGAGTAGTGAGTTTTGTTTATTATTTCATACGAACCCACTAAGCTTTATAGCTTAATTTGTTTATTTTTTTGTGTTTAACAGTTATATCGAAGCTAGTGCAGATTGGGAGTTGTCAGAGATCTCATCACACTATCAAGCTATCACTTCGGCACTTTTGAATATATGTATTTGGTTATATGGCATGTATAGGAGTTATGCTCATTTTGGTATATGTTAGAAATGGATTTGGCCATTAAAGTTGGCTTGTAAATGATGAATGGTTTGTATATAGCCATGTGATTTGGCTTATTTTGGCATTTTTGGTGATGTGTGTATATATGTGCATAAGGCATTTTGTTATATGTTTGATAATTAATATGTGATGCTTGATGAGAATTTTTGTTTGGAGTACCAAATGGTTGACATATGAGATTGGTATGTTAGTGATTTCAGGTAAAGTGATGCATAATTGAAGTGACCATTTAGGTTATTTGAAAATGTGAAATTGGCATGAATTGGATAAATTATCTTGAAACTGTTTGTCTTATGGTTGATGGTATGGAATTAGCATTAATTAGACTTGGTTGGGATTGGTTTGAATGCCTATATATACCATGTTATATGCCTTTTGGTTTGGTGTAGGTGAATGAAATTTGGGTGAAAAAGATCGCTTGGAAAATAGCCTATTTTTGTCCAAACGGACAGAGACATGGGCGTGTGTCGGAGTTGTGTGTGACACACGGTCAAGTGACACGGCCGTGTGTCCCCTGGTGTATAATTAGAATCAAGTCAGTAAGCTCCACTTGGCCTAGCACACGGGCATGTGAATTGGCTGTGTGGCATAAGTCAGTATACCCTACAGGTTTGGCACGGCCTAGCACACGGCCTGTGAAAATGGCATGTGTGGCCATTTCTTAAGGCACACGGGCTAGACACACTAGCATCTGGTTGGCCGTGTCACCCAAGTCAGAGAGTTACACAGGATCGGCCACGGGCTGGGACACGGCCATGTTATCCCATTTCGAATGTCCACATGTCCTATGACACGGATGTGTGTCCCCTGTATTTTGAAAAATTTTTTAAGTTTTCTAAAAGTTTCCTGAGTTTTCAGTTTAGTCCCGAACCATTTCTAATGCATGATTTGGGCCTCGTAGGCTCATATTAGGGACGATATGGATGATTGTGAATGATGTTTATTTGGTAATGGAAAATGTATGTTTAATTGTGTAATAAATCCAGTAATACTCTATAACCCTATTTCAGCAATGAATATGGGTGAGGTGTGTTACATTGATTGGTATTAGAGCTACAGTTTAGTCGATTCTAGGACTAACGTAGTGTATGTAAGAGTCTAGCTATACATGCCACAAATAACCTGTGATAATGTGATATCTCTTGACAATTTAAATCGTGTTTTAATTTAGTAAATGGATCCCAGTCGAGCAGTGGTTGATGATGTTGAGAGTAATGCGCTAGCCTCCGTTCACGGAGTAGCGTAATCTGAGTCGAGACCCGTATCGGGTAACCATGGAGGAGAGGCCAAGGAAGCCTTCTTCCAAATTATGAATGAGTGGTTCACGGATTTTGTTTGAACAAATCTGGTTGCTTAGCAACCTCCACCCCACCTATTCCCCAATCAGTTCCTATAGCTCTTCAAGGTGTGGAACCTTTAAGATTGAATATGTCACCTGTTGATAAAATATAAAAGTACGGGGATGAAGAGTTCAGAGGTATAGTTGCCGATGATCCTAAAAGAGCCGAGTTTTGGCTTGAGAATGCGATTAGAGTATTTGATAAACTTTCTTGCACACCAGTTGAATGTGTAAAATACGTCATATCACTTCTAAGAGACACTATGTATCAATGGTGGAATACTTGACATCTGTGGTGACGAGAGAACGGATCAATTGGGAATTCTTTCAAACTGAGTTCAGAAAGAAATACATCAGCCAGTGTTTATCGATCAAAAGTGAAAAGAGTTTCTGGAACTGAAACAGGGTCGAACGTCTATGACCGAGTATGAAAGAGCGTTTGTGAGACTCAGTAAATATGCTCGAGAATGTGTTTCCACTGAGGTGATTCTGTGTAAGTGATTTGAAGATTGGTTGAACGAAGACATCAGATTGCTAGTCGGGATTCTAGAATTAAAAGAATTTGTTGTTAGTCGAGAGAGCTTGCAAAGCTGAAGAACTTGGTAAATAAAAAAGAAAAGCTGATTTGAAGGCTAGAGATTCGAGCAAGAGATCAATGAGTAAACCTTATCACTCTTCATCAAAGAAATCATGAGATTTGTCTAATCGATTAACAGTTTCAGTGAGATATTCAAATAGAGATCTTGGGAAGCAATGCACGAGGCCTAAAGCTCAAGCTACTTCAGTATCGAGTGTCGGTAGTGTCAACAGTGTAGAAGACAACATTTTGGAGAATGCTGGATGAATAATAAAGGTTGTTTCAAATGTGGCTCACAAGATCATTTCATTAGGGATTGTCCTGAGTTACCAGAGAAAGATAAATATCAGAATGCAAGATCGAGTAACACAACTGCTAGAGGGAGGCCACCTAGAAATACGAGAAATGTGACTAGTAGCAAATGAACACCAAAGGAATCTGCTGTGAGATCTGAGGATAGAGCACCAGCCAGAGCTTATGCTATTCACGCTCGCGAAGATGCGTCGTCACCAGATGTTATCACCGGTACATTTTCTCTCTTTGACACTAATTTAATTACCTTGATTGATCTTGAATCGGCTCATTCTTATATCTGTATGAATTTAGTATCTTGTAAGAGTTTTCCTGTTGAGTCTACTAAATTTGTGATTAAAGTATCGAACCCCTTAGGCAAGAATGTCTTAATTGATAAAGTTTGCAAGAATTGTCCTTTGGTGACTCGGGGTTACTGATTTCAAGCTGATTTGATGCTTTTGCCATTTGATGAGTTCGATGTGATTTTAGGTATGGATTGGTTGACTCTGCATGATGCTGATGTGAGCTATAGAGGAAAGACTATCGAATTGAAATGTCAGAATAGTGAAATTCTTTGAATAGAGTCTAATGAGTTGAGTGGATTGCTTGTTGTGATATCGTCGATGTTAGCTCAGAAATATGTGAGAAAATATTGTGTAACAGCTCGATTTTTGACCCTATTCAGAATAGTGGTTTTGGGACCACGAATTTGAGTCATAAAAATATTTTAAAAACTATCTTTGGTGTTTATAATGTGTGAATTTGTGTGTGCTAAAACTTCGTTCGAAAATTTTACCATTTGGATGCCCGATTTAATGAAAGGGGTTAATCGCGTAAAATAAAAATTTGGTAGCCAAATGTGTAAGTGCCAAATTGATGATGTTTTCATAAATTGAAGTGTTTATATTGTAAATTGGCCATAATTTAAAGTAGTTTCCGGTTTGGTATGCATCAAATAGTAAAATGTTTGTTTATGATTAAATTAATGGCATTTTGGTAAATATGTTAATATATGATAATATATGTTATAATAAAACATAAAATAAACAACATGCATTCATTTTTATTTGTTTCATGACCGAATATCAAAAGAAAGAAAAGAAAATAAGCTTTGTGAGTTTCGACCATTTGGAAGCTTAAATTCAAGGTTCGTTTTGTTTGGTTTTTGATAATTTTTATTTTTTTTAGATCGTTGCTTCGAATACTATCCGACCCATGCTTGAATTTCTGATTTTGATGAATATTTTGAGTTATGCCATTGATGAATATTTTTTTTTGTGGTGTTTGATGATGAATTATGAAAGATATGTTTTGGATTAATATGTTTTGTATTGGAATTTTTGATGAATTTGAATAATTAAGGCTAAATTGCAAAAAAAAAAAAAAAAATATAAATTGAAGAACTAAAAATGTAAAATAAATGAATTGTATGGACTTGTATGAGCATAAGGAAGATTCGGCCTAGGCATAGTGTGGTCAAATTTTGAATATTTTGTGTTTTATGCAATTTGGACTAAATTGTAAAATGTGTAAAATGTCAGGGACAAAATGGTAATTTGCACAATTATGTGTTTTTGGACTAAATTGAATGGAATTATGATTGAATTAGTTTATTTTGAATACATTTAGATCAAGAATAAAAGAAGTCGGATTTGGATCGAGGGAAAACCAAAGTCGTCGACTAATCGTCTCGTTTCGATTTTCGTTGTCCGAGGTAAGTTAAGCAAATATGTGTTGTTAATTATAAATAAATACGAGTTTTATATGCTGAATTGTACTATGTGAAATTAATGTGCGGAAATGATCATACGAAATATAGCACTAAGTGTGCGAAATATATATATTAGCTACGACTATATGATGGCATTAAGTGTGCGAAATAGAGAACGATAAAATGAAATGTGATGGCACTAAGTGTGCGATACGTTACAAAGTTTGAATATATATAACTGGCACTGAGTGTGCGAGTTTGCTGATCGTTTAAGTGTATCGATTTATGAATGGGTAATCGAGCTAAAGTGAACAAGTATGTGTTAGATATTTATTCTTGTGAAATAAGGTAAGTTGGCTATTATATTTGTGATACAAATTATATGAGTTGAAAATGGAAGTTCATGTTTTTATAAAAGTATATATTCGGCCAAGTATTATTACATGTGATTTCTTAGTGAAGATTTATGAGCTTGGACATCAATATATGGATATATTCAAAAAAAAGAGCTGGTGACCTTAAAGGTGGAAGATAGCTATGTTAGTAGTTATATGTGTATTCGACCTAGATGAATTAATGCATGGTTATATATATATATATATATATATATAATTGATATGCTGAATTTTAATAAGCTGAATGTGTATATGTGATTGTGATGGTATAAGTTGATTTTGTTATAATGATCTTCTAATGTTAATGAGTTGTTTATTTGCTTAAGACTTACTAAGCTATGTTAGCTTACTTTGTGTGTTCACTTTTGTCCTTGTTTTATAGATTTTGGAGATCTATTACGGGGTCGGGGATCGTCAGCGAAGTTAATCACACTATCGTCTGTTTATCGGTATCTTTAAAAGTTAAACTTGAAAACCTATGGCATGTATAGGCTATACTACCTTTTGGATGTATTTTGAATGATGTGTGTACATTAAACCATGCGAATATGGCTTGTTTATTTATGTTAAGTTTGGTTTTGAGTTTGAATATACCAAAAATATATTTGGTTGTGGTTTTGATGTTTTGGTCATTATATATGTTTATATGTAAACTATGGTATATATATATATATTTGTCAATGTTGATGAAATTATGCCAAAGTATATGTGTTTGGTATCATTTGTATGATGTGAAATTGTGGTTGGATATTTTATTGAGTGATTTATATATAAAAATAATAAGTAGAAAATATAATAGGTAAATGGCTATAATTTGGAATATTGATATTCGATTATTTGATGAAGTAGGTATGGACAATATTTGTATGTCCTTGTTCATTGGTGGCAAATATGATTTTAGGTGTAATGAAAAGCTTGAGAAACAACCATTTTTTATTTCAGTCAAATAGGTGAATTAAGTTTGATGGATGTTATATATTTGAGGTGTCATGTATTTGTCATTAAAGTTGGATTGTTTTGGCTATATAGTTTTATATATATATATATATATATTTAGCTGAATATGTGGCTATTAAATTAGTTTTGAATATGATTTTGCTAATTTGATTGATATGTGATAATAGCATGTTAAAATTATAATTGATGTGTTGGTGTGAAGGTTAAAATAAAATGTCGATATTCGGTTTGGTTATTGGAAATGTTTCATATGTGTAAAGTGATTGAGCATAATAGAAGTTGACATTTAATAAGGCATATGTGTTTTGCATGTTATTTATATATATATATATTTTTGTTAAAGATTTAGCAAATGACCATATAAATAGTAACTTTGGTTTTAATAAGTAAGTTGGTTTAGATAGAATTACATTAAGAATTGCATGTATGTTTGGTTTTAAGTAATGAATAATGAGATGTTTAAATTCTTATGCTTATATCCGGCCATTTGACAACGATTATGGTTGTATGTTATTTAATTTATCTGTAACTTGTAATTTTTGGTTTGATTTAGTATATGTTCAATTGTGATGTTTTAAGATGATTAATTTCTATGTGTACCTCTGATTATCCGAAAGTTGGGTTTAGTTTGGTAATACCTCGTAACCCCTTTCCGAGGACGGATACAGGATAGTGGTGTTACAGGTTGTAATGCTTACCTTGTGTATGTATTGGATACAAAAGTGTCTGAATCAAAGATTGAATTAGTGCTAGTAGTTTGTGAGCATCCGGATGTGTTTCCAGAGGAGTTGCCTAGGTTGCCACTGATTCGAGAGGTCGAGTTTGGTATTGAATTAGTACCGGGAACATCATCGATATCTATATCTCCATAGAGAATGGCTCTGATAGAATTGAAAGAATTGAAAGCTTAATTGCAAGATTTAACAGATAGAGGTTTTGCACGACCTAGTTTTTCACCCTGGGGTGCGCCAGTGCTGTTTGTAAAGAAGAAAGATGGATCAATGAGATTGTGTATCGATTATCGTCAGCTCAACAAGGTTACGATTAAGAATAAGTATCCTTTACCGAGAATTGATGATTTGTTTGATCAGTTAAAAGGAGCAACCGTATTTTCGATGTAACACTCCAAACCCTGCCTAGACGTAACGACCGGATCTAGCATGTCACATGGAAAGGTTGTTAAAGAAACTTTGCAATCGTTTAAGAATTTTGAGTTTTGTTTCCATTTTGAAAATCAGATTCATTTTTAAGGTTTTCTTACAAAAGGTTATAAATATTACTAACACCGAAAGTTGTTTTATATTACAGAAATCAGATTCGTTGGGTTTCGAAAAATGCGGCGTTTTGAAATAGTTTTTGTAGTTTTAAGAAAAATCTCGAGTTTAATTATCAATAGTTTGTGATCAATTCTTTAATATTTTGGACAACGGTTATTTACATTTTTAGGAAAACCCCATATTGATAAATTCATAATAGATAATAGATGTGTTAAAAACAAAAACCAAATTAAAATCCCAGTGGCCTTATTACAGAACATGATCCCAAATTTAAAAATAAATTTAAAGTAATGCAAAACGGAGTTTACTAAAGAAACGATGCATGGCAACCACAGAGTCCACCTCGGCTCCAACTTTGCAAAGCTAGGAATTACCTGCAAAATTAAGCAGATGGGTGAGTTACGAGAACTCAGTGTGTGATTCCCCATACGAACAATAACTGGGCCCGAGCCCATTCAGATACCAACTGGGCCTTAGGCCTTACGAAATCAAATTGGGCGAAGGCCATACAGATACAAACTGGGCCTTAGCCCTATTAGCATGGTATAGCAGATTATGAACACAATGCAACCCAGCCCAACCTAAATATCCATCTGCTACACACCACCCATTCCAGCCAAAACACACTGGTAGGGATTTCTACAATCAACCTTCATCCGCTACACACCATCGATGGCAGTCATGCTGCTCATCGACGAAATTGTGGCAGTGCCACTGAAATAAGGTGACAGAGTCACTGAAATACACTTCCCCGATCAATCAATATCCCTTTCCCATGCAACATGTCATAACGTCATAATGTGATGAATGCAATCATATATCAAGTATGTTAGATTATTAGAACACACATACAAACATGCAAATTTACCCAAAATGGTATAGTCATAAGTTTATTTACCTGGTATATCATCAACCTTACCCATTAGGGTATCCCAACTGCATTCCCATTAAGGGTATTTCGACTTTTAGCCAACACATAGCATAACACAAACCAAAACGAAATGAAGGTGTGAGATTACACACCTAATCACGCGAAGAATTATACACTCCTTATCGCTGTCACTCTCACTAGTGGGAACAACAACGATTTGCCTATCCCAAATAGGTGTGGGCTCTTTACCACAACCCAGCAAAAAATCTCGAACCGTTGATACCTTACGCCATTTGAACTTGGGAGTAGAGACTACGAGTCCACTCCCCTCAGGCTCCCTTAACACACCCTCCTTATATCGGCTAGCACCCGCCTCCATGAAGAAAGTCTTGATCAGTAAAGTACTTTCAGAGGGAAATGATGGTTGTCTAACAAGAAGGTTTGGTTATGGTAGAATAAAACGAATAGAGACTAGTAGTAAAGAAACCAGAGAGAAAACTCCTTTGCTTGATTAAAGAGGAACTGATCCAAGACAGATTCAGCTATGGACTAAACCGAAGTGAACCCCAGCTCGAGGAGAAGTCAACTGAAGAGAGATTTGGCCCTTCCCATAAAGGGAACAAAGAAGTTTTAGATCACACCAAGTGGTTAAGGCTCGGCCTAGCCAAGCCGAGAGAAAAAGAACCAAAAAGAAATATGAACGACAGAAAAAAACCCTTACCTTAGTATTAAGAATGTGTCGAATGGAAAGCAAGATTCAGCCCTAGCAGCACGATGACCCCGAATTCTTGGTTCGGCTATTGGCAATAGAGGACAGAAACCAATTTAAAATATGACAAGAGAACTCAGTTGATGTAGGAAGGGCATCAAGAACACTAAAAAAGAAAAGGGAGTTTCGGCTACCAACAAATGAAGAAACCGATTCCAAAAAGAATGGGAGGAGGTTCAGTCGATGGAGGGAAGGGTAAAGAAAAATGAAGAAAAGAAGAGGTTTTCGGCTAAAGTGTAGCTAGAAGAAACAGGCTTCAAATGGAAGAAGAAAGGGAATTCGGCTATGTTGAGAACAAAGAGAAAAAAAGGGGACAAAAGTTGAAGAGAAAAAGATGAAAGAAAAAGAATGCATAAATGGTCAATCGCTAAAGATTCGGTTAACACTCAAATGAAAAGAAAAGATGGAGAAGAATAGTTGAGAGGTTTGACACACGAGCAAAGAATAGGAAAGACCCGAAAGGAAAATCAAAAAGAGCTTTTCAAGCAAAATTTGGCACCCCACACAACATATGACCGATTATGCTAATAAAATTTGCCTAAGAAACCAAAATAACCCAAGGTACACACCCACACTAACTAAAATCGAAAATACTCCCTCACACCTCCCCACTTTCGACCAAACACTTCCACACACCCACTCCCACGATTTTTTCCCCCAATACCTTCACAATTCACTCTCCATCCACCATTTTAAATCCATCCAACCACTTTGACCCATTCAAACTCCCCAAACTCCTCTTCTCCATCCATTTTGAATCCTTTGACTCATTCCACAACCACCCCATCAGAGTCCCACGCCAACACCACCTCCTCTCCCTCCTAGGCACAAAAAGAAATACCATACCTTGCAGCATGTGGGATTCGAACTCCTTCCCCCTTGCTCTGCCAATGACACTACCACCATTCCACCAATTGCTTACTTCTGCTAGAAATTTACCAACATTTTCTCTTAAGCCTTGCCGCCAACAGCCTTCTCCCCCTTAAGTGGCCAAAAAGCAAAATTTTATTAGGACTCCAACTCGACCTCAGGCCTTCTCAGGGCCCCTAAACACCTCTAAACAACACACAGAACCAACACAACATGTAATAACACATATTTCATGGACCCCTAAATTTAGGATGTTACATTCGAAGATTGATCTGAGATCTGGCTATTATCAGTTATGAGTTAAAGATTTGGATGTACCGAAAACTGCATTCAGAACAAGGTACGGGCATTATGAATTTCTTATTATGCCTTTTGGATTAACTAATGCTTCTACAATTTTTATGGATTTGATGAATCGAATCTTTAGACCGTATTTGGATAGATTTGTTGTATTCATTGATGACATTATGATTTATTGCCGAGATGAATCTGAGCATGCTGAACATTTGAGAATTGTATTACAAACATTGAGAGATAAGTAATTGTTTGCTAAATTCAGTAAATGTGAGTTTTGGCTTCAAAAGGTTGGATTTTTGGGGCATATTGTTTTAGCGGAAGGTATACGAGTTGATTCGAGTAAGATTTCTGCGGTTGTTGATTGGAAACCACCAAGAAATATGTCTGAAGTCAAAAGCTTTCTGGGATTAGCTGGCTACTATCGACATTTTTTAAAAGGATTCTCGCTGATTGCTACACCGATGACTGGATTGCTACAAAAAGATGTGAAGTTTGAGTGGTTTGAGAAATGTCAACAGAGTTTTGAAAAGTTGAAAGCACTGTTAACTGAGGCACCAGTTTTGGTTCAACCTGAGTCAGGTAAAGAGTTTGTGATTTTTAGTGACGCGTCACTAAATAGTCTGGAATGTGTATTAATGCAAGAAGGCAAAGTAATAGCTTGTGCTTCCAGATAGCTAAAACTGCGTGAAAAGAATTATCCAATGCATGATTTAGAATTGGCGGCTTCGCATTAAAAATTTGGCGACATCATTTATACAGTGAAAAGTGTCATATCTTTACTGATCACAAGAGTTTGAAGTACATAATAACTCAAAAAGATTTGAATTTGCATCAACGAAGATGGCTTGAGTTGCTGAAAGACTATGAGTTGGTGATTGATTATCATCCGGGGAAAGCAAATGTAGTTGCAGATGTTTTGAGTAGAAAATCTTTATTTGCTTTGTGAGCGTTGAACACACAGCTAACTTTGTCTAAGGATGGTTCGATTTTAGCTGATTTAAAAGCTAAACCGGTATTTCTTCAACAAATTTGTGAAGCTTAGAAGTGTGATAATGGAATTGCAAGTTAAAAAAATGCAATGCGAGTCGACTATTGATTCAGACTATTAGATCGGATCTGATGACTGTTTAATGTTCCAAGGTATAATTTGTGTACTAAAGAATTTCAAGCTTATTCAAAAAATTCTACACAAAGCACACAATGGTTGTTTATCCATTCATCCGGGGAGTACAAAATGTATAATAATTTGAAACAATTGTATTGGTGGTCAGGCATGAAATAAGACATTTCAGAGTTTCTGTCGAGATGCTTGGTTTGTCAACAAGTCAAAGCCAAACATCAAGTGCCTTCGAGATTACTACAGCTTGTGATGATACCAAAATAGAAATGGGATAGAGTTACGATGGATTTCGTATCGGGATTACCTCTATCTCCGAAAAAGAAAGATGCTATTAGGTTATTGTTGATCAACTGACTAAGTCTGCACATTTCATTCCGGTACGTACAGACTTTTTGCTTGATAAATTAGTTGATCTGTACATCTATAAGATCGTTAGATTGCACGGAGTGCCAATTTCTATTATTTCAGATAGAGCTCTGAGGTTTACGTCACGATTTTAGAAGAAATTACAAGAAGCTTTGGGTACTCAGTTGCACTTTAGTACAGTATTCCATCCCCAAATCGATGGCCAGTCTGAGAGAGTAATTCAAATTCTTGAAGATATGCTTTGTTGTTTTGTTTTAGAGTTTGAAGGAAACTGGGAAAAATATTTATCGTTGGTTGAATTCACATATAACAACAATTTTCAATTGAACATAAAGATGGCACTGTATGAAGCATTGTATGGTCACAAATGCCGAACTCTGTTGTACTGGACCAAGCTTAGTGAGAAAAAGATTCACGGGGTTGATATAAAGTGAAAGTAATTCGTGACGGTTTAAAAGCAACTTTAGATAGATAGAAATCATATGCGGATTTGAAACGTAAAGGCATTGAATTTCAAATCGACGATAGAGCATTTTTGAAAGTATATCCGTGGAAGAAGATTCTTTGATTTGGTCGTAAAGACAAATTGAGTCCATGATTTATTGGGCCATATGAGATTATCGAAAGAATAGGGCCAGTGGCATATCGACTAGCTTTACCGATAGAGTTAGAAAAGATTCACAATGTATTTTATGTGTCGATGTTACGCCAATATAGATCAGATCTTTCACATGTAATTTCTTTGATAGAGATTGAAATTTAGCCTGATATGATGTACAATGAAGAACCGATCATAATTTTAGCTCGAGAGGTTAAAGAGTTGAGAAATAAAAGCATAGCTTTAGTGAAAGTTTTATGGAAATGACACGGTGTCGAAGAGGCTATGTGGGAACTCGATGAAGCTATGAGAAAACTGTAACTTCCTGAATTAATGGGCCAATGCGTTTAATGTATGGTTATGCTTAATGTGAGTGTTAGGGGTCCAGAAGGGGCTCAGGAATTGGGCCGAGGCCTTAATTGAATTTCTGTTTAGACACTCTAGTGGGAAACCAGTTAGGAAGGGCTTAAAGGGTATTATCTATGTTTAAAAACAAAAATGGGCTTGTGGCCCAGGAGGTGGCGTCAACTGAGTAGGCCAAATTTAGGTTGCATGAAGCCCAATTCTTTTCATTAAAGTTAGCTAAATTTCGGTAATTAATTAGGTGGAGTTGGACGGCAACAAGGCTCAAAAAAAAGGAGAATTTATCCAAGTGGATAATACAGATAATATAGCAGATAAAGGGAGGAAATTTAGGATCTGATCTGCTGGCCACAGTAGTGGCCAAATTTCCAACTCTAGAGGAAGGAGAAAATTAATTTTGATGAGGCTAAAGGGGTGCTGAAATTTCCCTTGTTTATTAATTAGTTTTAGTTTTCAAAAGAGAGCAATTCCGGCTTTTGGTTAGTGTGTGTGCTGAAAATTGGATTAGAAAATAGGGCACTTCTTAATTTTGGCATTTATTCTCATTCTCTTCTCTTAGTTGTTTCTTTCTCAAAAAGCCGAAAACTCCTAAAAGTTTCATCTTCTTCTTCTCTTCTGCTAAAGCCGAAACCTCATAGCCTTTCCTACACTTTTTTCTGATTTCTTCCATAAGCCGAAACCCTAAGTATTCCTTCTCTTTACTCTCTTCTGCTATAGTAGAATGCCCTAGTATCCATTCATTCTTTTCCTTCCTGCCAATTGTAGGAGACCTGATCGTTTTGGTTCTTAAGCCAGAAACCGTTAACTTTTGAACCATATCTCTTCTTTTGGGATTTTTAGGTAAGGGATCTCTACTCTATGAATATATATTCGTGTTAGTATTCGATACAATGTTTTAATCCGGTTTGTTGACTAAGATCTATTCCATGGATACAAATGCTAGTCAAACGAAAGAGGGAATTGGATCCGTAAATCCAACCCCTAGATTTAAGAAGCGAGCGGTGTCAGCAATTTGGGATTGGCCACCGGGTTGTGGACCGACTTCAGAACAAAATCTTAGGCATTAGCGATCGAATGGCTCTTGATAGTGTCGACATAGATAATCTCGTCTGTCGGTGTCGGTGTGTGGATCTCTATCACCCTAGTTAATCTGTATTATATGTATGTTATGGGCTAAAAGCCAAATAAAGAGGCTGTATGAACAGTCGTAATACCCAAAAAGGGTAAGCAAGGGATGCCAGGTATGTAATCATAAAAACTTCTCTATGTGTATCGAAGTATGTGAAAGTATGTGATCTGTTTAGATAGTTTAATGTTCTGATTCTTGTATGTATGTATGCATGGGATGGGATTGATATGATGAAGGGGAGCAGGTCGCGAGGCGATCGGTGGCTTTACCACATAGGTCACATAGTGATCAGTTTTTATGACAGACAGCACACCTGTCGTTATATTATTAAGGTCGCATAGCGATCGGTGGCTTTGCCACATATGTTACATAGTGATCGATATGGTGTGTAGCGGATGGAGGGTTGATTGTAGAAATCCCCACGGTGTGATAGTTGGTACAGGGGTGTGTAGAGGATGGACTCTTAGGTTTGGAATGGGCCATGTTCCATGAAAATATATTCTGTTGCCATTGTTATGGCCCAAGGCCCATAATGTGTTTGTAGGCCCAAGGCTTTCATGTGTTTTCGAGATTTACACATTAAGTCTTGGTAACTCACCCTTTTATTTTTTCCAACTTTTTAGATGAGCAGTAGATCTTGGACATGGGAGCCGAGTCAGACTCGAGGGGCCATCAAGACTATTATTTTCATAAACTCTTTCCAGTTATCTTTTAAGTTTTAATTTTGGGATATTTCTTTTGTAATAAGGCCTCCATAACTTAGGTTATTTTTCTTAATTATTATGTTACATTTTTATAAACTTATTTTTTCAAAACTTAAATTATAAAGCGAGAGCAAAATGGGCTTTTCAAACACATTCACGCAAATCTTAAAGTTTCATTCAGGAATTACATAATTAATGATTAATCGGTTATAATAAACTGAGATTTTCAAAACCCTTCAAGGCAAAGTTTACAATGTTCAACCCGTAGCATACCAGATCTGATCATGACGTATGGGCCGGGTTTGGGGTGTTACATTTTTGGTATTAGAGCCCAGTTCAAAACTCAGGCTGTGAAATGTGTCCAGTAGTGATTTGTAAAATTGATGTAAGTTTGAGAAAAGTTCAGTTGAGATATAGCCTTCGAGTCTACCGGCACCCGATCCATGCAAGTAAGTATTCTAAACTCATTATGTGATGTGCATGTTGGGCTTGAGGGGCTCTATAGGGACGTAGGCTAGTATGATTAAAGCTTGATGGACTCTAGGTTTAGGTTAAACAATTTTTCAAATTCCATAAGACTTAATTTCTAATTAAACATGCCTGTGAACAAGTCACAGGGTTAGGGTGTGGTAACAGGCATACGCATGTCTAGGATTGGATCCAAGGAGAGCTTGGTATTTAAGCGGCCCTAGCGGCTCACCTCCTCTTCACTGGAATCTTACCTGGTGCGTAGTGACTGTTCACCTTAGCCACGAGGACTTGTTGATGGGCCAAAATTTATAACTAAAACCCGAAAAGGACCAGCCACCTTATTTTGCAAAATTCCTAAAATACTCCTAGTTATGTAAAATTTCTGAAATGACAAAAATAGGTGATGAATGTGAGTTCATGGATGCTACTTGTATGTTGATGTGTGATGGTTGAATGTATGTGCTTCCTAGAACTAGGAGATACAGACTTGAGACTGAGTTTGAATTTGAAAGAACTACTAATTAAACTTCTTTCCATAAGATTGTTCGTGGTTAATTAGTGAAAGAAGCTAATAATTCATAAAAATTCCTAATCAGATAAAAGCGAATCGGTAGAATGAGCACTAGAGGACATGGTGTGCGTGGCCGAGGTAGAGGCAGGATTACTGTGTCAGAACCCGTAGGGTCTGGTCACGAGTCAGGGAATGAGGTACCAGTGCCACCAGCTGTGGAGGCGAAATTTCAGAATCAGACGGCCGGAGATGATGCGGTATCTCAGGCGATGTTGAGGGTTTTAAAGAGGGTAGTCAAGGGGGCATGGGCACGGAGCCCAAAATCTGTCGGCGGCTTAGAGCCAATAGAGGCGTAAGTGTTTAAGGAATTTGGTGTAGCCCTAGTACAAATTGAGTATTGGTTGGAGGCAGTCGAGCGCATAATGGATGATTTGGATTTCACGGGAGAAGAGAAGCTGAAAGGAGTAGTGTCCCTTCTCCGGGACAAAGCGTATCAATGGTGGTTTACGGTTAAGGATGGTACCATGGCTAACCGTATCACCTGGGATTACTTCAAAGTGGCATTCCAGAGCAAGTACATTGGAACGAGTTATGTGGATGCGCAGCGTAGAGCGTTCCTAAATCTGGTTCAGAGAAGTAGGTCGGTGGCGGCGTATGAAGCAGAATTCTTACGCTTGAGCCGTTATGCTCGAGGGATGGTGTCTACAGAACATGAACGGTGTGTTCAATTTGAAGATGGCCTAAAGGATGATCTACGCGTTTTGATAGCTCCACAGTGGGAGAAGGAATTTGTTGTGCTTGTGGAGAAAGCTAAGATAGCTGAGGAGGTAAGATGGATGAAAAAACTGAACCGGGATAGAGATAGGGGTGGAGGTAAGAGAAATTTTAGATCATCAGGGACAACTGGAAGTACTCAGAAAAGACCTAGGTAGGATGGACCGAAACGGGCTGAGAGACCTGCTGCTGCTAGCCAAACACGGAAGTGTGCTCGATGTGGTAAATTCCATGAAGGTGAGTGTTGGGCAGGCAGTGGGAAGTGCTTTAGGTGTGGATCATTGGATCATCAGATTAGAGACTATCCACAGTCACGAAGCGATGTAGGACCCGCAGGTTCGGACAATGCTCAGCTGGGCAGAGGAGGTCAGCAGCCGTAGAGGGGTCGTGGTTCAGCCAGAGGTGGTAACGGTTTTGGTCGGGGCCGTGGAGCACTAGGCCAAGGGGCAGGAAACACTGAGGCAAGACAGCCGGGGTTGGTCTATGCTGCTAGACGTCGAGAGGAGGCTGACGCATCGGATGTTATAACTGGTACGTTTTTAGTATTTGGTTTACCTTACACTACATTGATTGACATTGGGTCGACACATTCATATGTTGCTAGTAGTGTGTCTGGAACTTTAAGTTTAGATTTCGAGATTACCCGTAGGGCGATGACTGTAATTAGCCCATTAGGACAATCTGTGGCAGGAGATAAACTTTATCGGGAGGTACCCTTAGAAGTTCAAAGAATAGTTTTTCTGACTGATCTGATGGAATTACCGTTCAGGGAGTTCGACTTAATATTAGGCATGGACTGGTTGGTGAAGTGCCAAGCTAATTTAGATTGTGCAGCCAAGCGTATGGTGTTAAAAACCCCCGAGGGTGGTGAAGTGTTGGTGATAGGAGAAAGGGGGAACTGTTTGTCGAATGTGGTGACTGCTCTAAGAGCAGAAAGGATGGTGAGAAAAGGATGCAAGGCAGTATTAATGTTTGTTCGGGCTCTGGAAGCCAAGGACCTAACTGTTGGGGACGTTAGGACGATGAAGGAGTTTCCTGATGTTTTTCCAGAAGAGCTTCCAGGATTACCCCCGGATCGTGAAGTGGAGTTTGGAATTGATCTTCTTCCAGGAACAGCGCCAGTATCTATTGCTCCGTATAGAATGGCGCCGAAGGAGTTGGTGGAATTAAAAGTGCAGATTCAAGAGTTGCGAGATAAAGGATTTATTCGACCAAGTGTGTCGCCTTGGGGAGCGCCGGTGTTATTTGTTAAGAAGAAGAATGGATCAATGTGTATGTGCATTGACTATCGTCAGCTGAACAAGTTGACTATTAAGAACAAGTATTCATTGCCAAGGATTGATGACTTGTTCGATCAACTGAAAGGGGCGACAATGTTCTCAAAGATAGATCTGAGGTCAGGATACCATCAGCTTAAGGTCAAGGAGGCAGATATTCATAAGACGGCCTTCAGGACTCGCTACGGTCACTATGAATTCATGGTGATGCCATTTGGATTGACCAACGCGCCAGTAGCATTTATGGATATGATGAACCGAGTGTTTCAACCCTACTTGGATTGGTTTGTCGTGGTATTTATAGATGATATCCTAGTTTACTCAAGATCGGAAGAGGAGCATGATTCACATCTGCGAGTGGATTTGTAGATTCTGAGGGAGAAGCAGTTGTATGCCAAATTCAGTAAATGCGAATTTTGGCTAAGTGAAGTTATGTTTTTAGGCCACGTTGTGTCGGCAGAGGGGATTAGGGTTGACCATCAAAAAATTGAAGTGGTGTTGGATTGGAAGCCCCAAGGTCTATGGTGGAAATTTGGAGTTTTCTTGGTCTAGCCGAATATTACAGGAGGTTTGTTAAAGGATTCTCTTCAATTGCGGCACCATTGACTAAGTTATTATGGAAAGAGTTCTGTTTATTTGGTCTAGTAAGTAGTAAGAGAGTTTCGTGATGTTGAAAAGGATTTTGACGGAGGCTCCGGTATTGATTCAACCGGAGGCTGGGAAGGAATTCATGATTTACTGTGATGCGTCACACACGGGACTAGGATGCGTGTTGATGCAAGATAGAAAGGTTGTTGCGTATGCATCTCGACAGTTAAGACCGCACGAAGCAAATTATCCCACCCATGATTTGGAGTTGGCGGCGGTGGTTTTTGCTTTAAAGATTTGGAGACATTATCTGTACGGGGAGAAATCTGTTATTTATACAGATCATAAAAGCTTAAAATACCTTTTGACCCAGAAGGAGTTGAATCTAAGGCAGAGGAGGTGGATCGAGTTGTTAAAGGATTATGATTGCTCGATCGAGTACCATCCGGCTAAAACTAATGTGGTGGAGGATGCCTTAAGTCGTAAAGTAATCTCTAACTTAAGGGTAATGGTTGCTCATCTTAGTTTGTACGATGATGGGAGCTTATTGGCTGAACTTCAAGTGAAACCCTCTTGGGTCAGTCAAGTTAAGGAGAAGCAGCAGACTGATGAGTTGCTAAAGGAGAAGTTTCATGTAGGATCAAGTAATGGATCAACGGACTTCAATATGAATGAGGAAGGACTGTTATGTTTTCAAGGGAGAGTTTGCATGCTAAAAGATCCAGAATTGAGGCATAGGATTTTGTAAGAAGCGCATGGAAGTTCATACGCTATACACCCCGGAGGGAGTAAGATGTATCGAGATTTGTGGGATCAGTTCTGGTGGCCTAGCTTGAAGCGTGAGGTAACTGAATTGGTGAGTAAGTGTTTGACCTGTCAGCAGGTAAAGGCAGAGCATCAGTTGCCATCAGGGTTGTTGCAGCCAGTGAATATTCCACAATGGAAGTGGGAAAGGATCACAATACACTTTGTTAGTGGGCTACCCCTCACGCCTACTAAGAAAGATTTAGTCTGGGTGATTGTTGATCTCTTGACGAAGTCTGCTCATTTCATACCAGTACGGGCCGATTACTCTTTGCAGAAATTGGCTAAGCTATATATAGCGGAGCTAGTGAGATTGCATGTGGTACCAGTATCGATCATATCGGAGAGGGACCCAAGGTTCACGTCGTGGTTCTAGAAGGCTTTGCATCAAGCATTGGGTACGAAGTTGGATTTCAGTATAGCGTTTCATCCTCAGACCGATGGATAGTCTGAGCGGGTGATTCTGATCTTGGAGGACATGTTAAGGGGTTGTGTCATTGATTTCAGAGGTAGTTGGGAGGAGTTTTTACCATTAGTGGAGTTTGCTTACAACAACAGCTACCAGTCTAGTATTCAGATGACGCCCTATGAAGCATTGTACGGGTGGAAGTGTTGTACTCCTACCTGTTGGACGGAATTAGGGGAACGTTGAATTTTGGGTCCTGAGTTGGTTACCGAGATAGAGGAGAAGGTTGAGTTAATTCGAACTCGACTAAGGGAAGCGTCAGACCGACAGAAGTCCTATGCAGACTTGAAGCATAAGGACATAGAGTTTGCAGTGGGTGACAAGGTGTTCTTGAAGGTGTCGTCATGGAAGAAAGTGCTGAGAGTTGGACGGAAGGGTAAATTAAGTCCCAGATTTATCGGACCATATCGGGTGTTGAAACGAGTAGGACTAGTAGCCTATCAGCTAGAGCTACCTTCTGAGCTAAGCCGGATTCACAATGTATTCCACATTTCTATGTTGAGACGATATCATTCAGATCCGTCTCATGTGGTGCCTGTGGAAGAAATCGAGGTGAGACCTGACCTATCCTTTGAAGAATAACCAGTGGAAATCCTGGATCAGGATGTCAAAGTGTTACAAAGGAAGACGGTTCCGTTGGTTAAGGTTCTATGGCAGAATCACAGTTCTGAGGAGGCAACTTGGGAACCAGAGGAGACAATGCAGCAGCAGTACCCGCATCTATTCTGATCAAGTAATTTCGAGGACGAAATTTCTTTAAGGGGGTAGAACTGTAACATCCTGAATTAATAGGCCAATGCGTTTAATGTATAGTTATGCTTAATGTGAGTGTTAGAGGTCCAGAAGTGGCTCAGGAATTGGGCCAAGGCCTTAATTGAATTTCTGTTTAGACTCTCTAGTGGGAAACCAATTAAGATAGGGCTTAAAGGATGCTATTTGTGTTTAAAAACACAAATGGGCTTGTGGCCCAGTGGCAAAATGGCGCCACTTAGAGAGCAAGAAGGTGGCGTCAACTGAGTAGGCCAAATTTAGGTTGCATGAAGCCCAATTCTTTTAACTAAAGTTAGCTAAATTTTGGCAATTAATTAGGTGGAGTTGGACAGCAACAAGGCTTAAAAAAAGGAGAATTTATCCAAGTGGATAATACAAATAATATAGCAGATAAAGGGAGAAAATTTAGGATCTGATCTGTTGGTCACAATAGTGGCCGAATTTCCAACTCTAGGGGAAAGAGGAAATCGATTTTGATAAGGCTAAAGGTGTGCCAAAATTTCCCTTATTTATTAATTAGTTTTAGTTTTCAAAAGAGGGCAATCCCGGCTTTTGGTTAGTGTGTGTGCCGAAAATTGGATTAGAAAATAGGGCACTTCTTAATTTCGGCATTTATTCTCATTCTCTTCTCTTAGTTGTTTCTTTTCTCAAAAAGCCGAAAACTCCTAAAAGTTTCATCTTCTTCTTCTCTTCTGCTAAAGCCGAAACCTCATAGCCTTTCTCTACACTTTTTCTCGATTTCTTCCATAAGTCGAAACCCTAAGTGTTCCTTCTCTTTACTCTCTTCTGCTATAGCCGAATGCCCTAGTATCCATTCATTTTTTTCCTTCCTGCCAATTTCTTCATTAAAATCTGAAACCTTCCTACCAATTTCTTCATTAAAAGCCGAAACCTTCCTGCCGATTTCTTCATTAAAAGTCGAATCTCCCATATTGAGGTAAGTGTCGACTCTTGTTATTCCTTAAGATCTCTTTCAGTTTTTAGGGGCCAAGGCCGAATGGCCACTTGGTTTGTTAAGGCCGTCGATAGGGCTAATATTCCCTATCTTTTTGCGTTTTGGGCGGCCTTCCGATATTTGTAGGAGACCTGATTGTTTTGGTTCTTAAGCCAGGAACTGTTAACTTTGAACCATATCTCTTCTTTTGGGATTTTTAGGTAAGGGATCTCTACTCTATGAATATACATTCGTGTTAGTATTCAATACAATATTTTAATCTGGTTTGTTGACTAAGATTTGTTCCATGGATACAAACGCTAGTCAAACGAAAGAGGGAATTGGATCTGTAAATCTAACCCTTAGATTTAAGAAGCGACCGGTGTCAGCAGTTCAGGATTGGCCACCGGGTTGTGGACCAGCTTCAGAACAAAATCTTAGACTGTTAGCAGCCGTAGTGGCTACTGATAGTGTCGACATAGAAAGTACTATCCTGTCGATAATCAGGTCTGTAGATCTCTATCACCCTAGTTAATCTGTATTATATGTATGTTATGGGCTAAAAGCCAAATAAAGAGGCTGTATGAACAGTCGTTATACCCAAAAAGGGTAGGCAAGGGATGCCAGGTATGTAATCATAGAAACTTCTCTATGTGTATCGAAGTATGTGAAAGTATGTGATCTGTTTAGATAGTTTAATGTTCTGATTCTTGCATGTATGTATGCATGGGATGGGATTGATATGATGAAGGGAGCAGTGTCATATAGGCGATTGGTGGCTTTGCCACATAGGTCACATAGTGATCGGTCTTTATGACAGGCAGCGCAGCTGTCGATATATTATTAAGGTCGCATAGCGATCGGTGGCTTTGCCGCATAGGTCACATAGTGATCGATATGGTGTGTAGCGGATAGAGGGCTGATTGTAGAAATCCCCACGGTGTGATGGTTGGTATGGGGGTGTGTAAAGGATGGACCCTTAGGTTTGGGATGGGCCATGTTGCATGAAAATATATTCTGTTGCCATTGTTATGGCCCAAGGCCCATAATGTGTTTATGGGCCCAAGGCTTTCATGTGTTTTCGGGATTTACACATTGAGTCTTGGTGACTTAACCTTTTATTTTTCCTAACTTTTTAGATGAGCAGTAGATCGTGGACATGGGAGCCGAGTCGGACTCGAGGGGCCATCAAGACTATTATTTCCATAAACTCTTTCCGGTTATCTTTTAAGTTTTAATTTTGGGATATTTCTTTTGTAATAAGGCCTCCATAACTTAGGTTATTTTTCTTAATTATTATGTCACATTTTTATAAACTTATGTTTTCAAAACTTAAATTATAAAGCGAGAGGAAAATGGGCTTTTCAAACACATTCACGCAAATCTTAAAGTTTCATTCAGGAATTACTCAATTAATGATTAATCGGTTATAATAAATTGAGATTTTCAAAACCCTTCAAGGTAAAGTTTGCAACGTTCAACCCGTAGCATACCAGATCTGATCATGACGTATGGGCCGGGTTTGGGGTGTTACAAAAATAGTACCCAAACCTCTTTTCTGGTAAGATTTTTGGGGACGAAAATTCCTAAGGGGGGAGAGTTGTAATAGCCCATTTTTTGTCAAATGGAAACAGTGGTTTCAGGACCACAAATTTGAGGTTAAAATATTTATTTAATTATTATTTTAATGTCTACGGCATGATAGTATGATTATGTGAAAATTTCGTTAAGAAATTTTATCGTTTAAATGCTCAATTCTATAAAAAGAATTAAATCGCGTAAATTGTAAAACTTGAGTTCTATTAGCTAAAGGTGTCTAATAGCTATAGAATCTTAAAGTGGAGGTACTTATGTGGGTAATTAGCCCAGTTATGAGATAGTGGATGATAGTGGCTTGGTATTTGGTGTAATTAATAAGTATTTTAAAGGTTAAATATGTAATTTGGTTATTAAAGGTAAATTAAATAAAACAAATGAAATTTTTTTTCATTCATCTTCTTCATTACCAAAATTAGAAGGAATAAAAATCCATAGCTAGGGTTTTCATTTGGCCAAGCTTCCATTGTCTATTTAGGAATGATTTTTGTCCCGTTTTTAATTATTTTAATGTTTTTGAGATCTTTGCAGCTTAATCTAGCTAGCCCAGGGACTAATTTGCAAAATTTTTAAAGTTTTAGGGTTTAAAATTAATGAATATGTGTGTATTTTGATGTTTAATGATAAAAAAATGTATGGTTGTTGTTAGATAAACTACATTTGTAAAGTGATTTTTGGTAAAATTGTAAATTAGGGATTGAATTGAGATATGTTGAAATTTTGTGGTTAAATTGTGAAATAAATGAAAAATATGGGTTTATATGAAATTCAACTAGCATGGGTAGGGACCTAATTGCATGAATTTGTAATTTTATGAGCTAATGACTAAATTGTAAAGAAATTGAAATAGTAGGGAAAAATGTAATTTTTCCATAATGTGAAATTTGGGCTAAATTGAATAGATTGATGATTAAATAAGTTAAATTTAATTACATATAGATCAAGAAAAGCGAAGTTCGGACCTAGATCGGGGAAAGAATAAAGTATTGGATTAATCAATCAATTTCATCGTTTTTGCATTCGAGGAAAGTTTGTATGTAATAAGCATTATTATAACTGTGTTTTAAATGCTTTAATATTGAATAAATTGTGAATACGACATTGAGAACATATTCGACGATAATTCGACAAATGTGAAATCCCGATTGAACCTTAGGAATAGATTAGGATACAAATGACATGTCATTAGGGGTTATGTGATTTGGGTCTTTGTGCATACGCCCTATCGGTGGTCGAGTTATCGGCATGTGTTGCAATTCTAAATCGACTTGTGTGAGTAGCACCGTATAGCTTCGTCATGACCGTCAACTTGTGTGAGTAGACCCGTTGATATCTCGAGAGTGAGCATTATATGTGATATGAGATTGTTATAGCTTTGGCTATGTATTGGCACTTAGGGTGCGAGATTCTCGAGTATCCAATAGTATTCTAAATAGTTCAACGGGTATATCAAAGATGTGAATTGGTGGAAATAGATACGTATCTGTATAGGTATGTACAGAAACTATTTGATCATCTAGTCTATGAAAGTTGTGAGTTCATGATTACTTATGTGATTGAATATAAGTTAACCTTATGATTTAATGATTTTGTGGTATGCTATGATCATATTACTTGAATGGTAATTGATTGTTGAGTTTTGTTTATTATTTCATATGAACTTACCAAGCTTTATAGCTTACTTTGTTTATTTTTCTATGTTTTATAGTGATATCGAAGCTAGCTCAGATTGGGAGTCATTGGAGATCTCATCACACTATCAAGCTATCACTTCGGTACTTTTAAATCTATGTATTTGGTTATATGGCATGTATAAGAGTTATGGTCATTTTGGTATATGTTAGAAATGGATCTGGCCATTAGAGTTGGCTTGTAAATGATGAATGGTTTGTTTGTATATAGCCATGTGATTTGGCTTATTTTGGTATTTTTGGTGATGTGAGTATATATGTGCATAAGGCCTTTTGTTATATGTTTGATAATTGATATGTAATGCTTGATGTGAATTGTTGTTTAGAATACCAAATAGTTGACATATGAGATTGGTATGTTGGTGATTTTAGGTAAAGTGATGCATAATTGAAGTGGCCATTTAGGTTATTTGAGAATGTGAAATTGGCATGAATTGAATAGCTTATCTTGACACTTGATTGTCTTATGGTTGATGGTATGGAATTAGCATGAATTAGGCTTGGTTGAGATTGGTTTGAATGCCTATATATGCCATGTTATATGCCTTTTGGTTTGGTGTAGGTGAATGAAATTTGGGTAAGAAAGATGGCTTGGAAAATAGCCTATTTTTGTTCAGAAGGGCAGAGACAAGGGCGTGTGTCTGAGCCATGTATGACACACGGTCAAGTGACACGGCCGTGTTTCTCCTGGTGTGTAATTAGAATCAAGTCAGTATGCTCCACACGGCCTAGCACACGGGCGTGTGAATTGGTCATGTGGCATAAGTCAGTATACCCTACAGGTTTAGACGGGCTAGCACACGCCTGTGACACGGGCGTGTGTGGCCATTTCTTAGGGCACACGGGCTAGATAGACGGGCGTGTGGTTGGTCGTGTGACCCAAGTCAGAGAACATGGCCATGTGATCCCATTTCGAATGTCCACATGGCCTGTGACACGGGCGTGTCTTTGGCTGTGTGAGACACACAGCCGACTACAAAGGCGTGTGTCCCCTGTATTTTGAAAAATTTTCTAAGTTTTCCAAAATTTTATTGAGTTCAGTTTAGTCCTGAACTATTTCTAATGCATGATTTGGGCCTCGTAGGCTCGTATTAGGGACGATATGGATGATTGTGAATCATGTTTATTTGGTAATGGAAAATGTATGTTTAATTGTGTAATAAATTTGGTAATACTCCGTAACCCTATTCCTGCAATGAATACAGGTGATAGGTGTTATAGTACAACTCTGCTTAACACTTCTTCGTAGTATAGACCCATCGCCTAGGGCAAAAAGACATCCCAATGTCAATTTCCTTGAATCTCGACACGTTTGGAAGTTTAAATTGGTATAGTCGATATGAGTAAGATCTCCTTTTGAATACACAAGCATATAATCCCTCGTTCTCCATAAATACTTGAGTATATGCTTAACTTCTTGTCAGTGTCTTGGACCAGGATTTTCCTAATATCGACTCACCAACCCTACTGTGAAATAGATATCTAGACGTGTGCATAATATAATATACATGAGACGTCCTACTATTAAAGCATAAGGAACTTTTCTCATGTGTTCTTTTTCTTTCATTGTCTCAGGACAATCCTCTAAAGAAAGGTGGACCGCGCCCTAAAGAATCAACACTAATACAAATATAATCTATGTGGTATAATGCAAGTGTGACATGTTAGTTGTAATATTTGTAGTGTTACAATAAAACATCCGAGTATTCCAAGTGTTACAATAAGTTGGGGTTAAATTGAGAGAAGTCGTAAGTTGGCGACCTCTACTAAAAAGTAAGGAAAAGCTAAGTGACTGATTTGGATAATGGTTGAGATCCAATTTTAGTTCGGTTGGATTAAAACTAGTTGGTTCCTTAGTGGAGACACAATGATTACCAATGAATGGTTTCTATAGGGTTGATAACTGAGCTATAATGACTATAAATAGTTGGGAAATGACTTCTCGGTGAGAATTATTTTCACTTCTATTTCATTTTCTTCTCTTCTTTATCTTCCTCTTTTATTGCTCCGAAGAAGAAATAGTTACAATAAGCTCTGCATGGAGCAGTGATCCTAAGGTTTGAGTCAAAAAAGTAGAGAATCCATTAAGTTAGTAAGGTTCTTAGTCCTTTAGTATATGTAAGGTTAAGAAAACAAAATTAAGAATTTTTATAACCTTTTTAGTGGTTCTACATGTTTTTGAAAAACTGAGTTTTTAGCTAAAAATATTGTGTTTAACTCATGAGTTTGGTTATACTACTTAGCTGCCAGGAGGATGGAAGCACTGGCATTTGGAAAAGCTAAGTTGGTGAGGTGAAATAAGTATCAAGTGAGTTTCCATACTCCACCACTGGAATGCTGCATGACTGGCATGATTCTATGTTGAGTCTAGAATAAGTTCTAGGATATCTTTATTTGAAAGTGCTATGTATGCATAAGGTTGAATAGGTACATAAGTATCCGTAAGAGTGTCAGTATACAATAAATGGTTGTTGAAATTCATGTCTAAGTTTGGCGTACTTCATGTTAGTATGTTTTTGTGATAATATACATGTGTATGTATGCTTATGAATTGTGGGGTATGAAGGAAAAGGTATTGACGGGATAGAAGAAATTAGGATTTGGGAAATTGGATTTTCATTTACCGCTATACAGTGTTGCTAGGTGCAAACCGTGATATGAAAAGCTTCGGGCCTTGCGGAAGGGACACTGCAGTATTTGAGCATCAAGGTATAGAAATGGTGAAATGCAGGAATGAGTGGATGAATAGGAAAATTGGAATTCCTTTAAGATTCTGCCACATGTTAATGAGTGCAAACTGTGATTTGCGAAGCTTCGGGCCTTGCAGAGGGAGGGGGACACTTTGGTGTTCGAGCAGCAAGGTAAAATGTGAAAGGGAATGATATCAAATGGTCCTTCAGGGTGACACCGTGACGCGGATGTAGGTTCCATAGAGCAACACCGCGATGACGATTAGCATGCTCTATGAGGAAACACCGCGACGACGGTAAGGTCCTTCAGGGTTACACGTCAAAGAGGTTTAACGTTTAAGACCATAACTCGACTGTAGCAACATATGTTGTTCGTTGGGACATTAAACGCGAGGTAGTCTACCGAGACATAAATTATGGGGTGGATCGCCAAAATGGTAATCATGGAGAATTACGTATAGGGAAACTAGGTTAAGAGAAAATGCAAGTGTTGGCGAGTAATAGCTAGCAAGCGAGTTTTAAAGAATCCGCCAAACAAGTTAAAAGTAGTAGAAAAGTGAATAGTCCACTAGAGCAGTAGTCATAGAAGCCGGTAAGGCATTTGGGTGTTAACCCGGTAAGAATCAAACATGGGAAAAGATGTGACAGTAGTGTCTTGTGTAAACGGAAGAAGAGTTCCAAGGATCGCAGATGAGGATTTGTCGTTAAGAAACACCAGAAGGTTCTTATAGAAACTTAATAAATTGGGGGTTCGATCACAAGTACCCCAAATAGTCCATTGGGTAAAGAGGGGTTAGTTAGAACTCATTAATAAGAAGTGGTACTAAGAAGGATAATCCAAATATGACTGTCAAGACTATTCCTCTCTGAGGAAAATCTATGGCGAAAATACCTACCAAGAAAAAGTTTCACAAGGAACTGTCATATAAAGGAGACTAGAAACTAGATTGGTTATTTAGATAATAGTCTACCGAAAAGTGTAAGTCCAATAAAAACAGACTTGTTACACCCTAGAAGCAAGGTATTACAAATGGAGCAAATTCCAAGCAAGTAATTTGCACAACATTTCTACCCAAGTGTAGGGTAAAGGCAGAAAGGATGAGATAGGGTAATACCACCAGTATGGAGAGGGTCTTTTCGGGTGGCCTCAAGAGTGGAATACCAGCATATGTGCCAAAATCATCGTGGGATTTCGAGTCAGGACAAAGTTAGATGAATGTTCAGGGTTAGAAATGTGCAGGAAAAAGCCAGAATCCTCAAGTGAGACAAACATCTAGGTACCACCCAAAATCAATTGACTAGTCATAAGCTAGACCATGTAATTGATCATTTGGCGATCAATCCGCTAATGAAGAAATGTGAAAATCGAATTGGAGTCCGAAACTCGGGGTGAAATGCGAACGCCTAAGTAAAATAAGGAGTTGGTGTGTTTTAATTTAATTTATTTTAAGTTAATACCTCTAAAGGGCCGTATTCATCATTTTTGTATATATATATATATATAAATAGTCTCAAGGAAACTCACTAAGTTCTTTTGAACTTACAGAAGTTGGCTTATGTATGCAGGACTCGTTGGATGAGTAAGAATCTTGGGGAGGGACCCAGACAGACCGAGTCAGATCAAGGATCATCGTCAATAAAGTGACATGCACATAGGAAGCGGTACCTATATAGGCTTCGAGGTCAAACATATTGTAGTTAAATGGTTTCCTTAGAATTTGATACTGGTGATAGTAAGCTTCTATTTAATTTAATGTTACTGATGTAAGAGATATTTATTATTTAATAAAGTTTGTCTCAAAAAACATTACTAAGTTTAAAATTTGGTGTTTAGTCCAAACCGATCCATTTGTGGCACTCTATACCTGGATTCAACGATCGGGTCGGGTAAGAGTGTTACACCATGGATCGAACCCAGCTGAGTCATGGACTAAGTGATTCCTAATTGGCAAGCATGCAATAAAGGACTTTAGCTAGCTACTCATGAATTTCTATATTACGGCAATGCATAATTTGAAGTTAATTAGTCTAATTAACTACCTAGCACCCAAAAAAGGACTAAATTATAAAATAGGAAAAAGTATGTAAGAGACAATTAAAGGAAAAACAACAGTTGGTTGACTTCCCTATTGCTAATTGTAAATTTCAGGAGAAAAGAATGAATTTCTTGTATTTTCTTCATCGATCGTAAGGGTATATAAAGTAATATCTTATATTAATTACAATAAATTAACCCTCTAATTCTGATCACCTTGGGAACTTTCGTAAGCTTGATTTAAGCTCGAATAAGTATGTAAATCATATTTTAATTGTATTATGAACTAATAACATGAGTACGAATGTTTAATTAATATGGAGTCATTGTAGTTACTCCAACAATTAATATAATATCTTGGTATCTTGACCCGATGATCTGATCGGGTAAAGATTCACAACTTATTTTCATCTTTTGCCACTAGGAATATAGTTTTACTAAGATGGACCAAATATTAGATCGTTTGATAGGCCTTACATTTGTTTTATGAGATCAAACTGAATGATTATAACTTCTGCACTAGAAGTAATAATTTTACAGTCCTACACGTTTACAAAAACTTATACCCACTTGAAAGTACACATTTTCTACTAGGAGTGTAACTTTTTCCAAAAATACTTATATTAAAAACTATTATACTTATATTAATAATTAATTATTATTACACCATTTTAATATAATAAAAAACTCAAATCTAATATAAAATATAATTAAATACCTAATTTTATACATAATGTTAGCGAAATTTTAGTCTGATTTATTTTGTTTAAATTAAATTTATATTCTACCATTTTTTGGTAATTTTAATGATTGCATTAGTATTTTTGATGAATTTGATTCTTTAAATTAAATTAAATTTGTTTCATTATTTAAATTAAAATATATAAAATCTTAAAACTTTACTAATAATGTAATCATATTGTTATTACGAATTAAACTACATAAATTACCTAATAATTTTTCCCTGCTTCTATAGAATTTGCAACAACTAAACGTAATGAAATTGTATATTTCAAAATTACATATTGTATGTTATAAATTTAATATATTCATACTTTTTTATTTTAGTTAGAGGTGTTCATGATTCGGTTCGAGTCGGGTTTAAGCATGATATTAGCATATTTTATTCTTGTCCAAGCTAGTTCGACCCGAAATATAAGCTTAAAATTTTGCCTAAACTCATCCATATTTGTTAAAAAACTAATTCAATCACACTTTAAACCCTCCCATATTATTTTTATTTTTAAAATATTTATATTTTATTATTTTAATATTTAATAATTTTATACTTTTATTAAAATTTTTATATAGTAATTTTAACAATATTCTAATGTTTACATTAGAGTAGTATTATATATTTAGTATTGGTTTTTGCATTGTGTTCTCAATTACATAATATATAAAAATAACATAATATAAAGTATTATAAACTTAAAAACATTTAAGGTCTGAACCTGACCCATATTTTAAACGAGCTTAAATTTTTTACCTAAACTCATTTTTCAGACCTAATATTTTTACACAAACCCTCTTAAATTTCGAGCAACATTTCAAGTCTAGACAGGTAGCCTGACCCATGAACAAGTCTAGTTTTAACTAATATTGTTTTTATATTTTCAAAATCTATCACTTATGTTATACTAAGGTATGATAGTTGTATTTCATAATTAATTAACATTTATTTTATTAATACTAAAATATAAACTTAGTAATTAAAGATATATTTCTATCTTGATTTATCTTGATTTTTAATTTAGTTATTAATAGTATTAATATCAAATCTTTCCACCTTTCTGTAACACCCTATATTCGGTCTTGTTACCGACCCGAACTATAAGATATTGCAATTATTAAACTTTAACATCATTCATAATTTTAATAGAAAATAATTACTATTACATAATTCATTTCTAATAATTTTCATGCTATTCAATCAAAATGGGACCTAATTTGAGCTTATGAAACATTTAAAACAAATCAGGAACAATTCTGGACTAAAATGAAACTTTTAGAAAATTTTTGAGAAAAAAGTGAAAACAGGGGTCACATGGCCGTGTGACAGAGCTCAACCCATTTGGCTCAAGAACATGGTCATATGGTCAAACCGTGTAACCCAGGGTCACATAGTCATGTCGCCAGACCATGTAATTCTCTGAGGCCGTGTGGACGAACTTGCACCAAAAATCAAAGAGGCCACATGGCCGTGTCATACAATCGTGTGGGACACACAGCCGTGTCGCAGACCGTGTGTGCCCAAAATACCTTCAAATTCAAGCCAATTCACTTACAATTTATTATACACCAAGCCATACAATTACCACCACATTAACCTATTAAAAAATGTACCAAAATATACTAATTCACATTCAACCTATGTATCTAACCAATATGCACTCATTTGCACCACATTTCAAACATAAACCACAATCATTTAAGCCAAAACATCATCAACTAATTGAACTCATTATATCATCAATCAAGTCCTATATACCATATACCAAAAATTATCCATTCATGCTAAACTATTGAGTGTAAATATACTTCATTCTAAATTCATAAATTACCAAGACTAAAAAGACCATTTTAACAACAATTCACAAAGTAAGACATCAATTAACAAGGTATCATTTTTATGATACCAAATTCATGTTTACAAACCAAGTGGCATAAATCATTATCTTCCAAAATTGAATTAAAATGATGTTCCAAATTAAAATCACCACACTCATCACAAGTTTAACATGAAATATGAAATTTAACATTATAAACCAACTTTAACCACATTTAAATCCAACTAAAACTTTAAGTTCATCAATTTCAAAATTATATATACATGCCACAAAACCGAAATAACAAATCAAAAATTATCGAAATAAAAGTTTGCTAGTGTGAATCTTGAAGTTGATTCATCCAACTAATTCCGTAAAATGTTAACTACAGGAAACAAGAGCAAACAGAGTAAGCCTAAGTAGTAAGTTCATAGCTAATATTCAAATAAACTTACCTCAACTAACCATTTGAAAACTAAAAATACTTAGATTATTTAAACCTGACAACCATTTACAAGAACACGTAGAATTAGTGTTGAACTAGTTCATCATGTACCTCATACTCTTTAATGGTTCAATCAAAATCATTCATATAAATATATCTACATTTCATTACATCAGTGCATAATGGAACATTCTTACATGATCATTCTTTAATACAAAACTTATAATAAATAAACATCGGAACTATCAAATCATTTTAACATTAGTCAAAAATTTCATAGCCCGATAACATAACTCGGATACTTGGGTAACCCAATCACATCAGAGAGCATTGAAATGCTAATAGAGGCACCGAAGTGCAAACAAAGGCACCAAAGTACAAATCCCGTACAAGCGCTCGTGCTAACCCTATTGGCATGTCAATCATGTCCTAATGGTTTACCATGTTCAAATAGTCATTTAAATGAATTCATCACATTAACAAATCAGAGGCACTTTCACATAAACAATTTCATATACTATAATAATTTACATTCATTCAAAAATCATACTACTCATATTTTTCAATATTCAACAATTCACAATTGAGTCTGTACTCACCTTAGCTTTTGTTTATAAAAAAAAATTAATCTCAATGCAAGACATTTACAGTCTCATAATTTCAAGATTTTACAATCTCATTGTCGAAAGCATTTTAAAATCGGGTTTTAAAAACGGGGATCGACTTTAAAAACGAAAATGGGAGTTGCCACCAATCCCTTTTTACTTAGGTGTGATTGAATCACCTTGTAAAACGTTTTATTTTAAAACATTTAATTTTGGTCTACGAAAAATAAGAAAACGGGTTCGAGAGTCGATTACGTACGAGGAAGGGTTAGCACCCTCGTAACGCCCAAAAATTGGTACCTAATCAATAAAATCATGTCCAAATGTTTGAAGTTAAAAAGTATCCAAAAATATGATTTATTTAAAAAAAAAACTTTGAGCCATTTAAGTTAAAACTTGAGATTTCTTTGTTCCGAGGGAATATGAACATCACATCCAGTACGTTAGGACATGATATTTAAGAACCTTCGTAATCAAGGTCATCTCATGATTTACAAAACTTGTAAAAGGGTATTTAGTTATTTAGCCAAACGGAAAATCGCAACCCAGTACGTTAGGGCACTATTTCCCGATTTTCTAAATACCGAAACATTGCCTTATTTTAAAAATATAATGGTTTTGCAAAAAGAAAAAATGGATTTTTATAATAAACAATAACCATGTGACAACATTGTATTAATTATCGAACATAAATATTAAAAGCAAATATACTAACGTTTAATATAGGCAACAAAGAAATAATAATACAAAAGATGACAAATAATAATTCCTACACTAAAGTAATTGTGAATACATGATGAAGTATAAGCAAATACAACAAATGATAAAACAAATATGAACATATTTCATGCAAGATTAATAAATAAAATAAAAAATATTACATACATATATGATATAAATAATGCAAGCAATAAAAAATAGTATATAATGATTTTGAATAAATAAAATAATATATAAATAATATAGATGAAACATAAATATATTTTGTATTAATTTATGAAAATAATATATAATTAAAATAATATTAGACAAAATAAAATGATGAAAATATATATAATACACTAATCATAAATTTACATACATAATATAAACAATAAAATAGATTAGGTAACATAAATAAATTTTATATAAAATAAATTTTCGAAATAATATATAATGTGACATAATACTATATAATATACAAAATATAACATAATAAATAATATATATAAAAAATATGATAATATACAAATTATTAAACAAATAAAATAATATATGAAATAATAATTAAATATATAAATAATACACATACAATATATATAAATTTCATACTATTAATAAAATAATAAATACATATATAAAAAAGAATAGCTTAATGTAATAAAACAATTAATTATAATATAAAATAACAAAATAAAATAAAAGGATAAAATAAAATTAAAATAAAGAAAATAAGAATTAAAACAAATTAAAAGGATTAAATCAAAAACGCGCGTTAAATAATAGGGATCAAAACGGAAATTAATCCTATTTTTAAAACGGCATCGTTCGATTTTTACTTTTAAAACAGTTTAGGGGACTTAATTAAAACAGAATGTAAATTTAGGGCCAATTTTATAAAAACATAAAGTTTCTATTTAAACTGAATTGAGACAAGTAAAATTGCGGAAGGACTAAAATGGCAATTAGCCCATTCAAAGAAAACACGCGGATCCTGAAGGCCAGGTGGGGTCAACGTGCGGATCCCATGGCCCAAAACAGCGTCGTTTTCATTTATCTATATAAGTCAAAATCTAGGCTAAAAAATCATTTTAAACACTTCAAAAAAAAAGGAGTAGGGCTCTGAAATGCTCTCCCCTCTTTGGCCTGAAGTGATTTCTGGCGGCCTTCCACGAGGCTTCTAGACTATTTCCACTGCTTTACCATCACGTGGTGGCGAAATTTTCAAAAGGTAAAATTTCTTCCTTTTTATTTTAATAAATATATTATAAGAGTAAAAAATAACAATAACGATAAAAAGTATTCGAAAAAAATAAAAATCAAATAAAAACAAAAACCTTTGATGCTTTATAAACTGTGTATATTCTTTCTTGTATATTTCCTGCTTATCAGTGTCTATCTCCCTTTTATAGGTACACGCAAGGCCTTTTATAGCCTTTTGAAAACAAAAAAGAAATCAAATATATTCCATGTTTGCTGCGATTTCTTTCCCTTTGCGCTGCTCTATTTTGCCCCCTTTTGGATGCAATTTGTTTCCTTTTGTAGGTTGATGATGATGATCTCAGGACAGAGATGGGGTAAGTTAACCGCGGCGTGAATGATGGTGGCGCCTGACTTGCGGCGATTGCGCTGGACTCCTGTTTGCGGCACGACTATTGGTGGGTGCGAGGCTCTTGCGGCGCCTAGGGTTTCTGGGGAAACCCTAGGCCTAGAATCTGTTTAGGTCCTGGGCCATTTGGGCCGAATAAATTTGGGTTAGTGTGTTAGGTCTACTTTGGGGTAATTGGGTCTGTAATTCGGGCTTTGGGAATTGGGCTAAATGGTTTGTAAATGGACAGGAAAAAAATATTTATTAGTTTATTATTTTTGGTTTATTATCAGCCCAGGCAAAATGGGCTATTACAGCTGCCCCTCTTTGCTCATTGTCGTGTAACAGGAATAAAGCAAAGACTATGAAAGGACCAATTTTGCCCGGTCTTGGCCGAGCCTCGACTTCTTGATCCTCGCTTCTTTAAACGACTTCCAATCCGAACTGCAACTTCAACAGCATTGGCTTTTCATCTTGATTTCAGTAAGTTTGATAGCTTTAACTTCATGAAGGCAGTATCCACTATCTTTTGATCGCTCCATCGCAAACTCGGGAGACCAGATCGACATTTTAATCGATCCTCAGAACTCGAGGATCACCAGATTGATGTCTTCGATCTGCTTCCTACAAACTCGGGAATCGTCAGATCTATCATTTTTAATCTATATCCTACAAAGCTCAGGAATGCCAGATTAGTATCTTCGGTTTGTTCCACTGCAAACTCAGGGATGCTAGACTGGTAGTTAAATCTGTTCCACTACTACTTAGGGAGACAAGATTTGATGTTCGATCTTGGTCCTCTACCGCTTAGGCGACAAGATCTACAATTTTGACCTATTCCTTCTTTGGTCGGGAAGATAGGGTGGTGGCTTAAATCTGTTCCACTCATCGCTTAGGAGACAAGATTTGTCATTCGATCTTAGTTCCCTCATCGCTTAAGGTGACAAGATCTACAATCTTTGACCTATTCCACTGCTGGTCAGGGAGATAGGACTGATGTCTTTGATCTGCTTCCTACAACTTCAGGAAGATAAGATCTGAAAGAGTCTTTGATCTACTTCCTACAACTTCAAGAAGATAAGATCTGTTGGTGTCTTCGATCTGCTTCCTATAACTTCAAGAAGATAAGATTTCTATCTTCAGTCTGCTCCCTACAACTTTAGGGAGATAAGGCTAAAATGCTTTTCGATCTACTTCCTACAACTTCAGGAAGATGAGATCTTCTATCTTCAGCCTGCTCCCTACAACTTCAGGGAAATAAGGCTGCAATGGCCTTCGATTTGCTTCCTACAACTTTAGGAAGATAAGATCTTCAGTTTTCGATTTGCTCCACTGCAACCTCAGGGAGATAAAATCTTCTATTTTCAGTCTATTCCACTGCAACTTCAGGGAGATAAGACTAAAATGTCTTCTTATTTGCTTCCTACAACTTTAGGAAGATAAGATCTTCAATTTTTGATTTGTTCCACTGTAACTTCAGGGAGATAAAATCTTCTATTTTCAGTCTACTCCACTACAACTTCAGGGAGATAAGACTAAAATGTCTTCTGATCTGCTTCCTACAACTTTAGGAAGATTAGATCTTCAGTTTTCGATTTGCTCCACTGCAACCTCAGGGAGATAAAATCTTCTATTTTTAGTCTACTCCACTGCAACTTCAAGGAGATAAGACTAAAACGTCTTCTGATCTGCTTCCTACAACTTTAGGAAGATAAGATCTTCAGTTTTTGATTTGCTCCACTGCAACTTCAAGGAGATAAAATCTTCTGTCTTTAGTCTACTCCACTACAACTTCAGGGAGATAAGACTAAAACATCTTTGATCTGCTTCCTGCAACTTTAAGAGGATAAGATCTTCTGTGGTCGATTTGCTCCACTACAACTTCAGGGAGATAAAATCTTCTGACTTTAGTCTACTCCACTGCAACTTCAGGGAGATAAGACTAAAGCATCTTTGATCTGCTTCCCACAACTTCAGGAAGATAAAATCTCCTATTTTTTATTTGTTCCACTGCAACTTCAGGGAGATAAAATCTTCTGTCTTTAGTCTACTCCACTGCAACTTCAGGGAGATAAGACTAAAGTGTCTTCGATCTGCTTCCTACAACTTTAGGAAGATAAGATCTTCTATTTTTTTTCAATCTGCTCTACTGCAACTTCAGAGAGATAAGACTGAAAGTATCTTTTGATCCGCTTCCTACAACTTCAGGAAGATAAGATCTGAAACTCCACCGATATCGCTACACCGTCTTTACTGAATAGACTCGATTTCATGTATTATGAGTGACATGAATGCAATATGAAAATGATTAGGATTAGAATGCAATGACTAAATGAATCAAATGCACCTAATGAAATTTTCTATGATACAAAAATGTTATGAGTATGATTCCTACTCTAGGTGTTATCATTCATTTGTTCTTCATTTTTGTTCATTAATCACATTTTGCTTGACCAGCTTGTCCCAATGTAATTTTTGAGTCAACCCCATTTGAACCTCAGGACATGAAGTTGGTAACTCCCGCTGCAACTTCAGGGAAACTGTAACATCCTAAATTTTTGGGCCTATGCGTTTAATGGGTGAATATGTGTAATGAGTTAATTTAAGTGTTAGGGGTCCAAATTGGGCTCAGGCTTAGGCAGAGGCCTTGATTAAAATTATTTGTTTGGGCATTATAGGACTTAAAAGGTAGTACCTATGTTTAAAAATCAAAATGGGCTTGTGGCCCAGTGGTCAGTAGTGCCATTTAGGGAACAAGGAGGTGACGCCACACCAGGGAGTAAGGGGCCCAAATTTAAGTTCAAGGAGCCCAATTCCTTTGATTTAAGTTAGCTAATTTTGGCATTAAGATTAGGTGGAGTTGACTGACAACAAGGCTCAAAAATAGGAGGATTTATGTAAATGGGATAATGTAGATATTATAGTTGATAATATGAAAGATAAGGGAGGAAATTTAGGAATTTATTTAATGTGATAATAAGGGAGATAATGTGCTGATAAAGGAAGGAAGAGGTAGTGTCATCCATGACACTGTGGATGAGTAGTCAGATAAGGCTAAGGAGAGAAAAGATAGGATTTATCTGCTGAGTGCAATGTTGGCCGAATTTCCAACTCTAGGGGGTGCCGAAATTCTTTTTAAATAGAGGGGATATCTCTTCAATTTCGGCATTTGATCCCTACTCTTTTCTTCATTCTTTGTGCCGAAATTCTCAGTCTCTCCCTCTACAATTTCTGTCAACTTTCTTTCAAAAAGTCGAAAATGTTCTTAAGACCTTTTTTCTTCTAAAAGCCGAAAATCACCACCTCCTTCACCTTTTCTTCTTTCTTTGAAATTTCCTGTTAGCCGAATCTTCTGATCTCCACTGTTATTCTTCTCCCATTCACTAAAAGCTGAAACTACACTCTTGTTTGTTCTTGTAGCTGAAATCTTCTTCTTGTTCATCATTTTCGGGATTTTCATAAAAGTCGAAATCCCTAGATCTCATCTCCTGTGTTTGCCAAATTCTCTCTGAGGTGTCTGCTTGTGTCGAATCTTGAAGAAAACTTAGGGTAAGTGTCGATTCGTGAGATTTTAGTCTTCTCCGGCTTTTTAGAGACTCTAGTCGAATGCTATATGGACATTGATCTTGTGTTTTTCTCTCATTTGCGGCATTTCGGGATTTGAAAGGGAGTCAATCGCTTAGATTTCTAAGCCAGAGTTCAGTAGCACTCGGATCAAATTACTTTCAGGATTTCAAGGTAAGGAGATCTATTAGTTTTAACATGTGAATTCGGGTATTTATTAACCCTTGGCCGAATGTAGGGGGAGCCCAAATCTTCGTGTTTTTTCGGCTTTTGAGAAAGGCTTTAGACTAAGGGTTGTAGATCCAGATAGTAAGGATATTGACTAAGGGTGTAAAGCTACGCAATATCAGGTGTGTCACTTTCCACACCAACTGGATTTGGTTGCTAAATACATGTTTATAAATCTAATATGTTCTGATAAATGCCAAAATACCGGCAAGGCTGTTGATAACCCAAAGAGGGTAAAAGCAAATCACCAGGTTAGTGATCCCTATCATTCTAAGTGAATGTTCTGATTAAATGATATGAGTATGCCGATTTTCTGTGATTGCATGGGGTTGGGTTTGATGAAAGGGGAAGTATTCTGTTGTAGCGGCTTTTGCTGTGACCTGTTGTAGCGGTTTTCGCCGTGACCTATTGTAGTGGCTTTTGCCATGACCTGTTGTAGTGGCTACGGCCATGATCTGACGATGAGCGGCATGACTGCCATCAATGGCGTGTAGCGGTGTGGGTTGATTGTAGAAATCCCCAATGGTGTGAATGGCAAGTAAGGGTGGCGTGTAGTGTATGGAAACCTAGGATTTGGGTTAGGCTTGCATAATTGTGTTATGAATATATTAATCTGTTATTCTGCTCTGTGGGGCTAAGGCCCAAATCTAATGGTGCATGAAGGTTGCACACTGAGTCTCGCGACTCAACCCATTATTTAACATTTTTCAGGTAGCACCTAGTGCTTCGGACCGGGCTGGAGAGGAGCGTAAGGTGGCCATGCAAAAGAACATTTGGATTCGGAAAAGAAAAGACTCTAGTTTATTATTTGATATTTTATGGGTTTAAATTTCAATGTAATAAGGCCATGGGCCAGTAGACTTTATCATTTTGGGTTTTATGTTGGGTTTTATTGTTAGTAAACATTTAAACTTTATGTTTAACTTAAGTTAAGTCATGTATTAAATTTCAGTATTATTTTAAAAAAAAAAGGTATTTTATAATTTCATATCTTATATAACCCTAATAAATTATTAAGTTTTCGATAAACGTTTAAACCTGATAATTGTTTTCCTAAAGTGCCACAAGTTTTCTAAAATCTCCTTAATGACATACCAGAACCGGTTGTAGTGTTTAGGCCGGGTTTGGGGTGTTACAAAATTGGTATCAGAGCCCGGTTCAAAACTCAGCTCTAGGGTTTCTAGGTTCAAAACGTTTTTTTTAAAGGATAGGTTTCTGAAACATGTATGTTTATAAACAATACAGGATGGTATTCTCGGCATGGCACCTACGTCTCCGGCCCAAGTCCGCTAGGTAAGTATTCTAAACCCACTTTGTGATAAATATGCATGTGGGCTTGATGGGCTTTAAGGGACGTAGATTATTTTAATTAGAATTGATGGACTTTAGGCTTAGCTTAAACAACTTCTTAAATCTCATAAAACTTAATCTATCCAAACAAACCCGTGAACAAATCGCTAGGTTAGGGTGTGGCAACAGGCATACGCATGTCTAGGATTGGACCGGAAGAGCCTGGTACTTAAGCAGTCTTAGTGACTCACCTCCTCTTCGCTGGAATCCTACCTGGTGCGCAGTGACTGTTCACCTTAGCCACGAGGATTTGTTAACAGGCCAAAAGTTATAATTAAAACCCGAAAGGGACCAACCACCCTATTTTTTTTCAAAATTACTAAATTACCCCTAATTTGTAAAATGACCAAAATATCCCAAATTTGTAAAATGACTAAAATATCCATTATTTGTAAAATTACTAAATTACCCCTGATTTGTAAAATGATCAAAATATCCTTAATTTGCAAAATCACCAAAATACCCCCGGATTGTAAAATTACCGAAATACCTCTGATTTGTAAAATTACCAAAATACCCTCAGATTGTAAAATTACCAAAATACCCCTATTTTGTAAAATTACCGAAATACCCCAGATTGTAAAATTACCAAAATATCCATGCTTTGCAAATTTACCCAGAAACTCCTAGATTTATAAGAAATACTTGGGTTACAAAATCAACAAAATTTGTGCAAATACCAATGGACTCCTGTTTTGAAAAAAAAACACACACACAACAACAAAAAACAAGAACATCAATCACCAAAATGCCACTATCTCTTTTAGAATCAAAATTCCCAAAAATACCCCTATTTTAAAATATACCTTTATCTCGAAAATTACCCAGAAACTCTATTCTGTCAAATTATAAAGAAACCCTGTAGGATGAAATTACGGAAAGACCCCTAGGTAGTGAAATGACGAAAATACCCCTTGAATGTAGATTCATGGATGTTGTCTGTATGTTGATGTGTGAATGTATGTGGGTTCTAGAATTATGAAGTAAACTTAAGACTAAAATCAGAGATAGGATCAATTCGAAAGAATTACTATCGAAAGTACTTTTCATAAAACTGTCCGTGGATAATCAGTGGAAAGAATTAATGATTCATAAAATTTATTATCAGATAAATGTCGATAGGAAGAATGAGTACAAGGGGTAGAGGACATCGCTGCATGGTCGTGGTAGAGGTAGGATGACTGTGTCGAACACATGAGGATCGGCCATGGATCCGGAACGAGATACCGCCCACTAGTTGTGGAGGTGAAATTTCAGGACCAGATGGGTGGTGACGATGTGGTATCGCAGGCAGTGTTAAGGGTGTTAGAGAGAGTTGCTGAGGCTGATATGGGCATAGGAGCCCGGAAGTCTGTGCTGGAGCGACTTAGGAATAAGGGGGCAGAAGTGTTTATTTTGGCTTTAGAATTGGAGTGCGCAGCGAAAGCAGAGTGGTGAGATTTAGGTAGTATGATTACTAGTTAGTTGGAAATTTTGAGGACGAAATTTCTTTAAGGGGGTAGAACTGTAACATCCTAAATTTTTTGGCATATGCGTTTAATGGGTAAATATGTGTAATGAGTTAATTTAAGTGTTAGGGGTCCAAATTGGGCTCAGGTTAGGCAGAGGCCTTGATTAAAATTATCTGTTTGGGCATTATAGGACTTAAAAGGTAGTACCGATGTTTAAAAATCAAAATGGGCTTGTGGCCCAGTGGTCAATAGCGCCATTTAGGGAACAAGGAGGTGACGCCACACCAGGGAGTAAGGGGCCCAAATTTAAGTTCAAGGAGCCCAATTCCTCCGATTTAAGTTAGCTAATTTTCGTAATTAGGATTAGGTGGAGTTGACTGACAACAAGGCTCAAAAATAGGAGGATTTATGTAAATGGGATAATGTAGATATTATAGTTGATAATATGGAAGATAATGAAGGAAATTTAGGAATTTATTTAATGTGATAATAAGGAGATAATGTCTTGATAAAGGAAGGAAGAGGTAGTGTCATCCATGGCAATCGTGGATGAGTAGTCGATGAGGATAAGGAGAGAAAAGATAGGATTTATCTATCGAGTGCAATGTTGGCGAATTTCCAACTCTAGGGGTGTCAAATTCTTTTTAAATAGAGGGGATATCTCTTCAATTTCGGCATTTGAACCTTACTCTTTTCTTCATTCTTTGTGTCGAAATTCTCAGTCTCTCCCTCCACAATTTCTGTCAACTTTCTTTCAAAAAGCCAAAAACGTTCTTAAGCCTTCTTTCTTCTAAAAGTCGAAAATCACCACCTTCTTCACCCTTTCTTCTTTCTTTGAAATTTCCTGTTAGCCGAATCTTCTGATCTTCATTGTTATTCTTCTCCCATTCACTCAAAGCCAAAACTACACTCTTGTTTGTTCTTGTAGCCGAAATCTTTTTCTTGTTCATCTTTTTCAGGATTTTCATAAAAGCTGAAATCCTATATCTCATCTTCTGTGTTTACCGAATTCTCTCTGATGTGTCTACTTGTGCTGAATCTTGAAGAAAACTCAGGGTAAGTGTCGATTCGTGATATTTCAGTCTTCTCCAGCTTTTTAGAGACTCTAGCTGAATGGCTATATGGAAACTAATCTTGTGTTTTCTCTCATTTACGGCATTCAGAGATTTGAAGGGGAGTCAATCACTTAGATTTCTAAGCCAGAGTTCAGTAGCACTCGGATCGAATTACTTTCGGGATTTCAAGGTAAGAAGATCTATTAGTTTTAACATGTGAATTCGAGTATTTATTAACCCTTGGCCGAATGTAGGGAGAGCCCAAATCTTCGTGTTTTTCTGGGTTTTGAGCAAGGTTTTAGACTAAGGGTTGTAGATCCAGATAGTAAGGATATTGACTAAGGGTGTAAAGCTACGCAATATCAGGTGTGTAACTTTCCACACCAACAGGATTTGGTTGCTAAATACATGTTTATAAATCTAATATGTTCTAATAAATGCCAAAATACCGGAAAGGCTGTTGATAACCCAAAGAGGGTAAAAGAAAATCACCAGGTTAGTTATCCCTGTCATTCTAAGTGAATGTTCTGATTAAATGATATGAGTATGCCAATTTTCTATGATTGCATGGGGTTGGGTTTGATGAAAGGGGAAGTATTTTGTTGTAGCAGTTTTTGCCGTGACCTGTTGTAGCGACTTTCGCTGTGACCTGTTGTAGTGGCTTTTGCCATGACCTGTTGTAGTGGCTACGGCAATGATCTGGTGATGAGCAGCATGACTGCCATCAATGGCGTGTAGCGATGTGGGTTGATTGTAGAAATCCCCAATGGTGTGAATGGCAAGTAAGGGTGGTGTGTAGTGGATGGAAACCTAGGATTTGAGTTGGGCTTGCATAATTGTGTTATGAATATATTAATATGTTATTTTGCTCTGTGGGGCTAAGGCCCAAATCTAATGGTGCATGAGGGTTGTACACTGAGTCTCGTGACTCAACCCATTATTTAACATTTTTCAGGTAGCGCCTGGTCCTTGGGACCGAGCTGGAGAGGAGCGCAAGGTGGCCATGCAAAAGAACATTTGGATTCAGAAAAAAAAAGACTCTAGTTTATTATTTGATATTTTTATGGGTTTAAATTTCAATGTAATAAGGCCATGGGCCAGTAGACTTTATCATTTTGGGTTTTATGTTGGGTTTTATCGTTAGTAAACATTTAAACCTTATGTTTAACTTAAGTTAAGCCATGTATTAAATTTCGGTATTATTTTAAAAAAAAAAACAAGGCATTTTATAACTTCATATCTTATATAACCCTAATAAATTATTAAGTTTTCGATAAACGTTTAAACCTGATAACTATTTTCCTAAAGTGCCACAAGTTTTCTAAAATCTCCTCAGTGACATAACAGAATCGGTTGTAGTGTTTGGGCCGGGTTTGGGGTGTTACAGGAATGATATTTGGTTTCTCCCATACCACTCAGAGGTACAGAACTTGTATCACTTTTAATCTGTTACACCATTCCCTGGGTGTAATGACCAGATGTATGTGTCTGAAATTTTCAATAAATTGTAGGGTATCTCAATAATGATCCCCTTCTTCGCCATTTGCCAATATGGTATCATTAACAAAATTGTCTTATCCAAAAAGAATCTTGATGAGATAATCATTTTTCAATGTTTCCAATCCCTTAGGCTTGGTGAGTTCTGAACAATAGTCCTGTTTCAGATCCTCATGCTATGTAAAAGCTTCCAGAGTAATATGAAACTCCTTTTATGAAAATAAAATGCTTGAAAAAGATTACAGCAATGGACAAGAAAGAAATTAATCAGGAGCAGTACTCAAAACAAATAAGCTAATCAAAGATAACCAAAGCAATAAATGAAAATTGATTGGTATATCTTAAAAGAATAAAGTAAATATAGAAAAGGCTTCAAAAGAAAACTAATTGGGGTGTTTCTTTGAAAAGAATAAAGTAATCAAAGATTTAAAATAGGTAAAATGGGAAACTAGGTGCCCCAGATATCGCAGTCTGAGCTTTTCTATTCCGATCTCTTGAGGACCATTTTAAACTCAATATGTGTTCAGGGGATTCGGAGTACACTATCGATGCCCCAAGGCGTAACATACTTCCTCATTGTTAATTCAGACGTAGCAAGACTACTGTATGCCTTACTTTTTATTCAAAATTTGAGCCGCCCTTTTTGGGTTTTCAACTCAAAGCCCCTTTGGTCTCAAAGCGCCCTTTGCAGGTTTTCACCTTGGCCTCTCCTTTTTTTTTTTTTTTTTTTTTTTTCTCTTTTTTTGTTCGGACTCAAGGCACCTTTGTGGGTTTTCACATTGACCTTTTCCTTTTCAAGTAAAATCTTTCTTGATCGAATCTGAATTCTCCGGATTGGGCAAGTCTTGGGCATCCGTCTCGGTCAATATCAATGCTCCTTTAGAATAGGCCTTATATAAATCCTTCCTAGTTTGGCATATGCTTTCCTCTAAAATCGTTTTGTAGAGGAAAAATCTTTTTCAACATCAGGTTTCCCTTGTGGAATTCTCTAGAATGAACCTCTTTGTCGTAAGCTCGCATCATCCAACCGTGATGGATAACTTTAACCTTTTCTTCAACTAGGTTCAATTGAAAAAATGCTTCAATTCTATAAACCAATGGGTAAGATGTTGCCCCGATAAAAGTCCTGGCCAACGTTCAATAATCAAAGAGAGTAGTGATAGCTTCTTATGCCAATCTTTACAAGTCTTAGCCATTTTTTTTTTTTTTTTTTTTTTTTTTTTTGGTAAATTTTGTTGCACTGTGATATGCTGCCTGATCTTTGGACAAACTATAAACTTTGACTTTGTACAGTTATTTAAACACGATCCTTTATGGCATTCTGCTAGCATCTGATCTTTTCCTTCATTTTTTTTTTGATGAATTTGATGACTTCGACCTTGTAACATTGGCATATGAAGCTACTTTCACTCTCTTAGTGAAGTAAACGATGACTATACTGGTAAATCGATGACAACTTGAAGCATTTAACGAGATTGGACCCATAATATCCATGCCCCACATATAGAAAAGTCTGTGAAGAAAATAGAAAAGTTACATAAATCTCATCTTTTCAATTTAGTATTTGCGGTATGACTGATGCAATCCCCTTCCATGGTAGACCTAATCAATGCCCCATCCTCTTGTTTAGCCCACGTCTTAGTATCCTAGGCATGTCCTGATATGATTGTCCAAAAACATCTTTGGATAACTCAATGATGTCTCACATTGTTTCTATGGTGGGCTGGGCTTCAATCTTCACCCATTTTCTTGGCTCATAATATCCGTTGACCTTTTGTTGAGTAAGGTCTGTTTTTCATCTTGTTAAACCATTCTTAACAAGTCAGAAGTTATGTTATAATCTCTGTCATCTTCAAATTCCTGAGATCCCCTAGACCCATATCTCGTTCAAAAGGAGTCGAGAATAACGCCGCTCATGACATTGATATCCGGGTACCTAGGTACGAAGGCGAACAAATCCAAAGAATAAATGATTCTAAGGATGATTATTTTGATAGTATGGTCACAAATAAAGAATAAAAGAATATTGGTAAAAATGTACAGTATGAAATGTAAAGAATAAAAGAATATGTATTCAAAAAGATGCATTTTACTGAAATAAGAATTTAGGACACAAACCTATTTCACAAAAGGGTTCTTATTGCCTCTAGGCTTAAGGCAACAAGCATATTTTGCACATTACTATAGACTAGCTCTAAAAATATAGAGATCTCTTCCTCAGTCCCTTTATTCAAAACATTCCCAAGTACATAAGGGCTTGGAAACTTCGTTCTCGATTCTCTCTTCGAATATGTCATTAATGCTCTATTCTTTTGGAATTCCCGCATGTCTTGTTGAATCTTGGTCAATTGCCTTTGCATCTGTATTTGCATTTGCTCTATCCTCACCAACCTTTGTTCCATGTTTTCCAAGTTAACTGGAACATTTTACCTAATTAGGGTTCTTTTATAAAAGTCTAATGCAAATGATGAAATGTAATGCGAATGCATGAATGCAAGGAGGTATCGATTCTAATCAACTTCATTTTAGAAAACTTTATTAGAAAACAAAATCCTTTACATAAAACGGACTACTATATGCTTTCAACCTAAGTCCTAAAGTTTTAATTTTCCCAAGCAATGGAGCTAGCTCATGACTACGATAGGACTGTAGCTCATACTTCATGCTCAACGTATCAGCCTGTGATTCCAATATTTGTAGATGATCAACTACCTCTTGAATCTAAACTATTGCTTCACTCATAAGGTAATCTTGACTCTTAACTTGATCATAATAATGATGAAGCTTTCCTCTCTTATTTCAAGAAGTTCGATCAGAAGTTCATCACTATGTAATGTTGATTCTTCCATTTCCATGGCCCATAAAGATCAGAATTTTTCATATCAAGGGGCAGACAAAGAAGAACTATGGAGCTTTAGGAAATTTAGATTGTATCAAACATTTTTTCAACTCTAACCACAAGTGAAAGGTGTCTATTTTAGTTCATCTCTTTGGGGAATTAATGCGAATTCCTTTCATTTCCTCACAACGAATCAAATCATTTGCAATGTTGTTTAGATCACAACGAGGAGCCGAGAAGTTCACAACAACTCAACTTTCAATCCTAGATGTCTCCACCAATTTCTTGAATGACACGGTCTTCTTAATCTCGTCCAGTCGAGTTATTCTGGTAGATGCAACGTCCACAAGTACAACAGTAAACTCAAACTTATTATTTGGTAGCAAACCTATAATAAATAAAACTTTTTTACCATCATAGGCGAAATTCTTTCCATCCAAATCGTTCTTGTAGGTTTCACGATTCATCATTCGCTTTCGTTCACGTCCCATGTGGTGACCATCTTCATATGAAAGAGAAACGCTGTACTAGTAGAAATGTTTATCCGTATTCCTCACTTTGAAGTGATTGATGAGTATAGTTACCTTTTACCCTTTAGTTCTAACACCACGCCTTACCATAGAGTGTCGCACAATCTTCACATCTGATTCTGGAATGACATCAGGAGGCACAGGTGGCAGAAAAGGCAAGGTTTCTGGTCCTGCCCCATTTCTCCCTGAAATCTTCTTTCTAATTGGTTTTGCTCTAACCATATACGAACGATTGCATTGTCTTCCACTTTATCAAGGAACCCGTTCTCCCTAACCATCTTTCTAACTTAAAAACTGATCGTGAATCGATACCTCTTAAAATATGAAATGACATGCACAAAAATAAACACAACAAATTAGAACCACAGAATAAGATATAAAGCAAGTAAAATATGATGTTATGTAATGCATGAATGCAGAGAAAGAGAGGTATTGATTCTGAATTCAGTTACATTAGAAAAACTTTTCTAGAAAATAAATTTCTTTACACAAAACGGATCGCATACATGGCCTTGTCCTCATAGTCCAAGTGAAAACATGAATCCCTTCTTCGCAAAAGTCAAGTTTTGCAAACTTCTAATAGATGCCTCCTCTAGCTCCTTTTGCTTAATCTGAACCACGACTCCTATTCATTTGTTAGCTTCTTCAAGAATACCGAGACATTGTAATTCTTCAAATAGTCTTGTCAACTTGAATCCTTGGGTGATAAGGTCTTGTATTCCTTCACGGACTATCAGCCTTCTCTCGTTGTATTCACTTGGACTATATTCGGGCGACCGTATTATAATCCACTTTGTCAAAAAATTTATTTTCTTATGACCAACTTTTTATTTAGTAATCAAATTTGAAATCAACACCTCTTTTCTATGATGGGAATACAATGCAATCAAAAGAAAACCCGTTAGCACAGGAAAAATAACATAGAACCTATCAGGGTGACCACTAGGGTTTGACATGGTTTTACCTAGGGTAGGCCCTTAGGGTTCACTATATGCGGTTAGCTCTAAAGTTGAGGTACCCAAACCAGCAGATTCCTCGATCCTCACCCATTATAAGCTCATATAGACCGAGTTCGGTTCAGGGGAATACATTTCCTTATGGCTGCACGGAGGTGAAAACCTCACGAAGACATAGGTACGGATGTATCCCGAAAGTGATTCACTATCCTGCACGGAGGTGAAAACCTCACGAAGGAGTAGCTTCTCACTCCCACTTAAGGGTGTGACCACGACGGTCATGCAGTGCAATGCAGAGCAATATATTTAAAACCACATGAAATAAAAGGATCATATTTTTTAAAATCAGAATTTTAAATTCGAACAAAAGGACATGAAATTATCAATTTTACGGCCTGACTCTCTTGTGTCCCCAGTGGAGTCGCCAAGCTGTCGAAACCATTTTAAAATCGGGTTTTAAAAATGGGGATCGACTTTAAAAACGAAAATGGGAGTCGCCACCAATCCCTTTTTACTTAGGTGTGATTGAATCACCTTGTAAAACGTTTTATTTTAAAACATTTAATTTTGGTCTACGAAAAATAAGAAAACGGGTTCGAGAGTTGGTTACGTACAAGGAAGGGTTAGCACCCTCGTAACGCCCAAAAATTGGTACCTAATCGATAAAATCATGTCCAAATGTTTGAAGTTAAAAAGTATTCAAAAATATGATTTATTTAAAAAAAACTTTGAGCCATTTAAGTTAAAACTTGAGATTTCTTTATTCCGAGGGAATATGAACATCACATCCAGTACGTTAGGACATGATATTTAAGAACCTTCGTAATCAAGGTCATCTCATGATTTACAAAACTTGTAAAAGGGTATTTAGTTATTTAGCCAAACGGAAAATCGCAACCCAGTACGTTAGGGCACTATTTCCCGATTTTCTAAATACCGAAACATTGCCTTACTTTTAAAATATAATGGTTTTGCAAAAAAAAAAATAGATTTTTATAATAAACAATAACCATGTGACAACATTGCATTAATTATCGAACATAAATATTAAAAGCAAATATACTAACGTTTAATATAGGCAACAAAGAAATAATAATACAAAAGATGACAAATAATAATTCCTACACTAAAGCAATTGTGAATACATGATGAAGTATAAGCAAATCCAACAAATGATAAAAAAAATATGAATATATTTCATGCAAGATTAATAAATAAAATAAAAAATATTACATACATATATGATATAAATAATGCAAGCAATAAAAAAATAGTATATAATGATTTTGAATAAATAAAATAAAATATAAATAATATAGATGAAACATAAATATATTTTGTATTAATTTATGAAAATAATATATAATTAAAATAATATTAGACAAAATAAAATGATGAAAAATATATATAATGTACTAATCATAAATTTACATACATAATATAAACAATAAAATGGATTAGGTAACATAAATAAATTTTATATAAAATAAATTTTAGAAATAATATATAATGTGACATAATACTATATAATATACAAAATATAACATAATAAATAATATATATAAAAATATGATAATATAAAATTATTAAACAAATAAAATAATATATGAAATAATAATTAAATATATAAATAATACGCATACAATATATATATATTTCATACTATTAATAAAATAATAAATATATATAAAAAGAATAGCTTAATGTAATAAAACAATTAATTATAATATAAAATAAAAATAAAATAAAAGGATAAAATAAAATTAAAATAAAGAAAACAGTAATTAAAACAAATTAAAAGGATTAAATCAAAAACACGCGTTAAATAATAGGGATCAAAACAGAAATTAATCCTATTTTTAAAATGGCATCGTTCCGATTTTTACTTTTAAAACAGTTTAGGGACTTAATTAAAACAGAATGTAAATTTAGGGCCAATTTTATAAAAAATAAAGTTTCTATTTAAACTGAATTGAGACAAGTAAAACTGCGGAAGGACTAAAATGGCAATTAGCCCATTCAAAGAAAAACACGCGGATCCTGAAGGCCGGGTCGGGTCAACGCGCAGATCCCATGGCCCAAAAAGGCGTCGTTTTCATTTATCTATATAAGTCAAAATCCAGGCTAAAAACTCATTTTAAACACTTCAAAAAAAAAACGAGGTGGCTCAAATGCTCTTTCCTCTTTGGCACAAGCGATTTTGGCGACCCTCCCATGAGGCTTCGGTGTCGTTTCCACTGTTGTTCGGCCATCATGCATGTGGTTGAAATTTTCCAAAAGGTAAAAATTTCTTCCTTTTTTTATTTTAATAAATATATTATAAGAGTAAAAAAAATAACAATAACGATAAAAAAAGTATTCGGAAAAAATAAAAATAAAATAAAAACGAAAACCTTTGATGCTTTATAAGCAAGTGTATATTCTCTCTTGTATATTTCTGCGACGTTGTCTATCTCCCTTTATAGGTACATGCAACGCTTTTATAGCCTTTTGAAAACAAAAAAGAAATCAAATATATTCCATGTTTGCTGCGATTTCTTTCCCTTTGCGCTGCTCTGTTTTGCCCCCTTTTGGATGCGATTTGTTTCCTTTTGTAGGTTAATGATGATGATCTCAGGACAAAGATGGGGTAAGTTAACTGCGGCGTGAATGATGGTGGTGCGAGACTTGCGGCGATTGCGCTAGACTCCTGTTTGCGGCGCGACTGTTGGTGGGTGCGAGGCTCTTGCGGCGCCTAGGGTTTCTGGGGAAACCTTAGGCCTGGAATCTGTTTAGGTCCTGGGCCATTTGGGCCGAATAAATTTGGGTTAGTGTGTTAGGTCTGCTTTGGGGTAATTGGGTCTGTAATTCGGGCTTTGGGAATTGGGCTAAATGGTTTGTAAATGGACTGGAAAAAACATTTATTAGTTTATTATTTTTGGTTTATTATCAGCCCGGGCAAAATGGGCTATTACACTCATAACTTTTCCTTTCTCGCGTTTATCAATCAGCTGATCCGTTTCTTGATCTAAATATAATAATTTTATTCAATTAACCAATTCAATGTCATAAAATATTTAAATTTACATTTTTGACCCTTTAACAGCATTTTACACTTTTACCTTAAACTTTTACATTTTATACAATTTAGCTCGAAACTTTCAAATCTACCACAATTTCACAAACTTCATGCTAGCTGAATTTTCTCTTATACTATTACAGCCCATAATTATTCAAATTTCACAAGAATTTCACGTCAAATTTAATATTTTATTAATTCAATTCTTGAACTAAAACTAATCAAATTCACTTTATAAAAAGTCCTATTTAACTATTAAGCTTAATAATTTATCATCAAACTTCAAAATCATCACAAACTCATCAATGCCATAATTCAAAACATTTAACAGTTTTACAAATTAATTTTTAGGTTAACTAGATTAAGTTATAAATATCTCAAAAACATAAAAATCACTAAAAACTTGTTTAAAACACATATCATGCAATTGAATTAACTTTGGCCGAAGCTTTGGTGTTCTTCAACAATGGTTTTTCGGTGAAGAAAGGTTGAAGAAAGTGAATATAAAATCGCCACTTACCTTATTTTTGTTTTATTACATTTTAACATTATTAATTTAAATATAACATATTATTTTATACATAAATCACTTATAAACCGTCCAACATCAATAAATATGTCATATTTGCCAATTAAAACCATCCAACAATTCATTTAAACTCATTTAACCTTTATAAACTAATAGCGATTAATTTTTGTAAATTTTACGGTTTAATTCTTTTAATTAAATTAATTATCTAAACGTTAAAATTTTTTAACCAAACCTCAAAATATCGATATAATAACTCCACAGACATGTTCTATTTTAAAAAACGAGGTCCTAGTACCTCCTTTTGTAAAACCACTTGACTATTTGTTCAATTTCTAAAACCATATATAATTAACTATTTATTCAATTATAAAAATTTATCAAATCAAAATTCAATATAAATTATATTTGACTTGTATGAATTAAATAATAATAGTTACAAACATGCTCTATTTTAAAAAACGAGGTCCTAATACCTCATTTTCTAAAACTATTTAACTATTTGTTCAATTTTAAAACCATATATAATTAACTATTTATTCAATTATAAAAATTTATCAAATCAAAATTCAATATAAATTACATTTGACTTGTATGAATTAAATAATAATAGTTACAAACTCATTTCTTTGGATTTATAATCTAAAACCACTATTTCGACACCACTAAAAGCGGATTGTTACACTTTCATTTACAATGCATATTATATAAATTTTTATTTGTTTAGTTATTCACATTGTTGGTTGTACAAAATAATTTAAATATTATTAAAATAATTAACATAGAAAAATTATTATTTAAAAGTTAAAACTGTCACAAAACAAATTTAAATTATTGTTAAAATTAAAAGAAACATATTTGCATACATGATTTTTTAAATAAAAAAAGCATTTATAAATGTTTCTTTAGTATTTTAAAATGGCTTTTAAGACTTATATTTTAAGAACAAAATGTTTTTACAATAGTGGAAAATGCATATATACAATTTTTACATCTTTAAAACCAGCTTGTTTAAAAGATAATTTTGTAGGGTAAAACTAGTTTACTTAAAAAGTTGTAACAAAATTTAAAAATAGGCATTTGAAAGAAATTAATGAATTACATAATTAAACATAGTCTATTATTATTTAATCAAAACTTATATTACATTTCCTTACGATTTTGCATGATAGAAATTGAAGATGTTATGGATATAATTTGGAATTTTAGAAATTGTAAAACATTCAAATGTCTCACTTACATTACTTATTACTTTCAAGTTGATTTATAAACTCATATTTGTTATTTTCTAGTTTGTATTTTTTGATAAATTTTATACCTGTTTTACAATCCATTTTCTAGTTTGTACTTTAAATATATGTTTAATTTAGAATATCATTTTATATATAAATATTTATTATAGCTATCATTTAAAATACTTAATTAAAAATATATTGAAAAAAGTAAAAGTTAATTTAAAGTTATTTATAATATTATTAATTCAATTTATAAAAATAATTTAATATATTTTTAATCCATACGCTCAACTAAATCCATACATTAGATAAAGGGTTGATTGAGTTGGTGTTTACCAAGTCCCAACTCATCTAGGAAATTACCAAATAACCCTTTAATTTATAAAGTAATAAATATTATTTTGATAGTATTTATGTAGTTTATATTTTAATAAATCTAAGAAAATTCATAAGGTTTGAACCCAAGATATTAAAGTCTTGACTATCACAACTTTATCATTTCAATCAAAGTCACATTTACTTTTTATATCGTCTTTTTATAAATTTGTTACATAAATGTTTTCACCCACTGTAAGCTCCCCAATTTGATCTAGACGTTAGACCCCAATTCAGAAGATTACATTAATCACTAAAATGGCCCAATAAGCTATCAGAGTTTATAAAAAAAATATCATTTTAAAATATTTGCTTATCTTTAGAAAAAACTTAGCCTATTTTCAGAAAAACTCATGAGTCAAGAAAACCGATTGGTTTAACATTTTTCTTATATGGTGATTACCTTTGAAAACTTAGTTAATTTCTTATTTATCTATTACTCAAATTTAATTATAATCTAGCAGCAGAAAAAGTGATATCTAATTTAGTATTAATAAAAATTATATTCCATGCAAAATTTAAATCCATAGTTCAACATCCTAAAATGAAATTAATTACCATGCAGGTTAAATAACCCAAAATTGAGGTCCCATGCCACAGCTTAAAAACAAACAATAGTCTCTGAATAACGAAAAAATAGATAATAAATCTAAAATAATTTAATAAAAGAAAATTTTGAGTCGAGACCCTTCGGATGTCGAGTTTGCTTCCTAACCTAGTGGGTTATTTGTAAAAGTAGAAATTAAAAATGGAGTGAGCTATGAAGCTTAGTGCGAGTTCCATCACAAGTAAACCAGCGCATCACTTCTCTAAGCATATATATTAACAATTTTAGCACAATATTAATCATATAGAATAGTAGAATTTGACAATTCATTCAAGCATGCTTATGAGTTCCAATGCAATGCAATTTCAGTTTAATAGAAAAGATTCTACCCATACTCTGCTACACTCCTCAATAAGAGTTCCCCAGAACTCCTCTAGCCAAAACACTCCGGGTTGTGGATAAACCACCAGTGTTTGCATATAGAGTACCAGTAATAAAAATTGTGGATGAACCACTAGTATTTTAAAAACAGTTTGCAGACAAACTACCACTTATAGTAGGTGCACAATATATTTGCAAATAAAAGCTGCCAGTAATTTATGGATGAGCCACCAGTAATATGAAAATTATTAAATTGCTATTACTTCTATCATACAATCGTCCTACCCTACGCAATGCAATATGTTATGCTTGAAACAACATCACGTAAAAATAGTAGACATGCTCAACATGTTTTAGTTCAAAAGTAGAATTAGACATGCTTAACATGTATTCAATCCAATAGTGATAGTAGGCATGCTTAACATGTATTTAGTATTATGGTAATATTAATATTAGTAATAGTTCATCAGAAATACTGTGGCAGCAAACACGTAACGTTCCCATATCAAACATTATAGTAGTACCAAATCAGTTATCAATTCACATATTCTAGCATATTCATGATATCAAGGACTAAATCGAGTGAATTAAATTCCTAAAAGCAATTCAAGGATTATACAAGGACTAAACTGACCAATTCACAACATTTTGGGCAAAGCTATAAAACGGGTGTAATGACCCATTTTTTCCAGGGCCCAAACAATAAAAACAGAAAAATAAAATGTCCAAATTGCCTTTTTAAAGTCCTGTTACAAAGCCCAAACTTGAACCTAAGTACCCATAACCCAACAGACCCAAAAGCACGGGGCCCAAGAGGCCCAATGCTAAACAAGCTTTCAGACCTAGGGTTTCAGAGGAAACCCTAGGCACCGTGCACCCTTTCCAGATTCGCGCCACAATGGCAACACCCCAATCGCCGCAAGCTGGAACCCATTAGTCGTGCCACAACCTCGCCAGACTGATCGTCGCGCCGCAATCCTCGTTCGGCCGTCGATCACGCTTCATGCCCATTGTCGTGAGATCTCCAACCTACAAAGGAAAGTATCAAAGCAGAAAGGAGCAAATCACAGCAAAAAAGGGAAGAACAGATATAGAAAGATATGCTTTTCCTTTTATTTTTGTTTTTTTGGGTATAAAAACCCTAGATCAAAGCTGTAATAGGGGGCACACAAAGATACACACACAGATCTGTCATAAAACACAGATTCCACACACAATCTGAGCGATAATAGAAGCAAAAATTGAAACTGAATACAGAGAGTTTTTTTTACAAAGGTAATTCTTTGTTTTATTCGTTTTTTATTTATGCATATTTTATACAAAAAATAACACATAAAATAAAGAAGAGAAGAGAAAATTACCTTTTGAAACGGGGTTTTAAGCCTCCGACCACCGTTGGCGGGGGCGCGTGATGCGCGTGGGGGCGGTTGTCCAGAGGCCCGACGATCCATACCAGACGAGGTGATAAAAGGGCTTTCAGAGGATTTCAGATTGTTTTTTTTTAAAAGAGATTTAGAATGAATTTTTTTTATGAAAACTGACTTTTATAAGCCAAGAGGAACGACGCCGTTTTGACCACGCATGACCCGCGCGTTGACCCGGATCCAAACAAAGGGTCCGCATGTTTTATTGAAAATGGGAAAATTACTCTTTTGATCCCTCCGTTATTTTATTTAATTTAATTGTGTCCTATTAATTGATCTATTTTGTAAATTAGCCCTGTAAGCCTGCTTATATTTTAATTTAATCCTTTTTCTTTCCTCTATTACAATTTTTTTTAAAAAAATTAATATTTATTTATGTATTATATTAAATATTTTATAATAATTATCTATATTAATTTGTAAATATCTATTATTTTGTCTTATTATTACTTATATATATATATATTAAATATTATATTATTTTTAAGTACTACATATTATATAATATTAGTTTATTTTTAATATTTTTATTTTTAGAATCATTATATTTTTTAACATGTTGTTTATATTCTTTTTATCTATTTAGATTTGTATAAAATATGTTCATAGTGAATTTTATTGTTTATACTTCATCATATAGTTGCAATTGCTTTAGTATAGGAATTATTGTTTGTTGTATTTCAAATTATTATTGTCTATCTTAAATATTAGCATGTTATATTTTTTGTTCAAATGTGATATTACCACATAGTTATGGTTTCAAATAAAGAATACATTTTATAAAATCAATATTTTATTTAAAGGTTTTCAAAATAAGGCAATGTTTTGATATTTAGAAATTCGGGAAATAGTGTCCAATCGTGCTGGATTGCGATTTCCCGTTTGGCTAAATAACTAAATATTCTTTTGACAAGTTTTATAAATTATGAGGTGATCTTAGTGATGAGGGTTTAAAAATATCATGTCCAATCGTGTTGGATGTGATGTTTATATTCTTTCAGGATTGAAGAACTCTCAAATTTTAAATCAAAATTGCTCGAAGTTTTTATAATTTATGAGATGACTTTAATCATGAGGGTTTAAGAAATGTCATGTCCAATCGTGCTGGATGTGATATTTATATTCTTTCGGAATCTCAAGTTTCAAATAAAAAACTTATTCTTGAGAACTCAAAATGTTGTATCCTTACTTATTGGGTGTGATGTTATGTGTCTTGAGGTAAGAATTTTCTAAAATAAAGATGCACCTAGCTTCGAAGTTATAAAATGTTGTATCCTAACTTATTAGGTGTGGTATTTTTATTTCTTTGAAATAGGTAAGTCTTGATTTCCTTTCAAATAAGGGATCTTATTTTAAACTTTTTAAATTTCAAACATTTGGACATGATTTTATCAATTAGGTACCAATTTTTGGGCATTATGAGGGTGCTAACCCTTCCTCATACGTAACCGACTCCCGAACCCATTTTCTCATTTTTCGTAGACCAAAATCAAATGTTTTAAAATGAAACATTTTACAAGGTGATCCAATCACACCTAAGTAACAAAAAGGATTGGTGGCGACTCCATTTTGATTTTTAAAGTTGATCCCCATTTTCTAAAACCCGATTTTAAAAATGGTTTTGACAGCTTGGCGACTCCACTGAGGACTAAGAGAGTCAAGCCGTAAAATTGATAATTTCATGTCCTTTTGTTTGAATATAAAATTTTGATTTTAAAAATATGATCCTTTTATGTGATTTTAAAAAATATCTCTTTGCATTGCACTGCATGACCGTCGTGGTCACACCCTTAAGTGGGAGTGAGAAGCTATGCCTTCGTGAGGTCTTCACCTCCCATGGGTTAGTGGATTGCTTCCGGAATACATCTGTACCTATGTCTTCATGAAGTTTTCACTTCCGCATGGCCATAGGAAAATGTATTCCCCTGAATCGAACTCGATGCATATGAGCCTATAATGGGTGAGGATCGAGGAATCTGCTGGTTCGTGTACCTTAACTTTAGAACTAAACCGCATATAGTGAACCCTAAGGGTCCAACCTAGGTAGAACTATGTCGAACCCTAGTAGCCACCCTGATAGGTGTTTTATGTTATTTTTTACTTATACTAACGTATTCTCTTTTGTTTTGATTACATTGCATTCATATTATAGAAAAGAGGTTTTGATTTCTAATTTGATTGCTAAATAGAAAAGTTTGTCATAAGAAGATGGGTTGTTTGATAGAGTGGATTATAATACGGTCCCGTCTGAATATAGTCTAAGTGAACACAACAAGAGAAGACTGATAGCCGGCGAAGGAATATAAGACTTTATTACCCAAGGATTCAAGCTGACAAAGGAAAATCGAGAACCGCCACGTCTCTACTTTCTTGAAGAAGCTAACGAGTATTATGGAGCAGTGAGTCACGTCCCAGATCAAGTAAAAAGAAACTAGAGGAGGCATCTATTAGAAGTTTGCAAGACTTGACTTTTGCAAAAAAGGGATTCATGTTTTCACTTGGACTATGAGGACAAGGCCGTGTATGCGATCCGTTTTATGTAAAGAAATTTGTTTTCCAGAAAAGTTTTTCTAATGTAACTAAATTCAGAATCAACACCTCTCTTTCTCTGCATTCATGCATTACATCATATTTTACTTGCTTTGTATCTTATTTTGCGGTGCTAATTTTTTGTGTTTTATTTGTGCACACAATTTCATACATTAAGAGGTGTCAATTCACGATCAGTTTCTAAGTTAGAAAGCTGGTTATGGAGAACGGGTTCCTTGATAAAGTGGAAGACAATGCAATCATTCGTATATGGTTAGAGCAAAACCAATTAGAAAGAAGATTTCAAGGTATGGATTTGTTTGAGTAAGAGAAAAATGAGGCAGCACTGGAATCCCTGACTTCTCAGTCACCTGTGCCTCTTGATGTTGTTCTGATTAAAGCATAATTGGATACGAAGAAGATTGTACGACACCCTATGGCAAGGTGTGGTGTTAGAACTAAATGGTAAAAGGTAATTATGCTTGTCAATCATTTCAAAGTGAGCGTGGGAAATACAGATAGACACCTCTATCAGTACAACGTTTCTCTTTCACATGAAGATGGTCACCTTGTGGACAATAAGAGTGTTGGAAGAAAAATGACTACAGAGTGCATGAGACCTACAAAAATGATTTGGATGGAAAGAATTTTGCCTATGATGGTAAAGGATTTATTTATTACAGGTCTGCTACCAAACAACAAGCTTGAGTTTACTGCTGTACTTGAGGATGTTGCACCTACCAGAAACAATAGAAATGCAAGCCCTGATGGCCAGGATAACCCAAATGGATGTTGGTGGAGTCATCTAGGATTGAAAGATGAGGTGTTGTGAGCCTCTCGGCTCCTCATTGTGATCTAAACAATATTGCAAGGGATTTGACTCGTTGTGGAGAAATGAAAGGAATTCGTATTGATCCTCCATTTGATATATTCATCACTATCAAAGTCATAATTCCTCGATCGAGTTAAAGTCGAACCCGAAAGGTAGGATTGAAGAGTTAGAAGCAACATGGCACAGTTGTGAACTTCAGATCGAGCTTCTTGAAACAAGAGGATGGCATTGGAAGGATGAAACACCCCAAACCCGGCCCACGAGCCTTAATCGGATCTGGTATGTTCCCCGATGTAAACCGTTTCAAATTCTTTTGTTACTTAGGAAAAATTTGTGTGTTTTAAAAGAAAGATTATTTTGGGTTGGGCTTGAGTTGAAAACAAGTTTATCTCATTATTAAAATCCTTTACTTTAGGTGACAAAACGTTTAGGCTTTGTTTTAAAATAAATTTACTTAATCTTTTAATAAATAAAAGTTTGTAAGCTTAATAAATAAAAGAAAAGTAAAGTAGTTCTACTATCGCCTTATTACATCAAATAATTCCCCAAAAAAAATTCAAAGTACTTAATGAAGTAAAATCCAAATTAAATAAATTCCTTGCTGTGCATAGCCACCTTTAAGCTCTTGCCGACCCAGTCCATTACTGATCGCTACCTGAAAATAATCCCACAAGGGGTGACTCAAACAGACTCAATGTGTAACCAACACTAAAATTTAACAATTTAGGCATATGTTCACATATGACATGCATATTCATATAACGAGATAGGAAATAATGATGCAACCCGAACCCAAACCTATATGCCATCCGCTACACATCACCCGTACCATCCCGCACACCGTGGGACTACTAAATCAACCTCCATCCGCTACACACCATCGAAGGCGTCATTGCGATCGACGTGCTTATCGCCTTATAAAATTCGTGGTCTTATAAAATTCGTGGTCTTAGGTCACCACATTCGAGATATCGTGGTCTTAGGTCACCACATTCAGTTATCGTGGTCTTAGGTCACCACATTCACTTCCTCTTTTCATATAACCCATGTGCCCCATATCATACATATCATGCATTAACATGCCAAATTCTTATTTCACATTCTTATAATGTCATATGTGTGTCGTAACAGATATTTAACATAATCCTAGGAGGAGTAGGAAACGTACCAGAGTACTTTGTACCATAGCATGGTACTTTAGCCATATTTACATTCTTATAAACATGCTCATATTAAATTTAGCCATAAATCTTATTAAAAGATAGTGTGGGTACACACCGATTAAACAAGGTTTCCAATCCAAATCCGAAAAGCTTGATCTAATGCCTTAGATCTTAAATCTCTACATTTAATCAATCATTTAATACTTAGTAAAGAGCCATTCTACCATAAATCCAAATCCTAGTAGGATTAGTACACTAAAATTTACCTTGGTGCCAAATCACGAAATCTTCACTATACCCTTCTTGTATTCGCCAAGCTTTAAATCACTTTAACAAATTAGTTTCGCCTTTTAAGCGAAAAATAGATCTTAATCAACAATTAAGGCCTTGGTAGAATGTACATATGGACTCACCTTGTGGATCTAAATCCCAAAACACTACTTGTTGTGGAGATGTCGAAATACCTATGGCCACATGTTAGATCGATTTTCCAATCATTAAATCATAATAGAATGGCCTATGGTCGAATGTCTTAAGCTCTTACCTTAGATCCTATAAGTCCCAAATATCCTTCTCCCTTTGTAGTCGATAATGGCGACAAACCCGAAAGATCCTATGTAGTTTTGGCAATCCACAGATATTGATGGCATTAATTCTTAACTTTCGGCTAAAATAAGGGAAAAGACTGAAGATCGAATAATCATGGATCTTACCTTTACTTGAAGAAATCGATAGCACCTATGCTTAAAACTCCTCAAGGATATTCGGCAATGGCCTTGATGTGGATCACAATTTCGGCTCTTAAGGCTTAATGAGAAATCGGCTAGGGCTAAGAGAACCTGCTTTTGGCTTTTGGAAAATCAAAAAGGAAAAGAGGATGATGATTTGCAGAGAAAGACAGAATTCGGCAGAGACTTAGAAAAGAATGAAGAATGAATAATGGCCTAAATTCCCTCCTTTGGCCGAAATTATCACCTAAGGGAGCCCTCCAATCGGCCAACTCTATCAATTTTCTAGTTTTTCTCTCCATCCACAATTATCTCTTCTTTTATCCACTTAAAATAAAACTTGAGCACACCCTTTAGCTGAATTTGAAAGAGAATAAAACTCCTCACTTAAGTTCCTTAGTGCCGTCCACCTCCTTTGCTCCTTGTAGCAAAATAAAATCCTTTATTTGCTTCCCACGTTGCTCGAACCTAGGCCCATTTGCATAGCTTGTGGCGTCGCCTTAAGTGGTGCCTCCTAGCCACTACTCCAAGCCCGTTCTTGTGTCAAATTTCTTCTATTAATTTTCTTAAGGCCACCTTGTTTTAGTTTCCTCTTTTAAACTTAACATTTCTAAAACATTTCCTACATTTCCAAGTTTCTAAAAATGTTCACTTTCCTCTTTTAAACTTAACATTTCCAAGTTTCCAAAAATGTTCACCATACATTCATAACACATAAGGCATGCCATTTCGTATAATTAAATCAAAAATGCATAGGCCCATTTTCAGGATGTTACAGTTCTACCCCCTTAAAATAATTTCGTCGTCGAAATTGCTTGGCTAAAATAAATGAGGGTATTGCTGTCGCATTGCCTCTTCTTGCTCCCACGAAGCTTCCTCCGATCCATGATTGCACCACAACACTTTGACTAAGGGAACTGACTTCCTCCGTAATATTTTCACGTCTCGTTCCAAGATCTGAATCGGCTCTTCCTCGTAGGATAAGTCTGGCCTTAGCTCCACTTCTTCAACTGGTACCACATGAGATGGATCCGATCGGTAGCGACGTAGCATGGATACATGGAATACATCGTGCATCTGCTGCAACTCTGGTGGCAACTCTAGCTGGTATGCCACTGGTCCAACTCGCTTCAATACTCGATAGGGTCCTATAAACCTTGGACTTAACTTCCCTTTGTGACCAAATCTCATCACCTTCTTCCAAGGTGAAACCTTAAGGAATACCTGGTCTCCCACATCAAATTCGATTTCCTTCCGTTTAAGATCTGCATACGACTTCTGCTTATCAGATGCTTCTTTCAACCATGTACGAATTATCTCAACCTTCTCTTCAGACTCTGCTACTAATTCTGGTCCCAAAACTCGACGTTCCCTAATTCAGTCCAACACGTAGGAGTTTGACACCTAAGACCATACAAGCTTCATACGGTGCCATCCGAATGCTAGCTTGATAGCTGTTGTTGTACGCAAATTTCACTAGAGGCAAATATCCTTCTCAACTTCCTCTGAAATTCATCACACAGCCCCTCAACATATCTTCTAACACCTGGATTACCCGTTCAGACTGCCGGTCTGATTGTGGATGAAAAGCCGTAGTGAAATCCAACTTAGTGCCTAAAGCTTGATGAAGTGCTCTCTAAAACCGAGACGTAAATCTTGGGTCTCCATTTGAAATGATAGACACCGGCACTCCATGTAGCCTCACAATTTTTGCCATATATAATTTAGCCAATTTCTGAAGAGAATAATCAACCCTTACGGGATAAAGTGCACGGACTTGGTCAAACGGTCCACTATTACCCATACCGAGTCCTTCTTAGTAGGCGTAAGGGGAAGCCCACTAACGAAGTCCATGGTAATTCTTTCCCACTTCCACTGCTGAATCTCGATTGGTGAAGCAATCTGATGGAACTTGGTGTTCACCTTAACTTGTCGACACGTCGGACATTTCCCCAATTCAATAACTTCCGCTTAAGATCAAAGCCACCAAAAGCTGTTCCTTAGATCCTCAGACAGACTTGGTGCCTCCGGGATGCATAGCATAAAGGCTACCATGCACTTCCCAAAGAATCCTCTGTCTTAACTCCTTGTCCCTCGGCATACAGACCTTTCCTTTGAAGCACAATACTCCTTCATCACTAACACCATAGTCCTCTAACTCTCCGTTCTGTACTTGTTGTAACTTAACACTTAGGTCCTCATCCACCAACTGACTTTCCTTTACCTCATTCAACCATGTTGGTTTGACTTGCAATTCTGCTAGTAGACTTCCATCATCATACAAACTCAAGTGTGCGAATAACGGCCTCAGATCCGACACCACCTTTTAACTTAGCGCATCTGCTACCACATTCGCCTTGCCCGGGTGATACTCTATCGAATAGTCATAATCCTTCAGTAATTCCACCCACCTTCGCTGTCTTAAGTTTAACTCCTTCTGAGTCAACAGGTACTTAAGGCTCTTGTGGTCTGTATAGATTATCGACTTTTCTCCATAAAGATAGTGCCTCCACACCTTCAAAGCAAAGACCACTGCCGCCAACTCCAAGTCATAGGTTGGGTAGTTAACCTCATGCAGCCTCAACTGTCGAGACACATATTCGACTACCTTCCCGTCTTGCATCAATACGCAACCCAAACCTGTATGGGAAGCGTCACAATACACCGTAAAATCCTTTCCTACCTCAGGCTGAATCAACACTGAAGCTTCCGTCAATACCCTCTTAAGCTTTTCAAAGCTCCTCTGTTGCTTATCCGTCCATACAAAGGGTATTTCCTTTCTCAACAACTTTGTTAAAGGCGCGGCTATTGACGAAAATCCTTCCACGAACCTTCTGTAATAGCCTGCCAATCCCAAGAAACTACGAATCTCTGCCACCGACTTAGGTGGTTTCCAATCCAACACTGCTTCGATCTTTCTAGGATCCACTCTTATTCCTTTAGCAGACACCACGTGCCCTAAGAATGCAACCTCCTTAAGCCAAAATTCACACTTGCTGAATTTGGCATAGAGCTTCTTTTCCCTCAATACTTGCAGCACAATCCGGAGATGCTCATCATGCTCATCTTCAGTCTTGGAGTATACGAGGATGTCATTGATGAACACAACGACGAACCGATCCAGGTAAGGTTGAAAAACCCGGTTCATCATATCCATGAACGCGGCTGGGGCATTGGTCAACCCAAACAGCATTACTACAAACTCAAAATGGTCGTATCTTGTCCTAAAGGCTGTCTTATGGATATCCGCCTCCTTCACCTTCAGCTGATGATATCTAGACCTTAAGTCGATCTTTGAGAACACTGCCGCCCTTAAGCTGATCGAACAAGTCATCAATCCTTGGCAAATGATACTTGTTCTTGATGGTTAGCTTATTCAACTGACGATAATCTATGCACATTCGCATAGTTCCGTCCTTCTTCTTCACAAACAAGACCGGTGCTCCCACGGAGACACACTGGGCCGGATAAACCCACGGTCAAGTAATTCCTGAATTTGAGCCTTGAGCTCAACTAACTCTTTTGGCGCCATTTGATATGGAGCGATTGACATAGGAGCTGTTCGGTAGCAAGTCTATTCCAAATTCCACCTCCCTATCTGGGGGTATTCCGGGTAACTCCTTCAAAAAACATCCACGAAGTCCCTTACCATTCTAACTCCACGAATTTCCCCTTCCTTCGCATCCACAGCACTAACAAAGGCCAAAAATGCCTTGCATCCTTTCCAAACCATTTTCTCCACCTTCAATGCCGAAACCACGTTAGACAAGTAGTTTCTTCTTTCTCCTATCATTACTACCACTTCATCTTCCGGGTCCTTAGTTCCATTCATTTAGTCGCACAATCCAATACGGCCCGGTGCTCTACTAACCAATCCATACCAAGTATGAGGTCAAATTCTCCGAAGGGTAACTCCATTAAGTCAGCCCGAAAGCTCACTCCCTAAATTTCTAGGGATACACTCCGAAAGATCTTATCCACCACTACAGTTTGGCCTAATGGGCTTACTACAGTCATCTCCCTATCAGAAAGTTCAGAGTCTAGGCCTAGTGTTTCCACTACACTACATGCAACATAAGAATGGGTCGAGCCCACATCAATAAGAGCAAAATAGGGCTTGCCATGAATGAGGAACGTACCAGTTATGACGTCCGGTGCGTCTCCATCCTCCCTCCGGCGTACTGCGTAAACCAAACCCGACTGTCTAGCTTCAGCAACACCTCTGCCCGGTGTTCCACGTCCTCTACCAGTACCATTTCCTCGATTATTCGGACCACGACCTCGCTGAGGCTGCTGTCCACCTCTATCAGCCTGATTAACATTCTGAGCTACTGGATGATTCCCATCTGATCTCATCGGACAGTCCTTGATCATATGGTCCTTTGACCCACATCTGAAACACCCACCTATCTTCTTCCAGTATTCGCCTAAGTGTTTCTTCCCACACTGCTCACAAGTACGGTATTGCCCTCTAGTACCAGTTTGTTGACCCCATGCCCATCGCTCTAGGCCTTTTTCGAGCATTCTCGGAAGATCCAGATGACCCAAATCCTCTCTTACGCTTATTTGGTCCGTGTTACGCCTCACGAGTCCTTAATTCTTACGCTATCTTAGCTTTCTCTACTAAAGCGAAAACTCCCGCTCTTGATGTGGAGCGACTAACAACCTCAGATCATCCCTTAGTCTGTCCTCAAACCAGACACACCGTTCATGCTCTGTTGCCACCACTCCTCGAGCATACCGGCTTAACCTCGTAAATTCACTTCATATGTCAGCATCGACTTGTTCCTTAAACCCCCAAAACGCCTTCCTCTCGCTCATCAATATAACGTAGCCGACATACTTCTTCCGATATGCCGCCTTAACATATTCCTGTCGGATCCTCAATCGTGGCACTATCCCGAACTGTTAACCACCATTGATACGCTTCATCGCGTAGCAATGCCACCATTCCTTTTAACTTCTCCTCAGGGGTCAGATCGAGCTCATCCATAATTTGCTCGGTCGCCTCCAACCAGTATTCAGCTGTACTGGGTGCCACACCAGATACTCTACAGAACACCTCAGCTCCGTTGGCTCGAAGTCGCTCGGGTACAAATTTTCGAGCTCCCATATTCCCTTCAACACTAGCCACCATTTCAAGAACTCGCAGCACAGCCTGCGATACAGCATCTTCTCCCGTTTGATCTTGCTGCTCAACACCAACCGCTGGTGGTGGTGGTGGCGGTGGTACCTCATTCTCAGATCATTGTCCCGATCTAACGGGTTCCGACACGATCATTCTACCTCGATCGCGTCCTCGTACATTGCAACCACGTCCCCTAGAGCTCATTTCTACGATCGCGCTTTAGTCTGGTTTAAGAAATTTTATGAATTAGCCCTTATTCCACTGATTATTCACAAGATGTTTTATGGCAGGAAGTTTAATAGGGGTTCTTTCGATCATTCAAAGTTTCAAGTCTTCTATCCTAATTAATAGAAAAGCACATCCATTCCATAGTATCTCACATACACATTCACTCTTCGAACATTTCTGTCTGTTCCTATCCTAGGGGTATTCTCGTAATTTATCCTACAAGGGTATTTTTCGTAAGTTGCCAAAATAAGGTTCCTTGGTGTTTTTGTCAATAAGGGTATTCTGGAAATTTTGCATTGTATTTTGGAAATTTTGAAATACAAGGGTATTTTGGTAATTAACCAGGTAAATTTGTAAATCTTGATAAATCAAGGGTACTTTGGAATTTACAAAACTTGAGGGTTGTTTTTGAGAATTTGTTTTCCATATTAGTGTTCTTTGCAAAATTTTTAAAGATCTGGGTCGATTCGGTAATTTTGTAACTTCGGGTGTATTTAGGTAATTTTGTGTTGGGGTAATTTCAGTAAAATTTTTTCTTTCCATAATCAAGGTATTTTGATATTTTGTAAATTTAGGGTTCCTTTAAGCAAAGTAGTGAAATTTTGATAAGAACTGTGGGTATTTTGAAAATTTTCATAAACCAAGGGCATTTTGTAATTTTACCACTAGGGGTATTTTGTAATTTTTTATAAATCGGAAATATTTTGAAAATTTTCCAAAATAAGTTTTGCTACTATTCAAGGGTAATTTGGTGATTATAAAACTAGGGTTTTCATAAAAAATACTGCTAGTCCCTTTCGGGTTTTAGTTAGGGGTTTAGCAGTGTATAAGTCCTCTTGGTTAGGGTGAACCGAAGCTACGCACTGTAGGATTCAAGTGGAGAGGAGGTGAGTCACGCGGACTGCTTAAATACCAAGCTCCCACCGAAACCAATCCTGACATGCGCACCATGGTTGCCACACCCTAACTCGGCGATTTAACCACAGGTTTGTTCGATTAGGCATTTAAGTCTTATGTAATTGTTGGGGTAACTAGCCCTAGGGTTCAAGTACTTATCATATTAATCTACGTTCCATTCCATTTCTACCCTTCTACAAGTCATAAAATAAATCACACAGAAGATTGGGGTACTTACCTGGTGGACTTCGGGTCGGAGACTTAGTGGGCCATGCCAGAAAATCCTGCTTAATTCACAAAAATTCTTTTTGGGCTTAATTTTGAAAACGTTTTGGGCCTTAAACCCAAGACCGAGAGTTTAAAACTGGGCTCTGATACCAAATTGAAACACCCCAAACCTGGCCCACGAGCCTTAATCGGATCTGGTATGTTCCCCGATGTAAACCGTTTCAAATTCTTTTGTGACTTAGGAAAAATTTGTGTGTTTTGAAAGAAAGATTATTTTGGGTTGGGCTTGAGTTGAAAACAAGTTTATCTCATTATTAAAATCCTTTACTTTAGGTGGCAAAATGTTTAGGCTTTGTTTTAAAATAAATTTACTTAATTTTTTAATAAATAAAAGTTTGTAAGCTTAATAAATAAAAGCAAAGTAGTTCTACTATGGCCTTATTACATCAAATAATTCCCAAAAAAAAAAATTCAAAGTACTTAATGAGATAAAATCCAAATTAAATAAATTCCTTGCTGTGCATGGCCACCTTTAAGCTCCTACCGACCCGATCCATTACTGATCGTTACCTGAAAATAATCCCACAAGGGGTGAGTCAAACAGACTCAATGTGTAACCAACACTAAAATTTAATAATTTAGGCATATGTTCACATATTACATGCATATCCATATATGAGATAGGAAATAATGATGCAACCTAGAACCTGCACCTATATGCCATCCGCTACACATCACCCGTGCCATCCTACACACGTGGGGACTACTAAGTCAACCTCCATCCGCTACACACCATCGAAGGCGATCATTGCAATCGACGTGCTCATCGCCTCTTATAAAATTCGTGGTCTTAGGTCACCACATTCAGATATCGTGGTCTTAGGTCACCACATTCGATTATCGTGGTCTTAGGTCACCACATTCACTTCCCTTTGATATAACCCATGTGCCCCATATCATACATATCATGCATTAACATGCCAAATTCTTATTTCACATTCTTATAATGTCATATGTGTGTCGTAATGCGATATTTAACATAATCCTAGTAGGAGTAGGAAGCGTGCTGAGTACTTTGTACCATAGCATGGTACTTTAGCCATATTCACATTCTTAAAAACATGCTCATATTAAATTTAGCCATAAATCTTATTAAAAGATAGTGTGGGGTACACACCTGATTCGCTTAAGGTTTCCAATCCAAATCCCGAAAAGCTTGATCTAATGCCTTAGATCTTAAATCTCTACATTTAATCAATCATTTAATACTTAGTAAAGAGCTATTCGGCCATAAATCCAAATCCTAGTAGGATTAGTATACTAAAACTTACCTTGGTGCCAAATCCCGAAATCTTCACTATACCCTTCTTGTATTCGGCCAAGTTTTAAATCACTTTAACAAATTAATTTTGGCCTTTTTAAATGAAAAATAGGTCTTAATCAACAATTAAGGCCTTGGCCGAATGTACATATGGACTCACCTTGTGGATCTAAATCCCGAAAACACTACTTGACTGTGGAGATGTCGAAATACCTATGGCCACATGTTAGATCAGATTTTCCAATCATTAAATCACAATAGAATGGCCTATGGCCGAATGTCTTAAGCTCTTACCTTAGATCCTATAAGTCCTGAAATATCCTTCTCCCTTTGTAGTCGACAATGGCAGACAAATCCCGAAAGATCCTATGTAGTTTCGGCAATCCACAGATATTGATGGGATTAATTCTTAACTTTCGGCTAAAATAAGGGAAAAGACTGAAGATCGAATAATCATGGATCTTACCTTTACTTGAAGAAATCGACAGCACCTATGCTTAAAACTCCTCAAGGATATTCTGCAATGGCCTTGATGTGGATCACAATTTCGACTCTTAAGGCTTAATGAGAAATCGGCTAGGGCTAAGAGAACCTGCTTTCGGCTTTTGGAAAATCAAAAAGGAAAAGAGGATAATGATTTGTAGAGAAAGAGAGAATTCGGCAGAGATTTAGAAAAGAATGAAGAATGAATAATGGCCTAAATTCCCTCCTTTGGCCGAAATTATCACCTAAGGGAGCCCCCCAATCGGTCAACTCAATCAATTTTCTAGTTTTTCTCTCCATCGACAATTATCTCTTCTTTTATCTACTTAAAATAAAAGGAATTTAATCCACACTTGAGCACACCCTTTAGCCCAATTTTAAAGAGAATAAAACTCCTCACTTAAGTTCCTTAGTGCCGTCCACCTCCTTTGCTCCTTGTAGCAAAATAAAATCCTTTATTTGCTTCCACGTTGTTCGAACCTAGGCCATTTGCATAGCTTGTGGCGTCACTTACCTGGGCATTAAGTGGTGCCTCCTAGCAACTACTCCAAGCCCATTCTTGTGTCAAATTTCTTCTATTAATTTTCTTAAGGCCACCTTGTTTTAGTTTCCTCTTTTAAACTTAGCATTTCTAAAACATTTCCTTACATTTCCAAGTTTCCAAAAATGTTCACTTTCCTCTTTTAAACTTAACATTTCCAAGTTTCCAAAAATGTTCACCATACATTCATAACACATAAGACATGCCATTTCGTATAATTAAATAAAAAATGCATAGGCCCATTTTCAGGATGTTACAAAGGAAGAGCTTCACTATTCCCATGACCAGGTTAGAAGTTGGGATTACCTCATAAGTGAAACAATAGTTTAGATTCGTAAGACAATTGATCATCTTCAGACTTTGGCATCACGGGCTGATGCATTGAGCACGAAGTATGAGCTACGGCCAGATCGTGGTCAAGAGTTGGCTTTGTTGTTAGAACTATAGGATTTAGGGCAAAAGCATATAGTACATTTTATGTAAAAGAATTTGTTTTCTAATAAAGTTTTCTACAATGAAGTTGATCAGAATCGATGCCTCTTTGCATTCATACATTTGCATTACATTGCAACATTTGCATTATATAACATCATATGCATTCAAATCTATAGAAAGAGTCTAATTAGTTTAAATTATAAGAGAGAGAGAGAAAGAAAATCTAAAAGCTGAACACCCTTACGGTACACGAGTAAAGTCAAGAAAAATGGACCAAAGGATGGAACAATTCTAGAGAGAAATGCAAGAACAGATGCAAGAGCAGATGACAAAACTCCAACAAGAGATGAGGGACCAGATGTTGGAGGCCCAAAAGAACATGATGGTTCAAATGGCCCAAATGATGAGTGGGATAATGGACAAAACAAAGGTCCCTTAGTTAATGCTGAAGACAATGAAGACTTTCCTAAGGGATTCACTCCACCACACGTGCAAACACAGCCTGAGGAATATCCCCAAAGGCCACCCATCAATATTAGACCTCAACAAGGGCAAGCTGATCCTAGACCACCCATGAACTTTCAAGTAGGCTCGGGATCTAACCGAGGAGATAACCCTGCCAACCCCGTCATCCATGATTTGGACATAAAAGAGAGAGATGGAATAAGAATTGAATCTTCAAGGAAGTTGGAGGATCGCTGTAGGTGGTTAGAAGAAAAGTTCCTAGCTTTGGAAAATGCTAACCATCATCATAGTATTGACGCTAAGGACTTGAGTCTAGTCCCTGATCTGGTACTTCCTCATAAATTCAAGATGCCAGAATTTGAGAAGTACAATGGAACTACTTGCCCTGAAGCCCACATCACAATCTTTTGTAGACGTATGACAGGCTATGTGAACAATGATCAACTTCTGATTCATTGTTTCTAGGATAGTTTGACGGGTGCAGCGTCTAGGTGGTACAACCAACTCAGTCGTACTAACATTAGCTCTTGGAGGGACTTGGCCCAAGCCTTCATGAGGCAGTATAATCATGTCACAGATATGACGCTTGACCGAATCATGTTACGAAACATGGAAAAGAAATTAAACGAGAGTTTCAGGCAATACGCACAAAGATGGAGGGAAATTGCCATGCAAGTCCAACACCTCTCCTGGAAAAGGAAACCACCATACTGTTTATCAACACTCTAAAGGCTCCTTTTATCACCCATTTGATAGGAAGCACCACTAAAAGCTTCTCAGACATTGTAATGACTGGAGAAATGATCGAGAATGCCATAAAAAGTGGAAAGATCGAGGCAGGAGAAAGTAACAAAAGAATGGACACAAGGAAGAGAGAAAATGAAGTGGATAATACAAACATGGGGTGCTCAAAGTCGATTGCTGTTAAACAGCCAAAAACAGTGACTATTGGGTATCAAGGTTCATCAAGGAAAGAATCTGGCACAAGGCAAAGCAATGAGCAACTCCAGTTTACACCAATTCCAATGACATATAGGGAGTTGTATCAAAGTATATTTGATGAACATGTGGTGGCTCCTCATTACATGGAACCAATACAACCCCCGTACCCCAAATGGTATGATTTGAATGCTCAATGTGAGTATCACTGGAATAACAAGTCACTCAATCGATAACTGCATGTCATTTAAGAATTTGATTGAAAGGCTTATTAAAATAGGGGTTGTAAAGTTCGATGAGTCAAACGGAGCAGTGATAATTGAAGGAGGAGGCAGGAGAGTTGTGATTCCTTGAAGAAGTCATTAGAAACCTAACAATCGGGGAATCAAAACACCAATGACATATCCGAAGAGTGAACCATAAAATGAAGTTTCTAAACCCTTGTGTACTTAGGAGTGTTTTGAATAATAAAACTGTGGAAGAAATCCCTGTATTTTTAGAGTTAATCTAGAGTAATGTTCAAAACATGCTTGTTGCCTTAAGCCTAGAGGCAATAAGACCCCTTTTGTGAAATAGGCTTGTGTTCTAAAATTTTATTTCAATAAAATGCATCTGTTTGAGCACATATTCTTTCATTCTTTCTATTTTATACTGTACATTCTTTTGTTCTTTAGAATATTCTTTCATTCTTTATTCATGACCATACACCAATAATCATCCTTAGAATCATTTATTTTTTGGATTTCTTGCTTAGGTACCCAGATATCAACGACATGAGCGACATTGTTACTGACTCCCTTTTTGAACAAGATATGGGTCTAAGGGATCTCAGGATTTTGAAGATGATAGAGATTCTGACATATCGTCTGACTTGTTAAGAATGGTTTAACAAGATGGAAAACAGACCTTACTCTATAAAGGGTCATTAGATATTGCGAGCCTAGAAAGGGGTGAAGATCGAAGCCCAGCTTACCATAGAAATAATGCGAGACATCAAAAATGTTTTTGCACTATAATATCAAGACAAGCCTGGGATACTAAGATGCGGGCTAAACATAAGAATCAAGCACTGCCAATTTATATAGAAAGAGGGGTATCATCTATGCCGAATGTAAAGAGACAAGATTCATATGCCTACTCTAGTTCTTCTCAAATTTTCCATATGTAGGGCATGGATATGATGGGGCCAATCTTATTAATTCATCGATTCATCATTATGGTCATCGTCTATTTCACTAAGTGGGTGAATGTTGCTTCATATGCCAATATTGCAAAGTCGACAGTCATCAAATTTTAAAAAAAATCAAAAAAATAATAAAGGAAAGGATCAAATGGTGGCACAGAATGTATAACTGTACAAAGTAAAAGTTTACAGTTTGTCCAAAGATCTGGTAGCATATCACTGTACAGCAAAAGCTGCCAAAAGAAATACAAAAAAAAAATTATTATGAAAGGTGACTTAGACTTGTAAGGATTGGCATAAGAAGCTATCGTTACCTTCTGTCTTATTGAACGTCGGCCAAAACCTTTGCTGAGGGCAACGTCTTACCCATTGGTTTATGGAATTAAAGAATTTTGCCAATTGAACCTAATTGGAGAAAAGGTTAAAAGCTATTCATCACAGCCAGATGATGTGAATTTACGTTAAAGAAGTTCATCTTAGGGAATTCCACGAAGAAACCTGAGGTTGAAAAAAGATTTTTCCTCTACAAAATGATTTTAGAGGAAAGCATATGCCGAACTGGGAAATACCTTATGTTGAAAAGGCCTATTTTAGAGGAGCATTGATATTGACCGAGATGAATGGCGAAGACTTGCCTAATCCGATGAATTTAGGTTCAAACAAGAAGTATTTTACCTGAAAGGAAAAGGTCCAAGGTGAAAACCCGCAAAGGGCACCTTGAGTACAAATTCAAAAAAAAGAAGAAGAAAGAAAGAAAAAAAAAAAGAAAAAAGAAAAATGAGAGGCTAAGGCAAAAACCCGCAAAGGGCGCTTTGAGACCAAAGGGGATTTGAGTTGAAAACCCAAAAAGGGGCGGCTCAAATTTTGACTAAAAAGCAGGGCATACAGTAGTCTTGCTACGTCTGAATTAGCAATGAGGAAGTATGTTATGTCTTGGGGCATCAACAAAGTACTCCGAAACCCCTAAACATTTATTAAGTTTAAAATGGTCTTCAAGAAGTTGGAACAAAGAAGCTCAGGCTGCGATATCTGGGGCACTTAGCTTCTAATTTACCCATTTTTGAATTTTTTATCCTTGATTGTTTTATTCTTGAGATGCACCCAAATCAATTTTCTTTTGCCTAGGTTATCTTTGATTAAATTATTTTTCCGAGCTATTCTCCTGACTAATTTATTTCTCGTCCATTTTTTGTGTTCTTTTTCAAGCATTTATTGAAATAACAATCTATGGACTAAAAACTTTCATAAAAGGAGTTTCGCATATTACTCTGGAAGCTTCTAAATAATATGAGAATCTGAAATAGGACTATTGTTCAAAACATACCAAGCATAAGATATTGGAAATATTGGAAAATGTTTATCTCTTAGGATTCTTATTGGACAATTTCGTTGGTGGTACCATATCGACAAATGACAAACAAGGACAAGCCAAGTATTAAAGGGGATCATTGTCGAGAGACCCTGCATTCATAGGAATAGTGGAGAACGATATAAGTTTTATACCTCTGAGTGTAATAGATTGGATGGAAGAAGCCAAATGTTATTACAGTAGGAGGCACAAACTTCATGTCCCAAAGTTCGAGTGGAGTGGACTCAGAATTACCACGGGGCAAAATAATTGAGCAAAAAATGATACTTCAAGAGGAACGAAGATGAAACCTTGGCAGGTAAATGAGTGATAACACCTTGGGCGGGAATCATACTCATATCATTTTTACATTTACATATCATATCATGTCTAATTAGGAGCAGTCGATGCATTTCAATAAAGGCATCCTAATTATTAGACAAAATCATATATCCATTCTACAGGTTATGTCCTCTAAAGGACAATGTAGTAAGATTAAAGATTCCAATCTGACATCCCTGAGTTTGCAGTAGAGTAGATTGGAGATATCAGATCTGGCAATTCCTGAGCTTGCAGGAAGTCGATCGAAGACATTAATCTGGCGATCCCTGAGCTTACAGGGACCAGATTGAAAATAGCAGATCTGATAATTCCTGAGTTTGCAGGAAGCAAATCGAAGCCATTAGTCCTATCTTCCTGACCAGCAGTGGAATAGGTCAAAAATTGTATATCTTGTTGCCCTAAGCAGTAGAGGACCAAGATCGAATGGCAAATCTTGTCTCCCTAAGCAGCAGTGGAACAGATTTAAGTCATCAGTCCTATCTCCCTGACCAGTAGTGGAATAGGTCAAAAATTGTAGATCTTGTCGCCCTAAACAGTAGAGGACCAAGATCAAATGGCAAATCTTGTCTCCTAGCGAGAGTGGAGCAGATTTAAGCCATCACCCTATCTCCCGACCAAAGTGGAATAGGTCAAAATTGTAGATCTTGTCACCCTAAGCAAGAGGGAACCAAGATCGAGCAGTAAATCTTGTCTCCCTAGCGGTAGTGGAACAGATTTAAGCCACCAGTCCTATCTCCCTGATCAGCAGTGGAATAGGTCAAAGATTGTAGATCTTGTCACCCTAAGCAGTAGAGGACCAAGATCGAACATCAAATCTTGTCTCCCTAAGCAGTAGTGGAACAGATTTAAGCCACCAACCCTATCTCCCTGACCAGCAGTGGAATAGGTCAAAAATTGTAGATCTTGTCACCCTAAGCAGTAGAGGACCAAGATCGAACATCAAATCTTGTCTCCCTAAGTAGTAGTGGAACAGATTTAAGCCACCAGTCCTATCTCCCTGGCAAGCAGTGGAATAGGTCAAAGATTGTAGATCTTGTCACCCTAAGCAGTAGTGGACCAAGACCAAACGAAAAATCTTGTCTCCCTAAGCAGTAGTGGAACAGATTTAACCATCAGTCTGGCATCCCTGAGTTTGCAGTGGAACAGACCGAAGATATCAATCTGGCATTCCTGAGCTTTGCAGGAAACAGATTGAAAATGATAGATCTAACGATTCCCGAGTTTGTAGGAAATAGATCGAAGACATCAGTCTGGTGATCCCTGAGTTTGCAGAAATCAGATTGAAAATATCAGATCTGGTCTCCCTGAGTTTGCAATGGAGCAGATCAAAAGATAGTGGATACTGCCTTCATGAAGTTGAAGCTATCAAATTTTCTAAAATCAAGATAGAGTTCTAATACCCCGGAAGATGCAGTTCGGATTGGAAGCCATTTGAAGAGGATGAGGATCAAGAAGTTGAAGTATGGCCAGGACTGGGCAAAATTGGTCCTTTTATAGTATTTGCTCTATTCTCGTTACACAACAATGAGCAAAGAGGGGCAGCTGTAATGACCTATTTTTGCCCGGGCCCAAACAATAAAAACAGAAAAATAAAATGTCCAAATTGCCTTTTTAAAGTCCTGTTACAAAGCCCAAAACTTGACCCTAACTACCCATAACCCAACAGACCCAAAAGCACGGGGCCCAAAAGGCCCAATGCTAAACAAGCTTTCAGACCTAGGGTTTCAGAGGAAACCCTAGGCGCCGTGCACCCTTTCCAGATTTGCGCCAAGAATGGCAAGACCCAATCGCCATGAGTGGAACCCATCAGTCGTGCCACAACCTCGCCAGACTGATCGTCGCGCCGTAATCCTCGTTCGGCCATCGATCACACTTCATGCCCATCGTCGTGAAATCTCCAACCTGCAAAGGAAAGTATCAAAGCAGAAAGGAGCAAATCACAGCAAAAAAGGGAAGAACAGATATAGAAAGATATGCTTTTCCTTTTATTTTTTTTTTTTTGGGTATAAAAACCCTAGATCAAAGCTGTAATAGGGGGCACACAAAGATACACATACAGATCTGTCACAAAACACAGATTCCACACACAATACAGACAGTAATAGAAGCAAAAATTGAAACAGAATACAGAGAGTTTTTTTACAAAGGTAATTCTTTGTTTTATTCGTTTTTTTATTTATGCATATTTTATACACAAAATAACACATAAAATAAAGAAGAGATGAGAAAATTACCTTTTGAAACGGGGTTTTAAGCCTCCGACCACCGTTATGGGGCGTGATGCTTGTGGGGCGGTTGTCCAGAGGTCCGACGACCTATACCAGACGAGGTGATAAAAGGGCTTTCAGAGGATTTGATTTTTTTTTAAAGAGATTTAAAATGAATTTTTTTTTTATGAAAACTGACTTTTATAAGCCAAGAGGAACGACGCCGTTTTGACCACGCATGACCGCGCGTTGACCGGATCCGAACAAAGGGTCCGCGTGTTTTATTAAAATGGAAAAATTACTCTTTTGATCCTCCGTTATTTTATTTAATTTAATTGTGTCCTATTAATTGATCTATTTTGTAAATTAGCCTTGTAAGCACGCTTATATTTCAATTTAATCCTTTTCTTTCCTCTTTACAATTTTTTAAAAAATTAATATTTATTTATGTATTATATTAAATATTTTATAATAATTATCTATATTAATTTGTAAATATCTATTATTTTGTCTTATTATTACTTATATATATATATATATTAAATATTATATTATTTTTAAGTACTACATATTATATAATATTAGTTCATTTTAATATTTTTTTATTTTTAGAATCATTATATTTTTTAACATGTTGTTTATATTCTTTTTATCTATTTAGATTTGTATAAAATATGTTCATAGTGAATTTTATTGTTTATACTTCATCATATAGTTGCAATTGCTTTAGTATAGGAATTGTTGTTTGTTGTATTTCAAATTATTATTGTCTATCTTAAATATTAGCATGTTATATTTTTTGTTCAAATGTGATATTACCACATAGTTATGGTTTAAAATAAAGAATACATTTTTATAAAATCAATATTTTATTTAAAGGTTTTCAAAATAAGGCAATGTTTTGATATTTAGAAATTCGAGAAATAGTGCCCAATCGTGCTGGGTTGCGATTTTCCGTTTGGCTAAATAACTAAATATTCTTTTGACAAGTTTTATAAATTATGAGGTGATCTTAGTGATGAGGGTTTAAAAATATCATGTCCAATCGTGCTGGATGTGATGTTTATATTCTTTCAGGATTGAAGAACTCTCAAATTTTAAATCAAAATTGCTCGAAGTTTTTATAATTTATGAGATGACTTTAATCATGAGGGTTTAAAAAATGTCGTGTCCAATCGTGCTGGATGTGATATTTATATTCTTTCGGAATAAAGAAATCTCAAGTTTCAAATAAAAAACTGATTCTTGAGAACTCAAAATGTTGTATCCTAACTTATTGGGTGTGATGTTTTGTGTCTTGAGGTAATAATTTTCTAAAATAAAGATGCACCTAGCTTCGAAGTTATAAAATGCTGCATCCTAACTTATTGGGTGTGGTATTTTTATTTCTTTGAAATAGGTAAGTCTTGATTTCCTTTCAAATAAGGGATCTTATTTTAAACTTTTTAAATTTCAAACATTTGGACATGTTTTATCAATTAGGTACCAATTTTTGGGTGTTATGAGGGTGCTAACCCTTCCTCATACGTAACCGACTCTCGAACCCGTTTTCTCGTTTTTCGTAGACCAAAATCAATTGTTTTAAAATGAAACATTTTACAAGGTGATCCAATCACACCTAAGTAAAAAAAAGGATTGGTGGCGACTCCCATTTTATTTTTTAAAGTCGATCCCCATTTTTTAAAACCCGATTTTAAAAATGGTTTCGACAACGGGGGCATAAGGTCGTGTGGCCAAACCGTGTAAGATGCTATAGGCCATATGGAGGGGTTACACGACCGTGTGGTCAAGCCGTGTAATAGACTATGGTCGTATGGCAATTGCAAAATTAACCTACAAGAGGGACACGACCGTGTGGCAAGCCATGGGAGGGTTTTTGGTCGTGTGAGATTCGAACTAGCCTAGGGGTTCAGAGGGACATGGTTGTGTGAAGGGTCATGTGGTCCGCCCGTGTGTCCACATACATGTATAGGAGACCGTGTGGCCCTATTCCTAGACACAGTTTGCCTTGATTCGCTTGTAAAAGAACACACCTTTTTGCAGAAGCTTGATCTACGTCCCTCACGATCAAATATGACCCAATACACCTAAAGCGGGTCCTTCAAATGACATTTATACACGAGTTAATGATTGATTTCAAGATTCGTCAAGATTATCGAAAGATTCAACAAGAACTGAGAAAGATTGTGTAATTGAATTACAATATTAACGTGGATAAGAGTTCTACAAAAATTCAAGATTAAACACTGGGATTGAGATGTACTTACCGAACTTGGATAAAAAGAAATGGATGTTATCAATGGCAAAATTGACAACCGGTAGGAAATACAATTCATACGGGATTTATTTTGATTCAAGAAGCAAAAATAATTCCAGCAATGGAAAGAAAATATTATGCAAAGATAAGATGGAAAAGAGAAGATAGAAGAAATAGGGAAAATAAAGAAAAATTATGTTTGGTTTAGAAAAGAAAGCAAAATTCAAATGTAATTAGGAAAATGAGGCTAAATACCTAGGGTTTCAAACTTTAGGGGGTTACATAGTAATTTACCTTTGGAGTGGAGTGGAGTGGCTTGAACCTAAGACCTTTAAGGAGTGTTTTAACTACTTAACCATCATGCCTAATTAATTTCTTGGTTAATTATTTCAATTAACCCCTATATTTTAGGGTGTGACACCCACGTTGTGTGTAGTTCATCATAGAACCCTAGACTGAGTTAGTGCCAATGGTTAATTGAGTATTGTTATGATGATAACTACTATTATTGTAACACCCCAAAATACATAGGGTTAGAATTAATAAAATCATCAAGAAATGAACCTTAGTCTTGATGGTTAAGAGTTTAGTATAGTGCCTAGAGAATCAAGGTTCAAACACACTCTTCCCATTTTCTTCTATTCATTTTCAGCAACTATGGAACAAACTCAATCTAGAATATATATTAAATGTGGAAGAAAAAAGCTAAGCCTAAGTGGTAAGGCCTTTCATTTTCACATTGTCCTTAGGTTCAAGTCATGCCACTCTCCTTCCCATTTCTTTTCTTTTTTGGACGTGAGGATCGTCGCTCGAGACCCCGAAAGTCAGATGTGTGTTCTTTTACAAGAAAATTGAGGTAAAATCGAGTCTAGCCCAGACCGCACAGCCAGCCACACGGGCATGTGGGCCACCCGTATGGACTGCACAACCTCATACACGGTCATGCCACCCCTAAAACCCTAGCATGTTTAACTTTCACAAGGCCTAGGACCCCTCATGGCCTCCCACACGGTTGTGTCTCCCTTGTAGGTTGAATTATCGAATGTCAAACGGCCATAGCCTCTCACATGACCGTGTACCACCTCCACACAGTCCAGGACTTCCCGTACGATCCAGTCAGACGATCATGTGTCGCCTGTAACTCAGAATTTACTATTTTGACCCAAAATTTTACGTTTTGGTCAATTTAGTCCCTAAATAGGTCTTAAACTATTTTTAGTGAATTATATTATGCAATAAGGTACCTAATGATATGAATTATGCTAGAATCCATGGTTGATTGAATTAATGCAATATTTATATATATATATGAATATTTGATGAATTATGAATAACATATGCTACTTTTGTATCTATATACTTGCAATCGTATGAATGTCATACCCTATATTATTGTCAATCTGAATACATGAGAAGCTTGATTTTGCTATTAATTTTCCATGCATTAGTACATTAAATGCTACCATATGTGATTGAATTAAATATGTTGCATTGCATTGCATGGGTTGGGACGATAAGATCGGAGGAATTTTGGTAGTTTATTTGCATTAATCAATTTCGCTGTGCATCCACAGACAAAGGTAGATTCCAACTGCAAGTACTGCTATGTATCCACAGTCAAAAGCAGATTCCAACTGCAGGTTTATGCTATAGAATTTACAGCCAAAAATAGGTTTCATCTACAGGACTTATTGATGTGAACCCACAGATGAAAGTAGATTCCAACTGCAGGAACTTGTCGTATGTTCATAGCCAAATGGTAGTTATTATTTGCAAACCCGTAGTGGTAAATTCACATCCCGGTGTGTTGGAGAAGGGAGTTCTGAGAAACTGCTATTATGGTGTGTAGCGGTGGGGTATGATTTATTTTGTTTGAACCAGAAAGTGTATGGCATCACTTAAACCATGTGCACACAAAGCTGGAAAATTATGTTATGATACATATGCGTGATATATATATATATATATATATATATGAAAACATGTGCATAAACATGATTATTAAGTATCATAATCTGATTATTTTAAAAATTGTTACTATGAATTCTGATTTATTAATGATGGTTGCACCTGAAAAACCGCTATTATGAACTAATTGTTATTTGTGAACATTTTATGCAATTATAACGAATATGCCATAATAATTGCTGCATCGATTTTATTGTAAATAGACTCACACTGAGCACCAAAGCTCACCCCCTTAAATTTTCACCCTTCCAGATAAACCACCAGGTTAGGACGCGGGCATGACATTTGAAGGGTCTCGGCACTATCTATTTTCATTTATTTAAAGCATAGTCTTTCGATTTATTTTTATTATTATTTGAATATTGTAATATTTTATTTGAACTATGGCATAGGATTTAGGATTTAGGTTTATTTTTATTCTGCATGAAATTTTACCTTAATTCTCAAGATGTTAAGCTTTGAATATTAATTAGTATGCATGAGCCCAAGTTTTATTAAATACGTAAATAAATGCCATTTTTTCCACTTCTAGATGAAAATTAAAACATTAAGGAATAGTAAAATGGCTTTTAAACTTACTACATTAAATAAGGGTTTAAAAAAATTGTTTTCTAAAACTTCAATAACCCCGTTAGGCTATCTCGGTGGCTGATGTAGTCTCTTGAGTTCAGGTCTAATGTCTAGGTCGGGTTAGAGAGGTTACAATTATTATGATAGTGCTTTTATCTTTTCATACTTTTATATAATCTTTAATTAAAACAACTAAAAATTATGTATCCAAGGATCAAATGTGTGTTCAATAAAGTTTAGATACAAGTTGTTTACCACTTGACTTATAATCATTGATGAATAAATTTTAAAGAAAATATTTTTTTTACATAATCTAGTACTTCTATTTAAGTCTTGACTAAGTTAGTGTCACTAGTCACCGAGCTCTAGCTCAATGAGGAAATTATTAAAATACACTTCTATATACAAAGTATTTTATGTTATTATAAGGATATTTTAAATAAAACCAATAAAAACTCAATTATGATTATATTTTAACCCGTAAAGAATAAATTTTAAAACATTTAATTTTACCATTTCAACTAAAATCTCATTTGAATTCTATATCAATTTTAACCAATATATTTCTTACATAAATTATTTCATCGACATTCTAGGTGTGACACAATCTAATATATATAATGGAGTTTGCTACACTTACAACATCAAATTAGGTGGCTGAGTTGAATTGCAATCCAAATTTTTTTTACTCTGTCTATGTTTGGATTGATTTAAGGTTTATGTCACAATTTGCCCTTAAACTATACTTGTTTTTTCACTTTTGTTTCTAAACATTTTTTCTCATTTTGATACCTAAACTATTCCTCCGCTATAGATTTTAGACCAAAAAGTTAATGGCATTATAGATGTGTGTGTGCGTGCGTGTAGAACACCTAACCAATGAGAATGTGCCACATGTCTGCATTTTTTTTCCATCTCACTGATGACATGGTCTTTGGTTGTTAACCAACATTGATCAACCATTAGTTGGCATTGACCAAAGTTGATTAGTGTTGATTGTCTATTGATCAATCGTTTATTATTGACTGTTGAACTTTGATTGTTTTAATATTTTTAATAAAATAAAAATTTTAAAATTTTCTTTTTTTCTTTTTTCCTTTTGAACTTTTTATATTTATATAATTTTTTTATTTTATACAATTAATATATTATGAAATTTTAAATTTTTAAATTTAATAATTTTTATGGTTTTATATATTTTATAATTTTATATATTTTTAATATATATTTAAATTTTTTATATTTTATGTAATGCTTGTGAAGAAGCAATGATTTTTGTGAATTGATATATTAGCGTTGTAACTAATACAACTAACAACCAAAAAACAACAATACAAAAAGATTGATTAAACAGTTCAATTTTCACCTATGTTTGTGAGACCTAGTCGAAAGAGATACTTTACTATTTTCGACCACATACAAGTGATGATTTAAGTCCTATCACTCATCATGTAGCAACCTCACACTCATACAGAAATCTAGATCACTCTCCACTAAGATTTCACTTGAAAACTCAACTATAAGATCAAGTGACACACTTATGTTTTACTTACAAAACACACTCACTAGATGGTTCTTAATCGAACAGCAGAAAGTTCTAACTCTCTCATAAAAAATACAAAAATCAAGTCTACCATATATAAGAATTTTAGTCTAGCTAAATATAGATAAATTATGATATCAATTCCTACCAAAGTAGCTTACTAAATAGGGATACAATCACCCTAATAAAAACCAGGATAAATAATAATATCTTCAAGATATTCTCCATGACACTTGATCTAAGCACCATAAAACAAATAATATGATTTGTATGATTAGGTTGAATCCAATCCTTTGTGGATTGTTTCCTTATAAGATCAATTTTCAAAGATGAGCCATGAAGTCTTCCAAAAAAATATAAGTTCAAGACCCAAACAACTGTGATTCAAAAGATTGCAAATTTTGTAATGACCCATAAATTAGGGGATTAGAATTTATAAAATTATTATGAATTGAGTTCTAGTATTAATGGTTAAGAGCTTAATAAAACCCTTAAACGACCAAGGTTTAAGCCCCAATCTTTGCATTTTTCCTCTTTTACTTTTCAGCAACTAAGAAACAAATTCAAGTTAGTATATCAAATACATGTGGTAAAAAATGACCAAGAAATAGGCAATAGCTTAATGGCCAAGCATCACTCCATTTTCCCTAGAGTACCAAGTTTTATCCATGCCAATTCCTTGCTATTATTTTAAATTTCGACGGGAAGGTTTAATTACAAAATCAGCCCTTTAAAGTTTGCTTAACCTAGCCATTTAGTCCATTCCTAATCATAATAGAATTTTGATTATTTTTTTCAACTCTATCTTTAAATACATCTTTTTCTTTTATTTTCTCATTTTCCTTTTCATAAATCTTCATCTTCTTTTGTTGGAAATTTTATATTTGACTCTCGAACCCAAAATCAACCCCATTCAATCTTTTTTTTTTTTGTCGATTTAGTGAAACACCATGAAATCCGTTTCTAAACAAACCAAGATTAGTAAGCAATCTTATTTCTAATTCTGTAGAACCCTAGGATTCTAGAATAGAATTGCTCTTGACAACCTTTCAAATCGATTTCGAATATTTTTTTGAGTTTTCTTGAAAATCTTGCTAAAATTCAATAAATCTTAAAGGTAAATATTATTCTAGCGTTTTTGTCAATCAAAAAACCCGTGTAGGTGACTCAGATTAAATTCGGACGTGAGGATCGTCGTCCAAGACCCCAAAAGTCAGGTGTGTGTTCTTTTATGAGAAAATCAAGGCAAAATCGAACCCAGTCCAGACCATACGGCCTGAGCCATTCCATAGGACCATGTGCCACTGTTTCTTAAGTTTTACAATTTTCCCAGAATTTTATGTTTTGATCAAATTAGCCATTGATTAGTTCCCGAACCATTTTTAGTGATTTATTCATCCAATTAAGCCCGTGGTAACAAGAATAATGCTAGAATACATGACCTAAATGATTGAATTACTAGTTTATTAATATATATTTGCATGAATCGTGAATAAATATGTTGACTGAATCCGTGTTTGTGAATGTTCGTATAGCATGCCCTATGATATTGTTATTCCGGATACATGAAAAGCATGACTTTTGACTACTGAGTTGATCTGTTATAAGCATATTATTTGCTACTATTTTGAAATATTATAAGCATATTGATTGCTACCATATTATTCTATTAAAAGCATAATTATATGATATTGTATTTATCTGTTCGAGCTTGCCATATTGTATTGCATGGGATGGGACAATATGTACGGTCGAAGTGTGAGCAGTTTATCTGCACTGTTGAGTGGTTTATCCACACCGTTTGAGCAGCTTTTATCTACATCGTTTAAGTAGTTTATCCACACTGCACTAGCAGTTTCAATCTACGAACATGTTGTGCATCCACAACTTATTGGCAACTTGTCTGCAAAAACTGTTTTTTATCAAAAACTTGGTGGTCCATCCACCCTTTTTATTACTAGTGGTTTATCCATAATGAGTGGCTTTTCCACAACGATGAGTAGTTTATCCACAAGGTGGTGTAAAGGCATCAAAGTTCTGGTGAACTCCTATTATGGTGTATAACGGTAAGGTAGGAACTTTTTTTGATAAATTGAAATTACATTGCATATATAAGCATTTTCATTACTGTGAATACCGAGATATTATGATAATGAGTGAATCTGAAATACCGAAATTTTGAGTTGCTATTCAAATTGTGTTTATCCTTTGAACATTGAGATATTATGTTGATTAAATTGATCTGATTTACCAATTTTTTGAATTGTTGATTAATTGTGGTTTTTACTTTTAAGTTGATATTTTATATATTTTGTCTATTGTTTTCATCGATTTTCTTGTGATTGACCTCACACTAAGTTTTCATAGCTCACCCCCTTATTTTTCCTTCTTTTCAGTTAACTTAAAAGGTTAAGACGTGGGCGCGACACTCGGAGGGCTTGGCTCGTAATATTGATTTCTATATAAAAGTATTTTAGATTTATTATTTTATAATTACGTTATTTAAAGCTATATTATTATGTGGCATGGAATTTAATTTACTGCTTTTACTTAGGTATGCATGACATTTAAATCATTTAAGCTATTAGAATATGAATTTTATTTAATTATACATGAAACATGGTTTTTATTAAAATTACATTAATATAAATTTTACATTGCTAAATTGTAAATGTGTTTTGTTAAGAAATTATTTCGGATTTTCAACTAAGCTTTCGATGGTAAACACAATTATAAAGATGTTGAACTTGATTTTTTTTTAAACTCCCGTGTTTTTCTGAAAAGAGACTAAACTTCCTTCTAAAATAAACAAATGTTTTAATTAATTATTTTTAAAACTTCGATAATTCTGCTAGGTCATTTCGGTGGCCAATGTAATCTCCCAAATTCAAGTCTAAACGTCTAGACCAGATTAAGGAGGTCACCTAGAACATAAGTTGAAATTGCTCTTGTAGCTAGAACCATAATTGTTCCAACAACTCGATTTTTATAATTTATATATTATAAGAAACTTTTTGAATTTTTAAATTTAGTAAAAATATATAATTTTTTTAAAATTTTCATATACTTTTGAATTGTTATATTTTTCAATTTTTATATTTTATATAATTGATATATTATGAGAAATATTTAGTTTTAAATTTAAATATATTTTTGAGTTTTATATACTTTTTTTATTTTTTATATATTTTTCATTTTTTATATTTTATATAACGTTAATCTTTATTTCATATAATTTATATATTATAAAAAATTTGAAATTTGAAATTAATATTTTTTTAAATCTTCATGTACATAAATATTGGAATTTATATATAATTTTGAATTTTATATTTTATATAATTTTTATAATTTATATGTTATGAAAATACTGAAGTTTTATTTTATTAATTTTTATTTATATATATGTATATTTTTAGACATGAATATTTTTTTAATGGATGTCACGTAATAAATTATCATATGTAAAGCAACACAATGGGGTTGGTTGAATCTTAACTCGATTGACATAAATATTAATATCAATATAAAAGAACGTGAGTTCAAAAAAATAGTTAAATATATATTAATACTGAAGCTCGATTCAAAAATCGATTCACTATTTAGAATGATGATAAAATTGTTTTATATTAATATTATAAATTAAATATTAAAAAATCAAATTAAAATAATTTTATTGAAATTTGACCAACCTTTACATACCAAATCCAACACTCAAAAAAAAAAACATGAAAAAAGCAGTCAAAAAACAAATCAAGATGAAAAGAATCATTACAATTATAACCATTCTTAATATGTTGCTACAAAACGTAACAACTTCCCTTTTTTTTCTTGAGACATAACTAACTATAATAATACTAACAATAATATTTTTCCTATTATAATAATAATAATATTTATTTTAAATTTAATTCAATAAACTTTACTATAAAATAAACATTGCGTTAAAAAATATAAATTTAAATTTTGAAAACAATATTATTTAAAGGGACAATTATAAATCATGAACATGAACTGTATAATGAAAACGGAAGATACCAAAAAAAAAAAACCTGGTCTACAAATGATAATTTATAGTTCTTTTAGAGATGAAACGAGGTGAGATTTATAATTTTTCCTACCTATACCCCAATTCAGTACTTTACTTAAAATATATATATTTCAATTTATTTCATCACAAACTTTATTTATGTATCTTTTATGTCCAAAAGAACACTAATTTTTTAAATATTTGTGATTTTCTCTTAATAATTTTATTTCTAAAATTTGAACATATATTCTCTTATTAAGAATGTAATGTGTTTTACTATTAAAATATATATGAAAATAATGTTATAAATTTAAGATACATATAAAATATTTATAAAATTAAAATATATAGTAGGGAAATAGCAATGATGGATGGAGGGAGAAAATGATTGCATACATTGCACACTGAAAATGATTGTTGTAACATGTTCTTGACTTCTTCTCCATTGGATGGCAACTTGGGTCCTACCCCTTAGAACCCTTGTCTGCCTAACCACCTAATTATTACACGTGTCATCATCTGGAATCGTGAGTGAGACGGTTGGCAAGATCTTCTAGAGACCGTCCAAATTTACATACATTCCTCGGTCACCGTCAGATCGTCATAAAATTCTGTAATGGGCCCCATTTCGAGATGTACCTTAAAAAGAAGAAAGATTTTGTCCCTAAAACCCTACCTTTCTTCTTTTCAATTAATTATTTTATTAATAATGGAAAAATATGGACGCCTAATTAAGAAAATATTAAGGAACATAATTAATGAAGGAAAATAATATGCCCCTCCCAAAAGCATTGTGGGACCCCCCAGCGTGGCATGGTGGGCCCATGTGTCTTAAGGTCCTCCTGTCAAAAGAGACTAGGGTCAATCTTGAAAATACAAATTTACCCCCGGTGATTAATTACAACTTAATCAAAGAGAGGGTGCCCCTAAAATAAATTGGGTTGTGTTATTATGTCACTCACGGGTGCACGGGAATATCATGACAGCCGTCCATGTGCCAACATGTGAAGAGCTTTCCTCGTTCCCCTCAAATTAAAAATTAATGAAAATTTCATGTGATTACTATTAATATTTTACCTTCCAAGATTTAAAATTGGAAAAAGGTGAGTTATTTTTAGCATCTAATTCTTACACCACCAATCTACTTGTTTCCTACCACTAATACATGATTCAATGCTGTTTAAAATATTATTTCCACAGCATTGCTATTGTTACAAATGAAAAAATATGTGAGTTTGAGTACGTTGAAACATATTATCTTTTTATTTAAAAGTTGAGAAGGAATTATATGTAATTCTAAATATTATATTAAAAAGAGTACAAATATGATAAGAACTTATAATGACATTAATGTTAAAAAATTATTCTCACTCATAGATAAATTATAATTTTAGAAATTTTAAAAAATTAATTATTTTACTTTTGAAAATTATTATAATATTTTTTTATTTTTCATCTAAATAAACTCTTTTAAATAAAATATTAATTTAAGTTTTTTATGAAAATTATCATTTTATGTGACTAGGTATAAGTTTGAAGTTAAGAATTAGTCAAATTTTGCTATGAGTCCTTATACGTTGCTGAAGTTGTTGATTCTATCCTTATACTTTTATTTGGTCAATTTTAGTCATTCTACTTTTTGAATTAATATTTAAAATATATAACAACATATATACATGTAATAAATATTTATTATTAAAACCTATAATGAGATTGTTCAAAAATATATATAACAAATAATAAAAATATTTATAAATTGATATTTAAAATAAAATTGCAATATACATGTAATAATTAAAACATAATTAATTAAAAAGTACTAATACAATTAATATATATATATTTTTTTTCAAAAGGTCTAATTCAATATCATCCCTATTAACTCAAAATATTAACAATATCATGAATTATAAATTAGAATTAAAACGATTAATAATATACACATATAAGTAATAACATCTTCAATCATAATATGAACATATGCATTATTGTTTAATAGCAATTCATCGTGATAATATTTTCCAAGAAAGGCATACAAATTTGTTTTTATTGTATAATTTTATTTAAATATGTGCATATAGTAAAGAATAATTAATATACAATAAATTATAATTAATTAAATTATAGTATAATTTGTTTGACAAATAAAAGTAAAAATGGAAAATGAAAGCTTACAATTTTAATTATAATGTCCTTTTTTGGATAGACGGTGATTATGATGCAGTGGAATCTTTTACCTCACAATTACAATAGATAATTTTATCGTCATCACTGTTTTTAACATTACCGAAAGTAAATGCACCGTTCATACAAATTAAGGTAAAAATAATATTATATATAATGATAATTAATTATAATTTTGAGAAAAATAAATACACTTGTTTAAAATAAAAGGAGCATTCTGACCATTCTTAGTTTTGAGTAATCACAACCTAATCAATACTTCCTTTTAGTATTATATCAAGATAAAAGAATTCTGTAAACATAAAAATAAAATATATATTAACCAAATTAAATAAATTGTCTAAAATTACATCAAATTAAATGACCGAAGTACCCTATTAATTTCAAAGACTCCCAAAAGGGCAAGAAATATATAATATATATAGATATAGATTGTTAAAACAAAAATAATTAATTAGACAAAATGAAATTTTAGACACTACATAATAATTAACCATTAATAATTAAAATGTAATGATAAATTTAAAATCATAAGGTAAAACTAATTAACTTTGTTTTTCAAAATGCTTAAATTGCATTTATTAAATCTTAATCCTAAATTGTCCCTCTTAATTTTTGTAATACCTATTTTAATCCTATTAACTCCTAATGACTCATTTGGAGCTGGTTTTTTTATTATATATAGATATAGATATAGATAGATAAATAGATAGATAGATAATATGAGAAAAAAGTTTAATTAATACGTTTGTGTTAAAATTAGAGTTGCTCATGGGTCAGGCCGGGTCGGGCCTAAACATGATATTAACATTCTTTATGCTTATTCAAGCCTAACTCGGCCTGAAATCTGAGCCTAAAATTTTGCCTAAATTCACCGATATTTACAACAGACAAACTCAAGCCCATTTTAAGTTCACTCATATTATATTTAATTTTTTTAAAAATATTTATATTATATTTTTTAACATTTAATAATTTTATACATTTTATATTTAATTGAAATTTTTTATATAGTCATCTTTAACATTATTTTAATGTTTACATTAGAGTAGTATTATATATTTAATATAGATTTATTTTTAATGTGTTATAAAATACATAATATATAAAAATAACATAATATAAAGTATTATAAACTTAAAATGGTCTATATTTTAAACAGGCCTAATTTTTTTGCCCAAGACCATTTTTCTAGCTTAATATTTTTACCCAAACCTTCTCAAATTTCGGGCAGACCTTTGGGCATAGGCAGACAGCTTGACCCATGAACAAGTCTAGTTAAAATTGATAGACATATAATGAACAATAATTAGTAGAGATTTAAAGTTGAGATTAGAAGCATATGTAAAAACTATTGTAAAGAATACGACATATTCAAGATGAGTAAAAAAAATTCATTTTCTTTGTCATAAACAAGTTATGTAAGTGGCTAAAAGTTACCAATTGAAATTAGCTATCACTGACTCATGCACCAAAACACGGTGAAAAAAAAAACCCTACCAAATGTAACATTAGTCAATATATTATATGTGAAGCTGTAGATTTAATCCATGATCTCCAATTTAATAATTTTTTAATTCCTTTATTATTTTGAATTTTTAAATTTCAATCATGTTACAAATAACAATCGTTAAACCTATTAATAAACTTTTTTTTTTATGAGTACTATATAAAAATAGCAAATCAATATTACATTACATAAGTGATTGTAACACCCCAAACCCGGCCTAGACGTTATAGCCGAATCTGGCAATGTCACATGGAATGGAATTTGAAATCGAGTTTATCAAGTTAAGACCGTTTCCGTTTATTAACTTCTATTTATCCCTCATCAATTTCAAAAGTATTTTATCGTTAATTTGATTCGTTTAAAAAAACATGTTCTATAGTGGAAGCGTTTTAAATCGTTATATTTTAAAAAAAATCGTTCGCGTTTAGGAAAAAACATTGTTTTTAATTAAACCGAGTTTTTGTTGAGTTTTGCAGTTTAAAAATCCATGAAATTAGTTAAAACCCCAAAATAAAGGCAACCAGTCCAAAAAATCCCAAATTACAACAAAAATACTTTAAACAAAATAAGAAATAAAAACCTTAATGATTATTAGAGTTGTTCAATAACATGTGGCCACCATTGAGTCCTCCGCCACACTGATCCATCTAAGTCTGGGGATCACTTGTACAGTTAAAACAGAAAAGAGTGAGTTTACGCAAACTCAGTGTATAATCCCCACAGAAGACATGCATACAGTCGAACAACAGTTAATAATCAAATACAGTATTGGGCCTAAGTCCATTACAGATTCAATTGCAGGTTTAAATTAGGGTCGTAGCCCATCTCAGATACAGTATGCATACAGTAATAAAAATCAGTATCCTACCCACCAGCCTCTATACACAATCTTCGACCATCCCTACACACCATGTGGGGTTTAAAACACCCACCCCGCCTTACACACTAGGTCTTACTGAATGCAGCACATATCAGTAATGTTGTAGCTGAGCTGCCAGATAATAAGCATGAAAGCCTTTCAGTACACTTCCTCCAATAATCAATCATCCCACCCCAATGCAGATGCAACTAAACATGCTCAATGCAGGCATACAGAGATATATACTTACATGTTAAAATTCAGTTATCAGTCATACATACAGATCTGTAGACATGCTTAAATTTAACATGCTCAATACACACATTATATAATCAGATCACACGATTTAGGATCTAAGCAGTGCTTACCGACCCCACAGTAGATTCACAGTCGACTTGCGCGAACTGTGCAACCACAAGAAACATTTACGCTAAACGGGCCCATATGCCCATGTGGCTTACCCGTGTGGGCCCAAACGCCCATGTGGTTTACCCTTGGGCGTGTGGGCCCACACGTCCAGATTGGCCTTGCCCGTGTGGATCACACGGCTTGGCCCAAATATCACATGCCTGTGTGGGCCCATACACCCGGTGTGGCCCACACGGCCACACCCCAGCCATCACACGATTGTGTCTTGCGCATGGCCTATCCTTCGTCAATCACACGGCCGTGTTGTCGCACACGGCCTACCACACGGGTGACCACATGCCCGTGTGGCGTCGACAATGGCCTTTTTCAGCTTTTTTCGAAAGCTCGATTTCTGCATTTCGGGAATACATCTGGTATCATTTTAGTGTGAAAACTTTCCCGAGCCTTCCAAAACTGCCGATGACAAGTTGCTTCTAACGCGAACTAAACTGTTGAATAACCACTCCTTGCTTCCCAATCCAACGATTAGAGAACTCTAACAACGAAAGGACGCTCACATGATAGAACCACTAGCCGCTATGAAGAAAAAAAACATATTAATGGCTTATCGAAGAGAGGAAAACGACAACCACCACCAAGAAAAAATTGGAAGAAGAAAGAAAACGTCCAAAAAGGAAATTTTTTTGGAAAAGAGAGAAAAATTTGAAAAGAAGGAAAAATAAAATCAAAATATGACACAATCCCCTTGATTTTCTCCCACTACCCACATGATCTCAACTTACTCAGAATTTTATTCCAGCCGAAATTCTATCTGACAACCGTACCAAAAAAAAACACTCTCTTGCTAACACAGGGATTCGAACTCAAAACCTCCAACACACCAAACCTTTTACCACTTGAACCAATAGACTCATTCTAATATAAAATTACAATTAATTAAATATAAGCCCGTTGAACAAAGGTAGGGCTTTATTCCAAAAATCACAAAATTTGCCAAAAATAGGGCTTGAACTTGGGACCTCCCACACACACTCAAAACATATAACCACTAAAGCAGATACACATTTGTGTTACATTTTAACAAAAATAAAAATAAGAATTTTGGGGCGTTACAATGGCGGTATATTTGATGCATAAAATTTAAAAAATGGCATAATTTAACAAATACCATTTAGTTGCTTAAAAAATAAATATCATTTAGTTAGGATTTAAATTTCAAAATTTAAAAATAAAGGAACAAAATAATCAATTAAAATATAGGAATTAAATTTACAATTTATTTATAATATAAAGATTAATAGCATAATTTGAACTTATAAATTAAATACTTATTTTGATATAAATAAAAAATAAAAAAATATTTTTTTTTTGAACTTAAAAAGATTGGGCTTTTATTTCTTATAAAAGGAAAGAAAATAGCATCACCATAATACCTAAGTGTCCGGCCCAAACAGGTTATTTAAGCCAGTGAAAGAATAAAGCCTATAATAACAAATTAAAAAGAACAGCTGTTGGAAAAATGAAAAGTCTAGAGATAAAGGTTGTCACCGCCCTCTTTCCCAATCAGTTATCAATCGCCTGGCATGTCCATCATTTCCTGTCATTTCATTCTTTAATGGCTTACACAACCAAGGGTTTCTTTGCATTTAGTCTAGTTTATAAACTCCACTTTTAGTCCCTCTTTTTCAACTTTCCTTTCCTTATCTCGATTAATTAGTCTAGTTCCCGCAAACTATCGTTTCTCACCTGGGTTTCGGCATAGTAGGGTACTCTTCCGATCAGGTACAACTCCTCTTTCTTCTTTAAAGTTTCTGTTGCTAAAATGTGGGTTAGACTATTTGCTGACCTAGGGGTGAAATCGAATCTGAGTTCTTAATTACTGCCTTCATCTTATGAATATCATTAATATACACCCCAATCCGTGACTTATCTGGACTTGAGTTTCTGCATTTTTTGATTACTATTAATGAGTCGCCTTCAACAATGATTTCTTCTTTCTGTATGTCCATCCCTGTCTGTATTGCTCCCCGACAAGCAATGGCTTTGGCTGCAAAAGCAGAAGCCACCTTCTCATGAAATGTTGTTCTGGAGACAATAACTTTCCCTTCGCTATCTCTGGCCACAATCCCTGACGCCGATTGGTGTTTATCCTTATCATATGCTCCGTCAAAATTGATTTTCACCACATGTTGAGGTGGGTGTTGCCATCTGTTTTCAATCTTAGTGGCTTTTGTTGATTTATTTTTCACTCCGTCCAGTTCTTGAATATAGTTCAACACAAAGTTCACAGTCTCCTTACCCATTTTATTTGTTTTTTCATGTATCCGTGCATTCCTATCCCCCTAGATGGCCCATAACGTTCCGTAGAAGATTCTACACAGATCTAGAGGGAGAAGATCAACAATTTTGGTAAGCCACTGATCAAAATCAAGAGAAATAAACTGTGGAAAATTAACATCTGAAAGGTGTGACCAAACTTCTACTGATAATGGGCACTCTCTATATAGGTGATTCACTGTCTCTGCTGCTAAACCACAGTGAAGACATAAGTCATCTGTTATTAGCTTTTTACATAATAAGTTTGCTCGTGTGGGTAAATAGTTCCAGGAGACTTTCCAAGTAGTAACTTTGATTTTTGTAGGTAGTTCAATATTCCATAATTTCCTGTAAAACTCATTGTAGACGTTTTGTACAGAATAAGCTCTAGGATCAAAGCTCTGTAATAGTTTATATGCGCTCTTGACCGAAAAATCCCTAAAGGTTCGTCACTCCAGGCCAAAAAGTCTTCATGAGTGATCTTCGATAAGGGGATGCGAAGAATTCTGTCCGCCTCATCAGCTGCAAAGGTATGACCAATCACTTCCCTGTTCCATTCCCTTGTTTGACTATTGATGAGCTCAGCAACTTTACTTGCATTTGAACCTTCGAAAGTAGATAAAAATCTAGTATTAACAAGATTTGGAATCCACGTATCGTTATTAATAGAAATGCTCGTACCCGTTCCAACTTTCCAAATAAGACCTTTCTCCAAGACACCTTTTGCAGCCCAAATACTGCGCCAAGCATAAGAGTTTTTATTTTCCAACTGCGAATTAATAAAATCATTATTTGGAAAATATTTTACTTTGAACACCTGTGTAACTAACGAATTTGGGTTTGTTAAAAAATGCCATCCCTATTTTGCTAAAAGAGCTATATTAAATTGGGCCATATTTCGAAACCCCAATCCACCTTCATTTTTAGAACGACATAAGTGACTCCACTGGCATCAGTGAATACCTTTTCTGCCCTTGCCTTTTTGCCACCAAAACTTAGGAAAAATACTCTCCATCGTTCTGCATAACTTGGAAGAAGGAAACACGACATTGCAAAAGTTGGTATAGCCTGTAGGACCGACTTGATGAAGATTTCCTTACCCCCTTGGGATAAAAACCTACTACTCCACCTTTCAATACGCATGGAAATTCTATCTAAAAAGTTTTGAAACGACTCTTTCTTCTTTTTACTAACCATATTAGGGAGGCCTAAGTATTTCTCTAGATTTGTTGCAATTCTGACTCCTAACAAATCTGACACAACTTTTTATTTTCTTCAGTTGTATTCGGACTATAAAAAACTGTAGACTTAGTAAAATTCACGCATTTTCCTGAGCAACTTTCATAAACCTGTAAAATGTCCTTCAGAGTTTTAGCCCCACTACTGGTTACTTCTCTAAATAAAATGCAATCGTCTGCAAATAACAAATACGTAATCTCCGGCCCACGTCTGCTTGCTTTAGCGCCTCTTATGAGTCCTTCTCTCTTAGTTATTCTCATTAGAGATGAAAGTCCCTCGCTGAAGATTAGAAAAAGAAAGGGGCTTAATGGATCACCCTGCCTGAGTCCTCTAGTTGGAAGAAACAGACTTCCCCTCATTCCATTAATGTTAACTGCATACGACATTGTAGTAACACATCTCCTTATAAGCTCCACACAGTCTCTCGCAAATCCCATCTTTGTCATTACATCTTCAATAAACCCACATTCCACCCAGTCATAGGCTTTACTCATATCAAACTTTACTGCCATAACTCCTTTCTTCCCTGTACGCTTCTGACAAAACGTGTGTAAAATTTTGTAGGCTAGGAGCACATTATCTGAAATAAGACGCCCTGGGACGAAATCACTTTGAACTCTATCAATGCATCTATCAATGACATTCTGAAGGCGATTAGCAATAGCCTTAGCCACAACCTTGTAAACAACTGTGCACAAACTGATGGGCCTAAAATTAATCAGATTTGTAGGTTTCGAGATTTTTGGAATGAGTATTATATATGTCCTATTGAAATCTTCAAAGTCCTTTCTATTATTCAAAATTCCTAAGCAATAATCAATGACGTCTTTTCCTACAATATGCCAATATCTTTGAAAAAATAGTGCAGGAAAACCATCAGCTCCTGGTGCTTTTGTTGGGCCCATCCCTTTCAAAGCTGTTTGAATTTCTTCTGCCCGAAAGGGGGATAATAAAAATCCATTTTCCTCATGCGATATCACTTCTTCAATACCTTCTAACACCTTGTATGAATATGCCACTCCCCTTAAATTAAATAAATCTTGGAAGAACAATGAGGCCGTATCCATGATCTTTGATTCCTCCTCGATTTCTTTTCCCTCTTCTATTACCAGCTTTGAGATTGTGTTTGCTTGCCTCCGAACTAAGGCACACTTATGGAAATAAGCCGAGTTTTTGTCCCCAAGCTTTAACCAATTTGCTCTCGCTCTTTTTTCCCAATACATTTCATCTTTGTCGATTTCCATATTCAAATGAATTTTGGTGTCAATGATTTTCGCTATAGAGTCGTCGTTTCTTTCTCCTTCCAGTAATAATTCTAGCTCTTTGTTAATTCTCTTTTCAAACCCTCATTTTCTCTTTTGTTTGCACGTGCCCACTCCTTTAAACAGATTTGCAATCTTTCTAATTTCTCTATTAACATTCCATTATCATACACCTAAAATTCTCTAATGACTTTTTCAAGAGATTCTTTCATGGTCCATCATGCTTCAAAGTGAAATCCTTTACTCCCTGTAGATGCAACAGATTTTTTTGTATTTAAAAAAAGTGGACAATGATCTAATGAAGAGTAAGGAAGATGCTGAATAGTGCCCAATGGGAATAACTTCATCCATTTTTCATTTTCTACCCCCTTGTCTAGTCTTTCTCTTATATTTGTTTTTGGTAGGTTTCCCCTTTCCCATATAAACCAAACATCTGAATATCCAATATCCACTAACTGGCAATCGTCTAACGCCTCCCTAAAGGCCTCCATTCTCTTCTTATCCCTTTGTGCTCCTCCACTTTTCTCAAAAGAATAGAAAATTTCATTGAAATCCCCTTCAACAAGCCAAGGATAACTAGCCTCTTGATCGAGTCTTCTGAGCAGATTCCATACTGTGTTTTTATCTTTTAAATAGGGGGAGACATATATACCAGTAAACCTCCATTCTTCTTCAATATCATCCTCCTTAATGATAACATCAATGTGCCATTTTGAAAAACTTCTCAAATTAACTCTAATATCTTCATTCCATGCTAAACAAAGACCACCCCTAGATCCTTCAGCTTTAACTTCAATTCCACTTATAAAACCACATCTTCTCCGGGCCCTTTCCATCTGATTCTTATCTAATTTTATCTCCATTAAGAAGACCAGATGGGGATTGTGCTGCTTAATCAAGTAACGCAGCCTTCGAACTGCCCGTGCGCTCCCTAAGTCCCGAACGTTCCAACATAAGCTTTTCATTGTGATTGGTCGGCTTGCTTGTAAGTAGCCGCCGATATAAAGGTAATTGAAGCCACATTATCCTCTGATAACTCTACTATTTCGTCCATAGAAATGTCTTTACGGTCCACAATATCATCGGATTTCAATCTTTTAGCTCCTTCCGTTCTTGAATTCTCCTCGCAGTTTCTGCCATCCTTGTTTTCAAAAAATTTCCTCTTACCCGCAACCTGTTCACTATTCTGGATCTCTATCATACTCCTTGGATCCATTCTTCTCCAGCTCATTTTTTTGGAAGTTTCTTTGGCTTTTTCCACCGATTTATTTACCCCCCAACTCCACCTTATCATAGATATCCTCCTGATACTTAAAACCTTCCCCCCAATTAGCCAGTTGCCTTCCACTTAGTATGTTGCCTTTCCTTGCTTCAAGTTCTGCCAAATTGATAAGACCATCAGCCTCCTCCTTCGAACAACTTGTATATGAACATTGAGGACCCTATTTTTTCGTGAATGGAGTAAACTTTATACTTTCTTTTCCCATTGCTTTTGATTCTGCTTTTAACGCAATAGAAAAAGGGGGATCATCCTTAATTCTGTTTTTTTCTTTAGGGCTTAACAGCACACAATCATGAAGGCCATGACTCAATCTTCCACAACCAAAGCAATAAACTGGTAATTTCTCATATTTGAAAGGGATCCATGCGTTAATACTGTTACTGCTTAAAACAAAAATACCTCTCCTTAAAGGTTTCTTAACATCTAACATAATTCTAAGTTTGCAAAAATCACCATTAATCTCTGATCTTATCACGCCTCCAAAAGTACTTTCGATTGCATGTAAAAGATCTTTTTTGTCGAAATCTAGTAAACATAGACCAATCTTGATCCAATATGGCGATGAAGTAAGGCATATTTGATCTCTATCAATTGGACAAATTAATTTGTCAAATAAAATAAGATACTTACGAAATAACCAGGGGCGTCCTTCAAGAATCAACTCTAGATCTTCTTCTAGTTCAAAAATTATTAAAAATAAATTTTGTCCTTCTAGTCGAATCTCAAACTTCTTCTTTGTTATCCAGATACTCTTCAGTTGCGCCTTAAAACTTTCAGTATTAAAAATTTTTTTTGTCCATACCGAGCAAATCAAAGTGGGTTTCTCTGTCGGTACTACCATCGATCTTTTGATTGATAATTGAATCAGTTCTTCCGCTAGCAAGGAAATCTCCTCACTACTTCCCCTCTCTTTGCCACCACTCTCCTCCATCCCAAGCCGTAACAGATACTGCTATCTCTAGGACTCTATGGACAACAATCTTAGTTTCAGAGAGGAAAATAAAAAATATATTTTTATTTACATTTAAATATGATAGAAATATAAAATTATTTATCTATATATGATAGAATCCCATATGATGGCTTGATGGTTAAGGTTGTTCACCATCTTAGGTGTGGCTTGAGTTTGAGTTGCGTTAGTTGTTCGAATTTTACCCTATTATTATAATTCATAAAAAATAATTATTTATCTAAAAAAACAACATAGTCCAAAATTATGTATTTTATATTACTTTAAATTGTACTATGCATTGGAATATTTTTTCTTTTTCGAGAGAGAGTCTTTGTTGACTAAATTGATTGAAATTGAACTATTCTAAAGCTTATGGTTGTCCTCAGATTTTGTTAAAATATACTAAACATTTTTTAAAATATTCTAAACAATCTTATATCTTCGAAATTAATTAAAAATAATTTGAGTCAGACTATATCAATTAAAATAAAAGAATCTCTGTCCAAAATTCAGTTTATAAACATAAAATAAATTTTGGACAAATTTAATATAGATCCACCTACTTTTTTTTTTGGCTAAATTTTCAAATTAGGATCCTAACTTTTTGGGAGTTGGTCGAGCAAGGGCTAAACTTTTAAAATGTTCAAATAAGAGCTTTTCACGCACTTTATCTCAGTTTGTAGTAAAAAATAGGCGAATGATGTCGTGTTTAGAATAAAACTCATAACAACTGAATTAGATATTGGTTAAAAAGAAAAAAATATAATTTGAAATTTGATATATGACATTTGGTAAGCCCTTATCTGAACAATTTTAAAAATGTTTGACATTTATTTGATCACTTTCGAAAATGTTTGACCATTTTAAAAGGTTTGACCTTCGTTCAAGCATTTTAAAATATTTAACTTTCGTGATTAACTCCTAAAAGATTGGATTAATTTAAGCATTTACCCTTTTTTATATGTCGTGTTTAGAATTTTATTTTAATTGTATAGTTGTATTTTTTAAATGTATTTTAAAATTCATATTTATAATTTTGTTTTTCATTCAACTTAAAGGCTTTTTTTGCATTGAAAATAGTACTTCGATGGTTAAAGTTATTAACACTGTTTGCGCAAATTTTAAAAATTTAGATATTTTAAATTATTAATTTAAATGCATTGTAATTGTTTTATTTGAATAAATAATTATTTAAGAACAAAATAAATTATTAAAATTTAAAAATTAAAATTAATTGTAAAACAAGAATAATTATATAAAAAATAAAAATTCAAGACAAATATCATTATATTTGTATAAATTAAATATTTTAATAGAATAAAATTGAGAATATATATCAGAATTAAATAAAATTATTTTTAAAGTTTAAGATTTTTATATTATGACATTGCAGTATTTAAATGAAATAAAATTATGAAAAATTTTATTTGTAAAATTTGAAAAAGAAAATTAAGCTATTTATATCCTCTCTTAAAATGCTTTACAAATTTCGAATTTTTTATATTTTTACTTAAATAAATAAATTTAGTAAATAAAAAATAATTATTTAATACATTATTAATGAAATTTTCAAGACTCCATAAATAAATTAAAAGTGAAAGGTTTATTTATATAATTTTTTAAATTCCTTAAATAAATTTTAATTGAAACACATAAGTTTTATAAAAAATTTGACCCGATTCAACTTCAAAATTCAATAGCAAAAGGTGGTGGAGTGTGTCCAAAAGTTGGGTGTCCCAAAATTGAATCTTTATATGTTCCCACTTGCAACATTAATTTATAAAAACAAGAAGGAAAATGAGGAAGCCAAGTAAAGCAATGGACATAGAACTAAAGCAAGAAGCTTTATTTATTCAAATAATTTAATGCTTGAGAATAGAGATATTGAGTGGCAACAATGAACAATCCAAAGATAAAAGACACCTTTAATCTTTGCTTGTTATTGTTAGCTTTGGTTTTCTTTTTCTTGTTTCATTAAACAACGAAAATACATAAACAACAGTTGTAAATTGTAATATACATTTTCAATTTCCCATTCATGATGAAAAACTAAAACAAAGCTATTATTATCATTATTTTTTTGCTTTCCTTTTCTTTCTTCTTTGGATCGGATCTGGAAATTAGCTTAAACACATTAACAAGGCAAAACCCAAAGCTGTTTCACTTTTCTCTTCCAAAAAAACAGCTTCTTTTTTCTGGGTTTTTCATTTCATGGAAGATTTCACCTTGCCTTCCATTGTTTTTTCTGTTCATCTATGATCAGGTAACTTTGTTTTGGCCTCTTTTAAAGCTTTGGGTTCTTTTGTTTTTTGCTTTGTTGAACAAGTTTTTGTATGTATCTTCTTGGTTTCAACAGCTTGATGCTCCTATAACCAATGGCTTTATCATAGAGTTATCATTAACTAGTTTGATAAAATTTGGAGCTTGGTTTGGCATTGGTTGGTGTTTGTTGAATTGTTTCAATGGAATCAGTTGGGAATTCTTCATCAAAGAATCAAAATCCAGGTTCTTCAACATCATCCCATGTGGCTGATCTTAACAATGGTGTTAGGATTATTCGACATCCAAATGGTTCAATAGGGTATCAAAAGCATCCGAGCAAAGCAGCCACTGATAACATGCAGAAGCATGAAGAATTGCCTTCAATGGCGAAACGTTATTATGATTCAAGCAAAGGGAAAAACAACGAGCTTCTTATTGCTAACCAGATGAAGAACTTGACAATGGAAAGCAAATCTTCATCAAAGCATCCCATTGATGATACTGTGTCTCAATCAGAATCAAGCTTTTGTCAAAGTCTTTCAAATAATGGCAAACCAAGTTTCACCAACACTGAAGTTAGTGAAAGTGGGAGCTGCAGTGGTGAAGCGAGTAGGAAAACAAGCATTTATAGAGGGAGCACTGGGAGTGATTTCAGTGATGAAAGCAGTTCTAGTTGTTTAAGCAGTGCCATTTACAAACCCCATAAAGCAAATGATATTAGATGGGAAGCAATTCAAGCTGTGAGATCTAGGAAAGGGGATTTGGACTTTAGGCATTTTAGGGTGTTGAAGAGATTGGGATGTGGGGATATAGGCAGTGTTTATCTCTCTGAATTGACTGGCACTAGGACTTATTTTGCCATGAAAGTTATGGATAAAGCTCTTTTGGCAAGTAGAAAGAAGCTCCTTAGAGCCCAAACTGAGAGAGAGATTCTTCAATCTTTGGATCATCCATTTTTGCCAACCTTGTATACTCACTTTGAGACTGAGAAGCTTTCTTGCTTGGTTATGGAGTTTTGCCCTGGTGGAGACTTGCATGCTCTCAGGCAAAGACAACCTGGAAAGTACTTCTCAGAACAAGCTGCCAGGTTAGCCATTGCTGTTCTTCTCCTTATTCATTACTCTTTATTACTCAAGTCTCCATTGTTGGATTCCAAGTTAACTAGCTGCGTGTATTTAACATTTCTAATGGAAACCAACGGATCCCTTTTCATGTCAACTTATGTTACTGGGACTTGGAATAGGACTCGGGTGTGAGTATCAATACCGGTATGTATCCATGTATTTGGATGATCCTTGTACTCATGTCCATACTCATATGTCATCTCCAGTTGAGTACCATAGAATCCTGTATGTAAACACCCCTTTTAGAAGTTATTCAAGTTTTTAGATATGATCATAGAACCTTTATAGCCCTCCTGAATATTGTCAACAATGTCTTCTCCGGGTTGATTTGTGGAGCACCGATCGGTGTCTTGTTAATTCAAGTATTCATGTTCCTTTTTCCCTCTTCTCTGGTTCTTACAGTTTGGCAGTTCTAAATAGCTTGCGTTCTTCAGCATATCGGATGATAACGAGGACCGGTTTTGATAGGGTTCAGTGAAAAGGATTGAAGTCAAGTAGTTTATTACTAACTATTGTAATCTGTATTGTTCTTTTTATGTTTCTCTGCAGATTTTATGTGGCAGAAGTGCTCCTTGCTTTGGAGTATCTTCACATGCTTGGGATCATTTACAGAGACCTTAAGCCCGAAAACGTTTTGGTGAGAGAAGACGGTCACATAATGCTCTCCGATTTTGACCTCTCCCTTAGATGTGCCGTCTCTCCGACGCTCGTAAAATCTTCGAACTCAACCCTGGAATCAAAAAATTCGGCATACTGTGCCCAGCCTGCGTGCATTGAACCAACTTGTGTAATGCAGCCTGATTGTATCCAACCTGCATGTTTTGGACCCCGGTTTTTTCAAGCAAGCAGAAGAAAGACAAGAAGAGCAAAGTAAAGAATGAAACGAATCATCAAGTGAGTCCTCTCCCCGAGCTCATCGCTGAACCTACCAATGCTCGATCAATGTCGTTTGTCGGCACTCACGAGTACTTGGCACCCGAGATTATTAAAGGTGAAGGCCATGGAAGTGCTGTAGATTGGTGGACATTTGGGATATTTTTGTATGAACTTTTGTTTGGTAAAACACCATTTAAAGGGGCTGGGAACCGAGCAACACTCTTCAATGTTGTTGGCCAGCCATTAAGATTTCCAGAGTATACTAATGTGAGCTTCGCTGCTAGGGACTTGATCCGAGGTCTACTCGTAAAGGAACCACAGCACCGGCTTGCATACAGACGAGGTGCTACAGAAGTTAAACAGCATCCGTTCTTTCAGAGCGTGAACTGGGCTCTCATTCGTTGTGCGAATCCGCCCGAAGTGCCGAAGCCAGCTATGATGGACTTTTCAGCCACCCGGACCGATATTGGGAAAGTACCTACAAACAATAAGATGCCGGGTTTAGATGTGAAGCCTTCAGGTAACTATTTAGAGATCGATTTCTTTTGATACTTGTGGTTATTTTTGGTTTCTCAGTTGAATGAATGTGCACCGGTGGTACTCTTTAAAGCATTTGGTCATGCAATGAAAGCTATAGAAACCGTTAGTTCCTTTTGGTAGCACATGTTGTAAACTTCTCTTTGAACTTTAATCTTTAAAAACAGCACCAAGAAATGCAATTGAATAGAATTGGGGAATGAATTTGCTGTTTGCCTCAACAATTTCAGTATTTTGACGTTTACTTCAAAAGCTTAATTGAGTTTTTTCTTTAAATTTTTATTTAGTATTGAAAATTTTAATTTTAATTTGAACATGCTATTTATGTTTTGGGGCCTAATTAAAATTTGAAGACTTAAAGAGAATTTCTACAAATTTTGGGGTTTAATTAAATAATTTTAATTTTTTTTGAGATGATTAATGAGGATTTTCAAAAACTTTCAAAGACAAAGGCCATCTCTTACTCTTTTTTAGTTTTGATGCTACCTAACATAATAAGTTCAAACAAATAATAGCCAGTTTAGGCTCCGTTTGTTTGTCAGTAAAATGTTTATCGGAAAATGATTTCTGGAAAATGATTTACTTTTCTAGAAAATGATTTACTGAAAATATTTTCGGTGTTTGGATGAATCTGTGTAAAATATTTTACATTGTTTGGTGATTTCTTGAAAATATTTTCGAGAAAAGTTGTTTTTACATATATTAATAGATTTTATATACATATTAATAAATTTTTATATTTTAAATTACTTTTACATATATTGCAATGATTTATTTATAAATAAATAAATAAAATTAAATATATAATAATACTCAATTATTAAGCTACATTATTAACTCTCATAAAATAAAAACAACCAAAGTCAAATTTTGTAATTGTGTTAAAAAAATAAAAAAAATAAGGATTGAATAATTATAAATAAACTTTCAAACCACAATTAATACTAATGATGGATGAACTGAAATGGGAAATTCAACAAAAGAGATTCTGGGCTAGTCCTTTCAGTAGTTGTGATATTAAACAATTGCAATACATTATCAACCAGCACCATTTAACAACCATTTAACAACACAATCCAGTTTCCTCCAGCCAAATACAGAGTAATAGAATATTGTTCAGAAACCTGAGAGCAAAACAAACAATTCATTTTTTTGCATCATGGTTTTATTTATTTTTCTCATATCATACTCATATAATAATATCCTGTCCAAGTCATCAAAATCGTGCACAAGAGTAAGACAGCCCAAAGCTCATCCAGAAAGCTGGAATAATAGTCTTTAACTTCAGAAGATTTCAATAAGAATCAAAATAGTTTATGAAGTAACTACAAATTATACAATAGCTGCTAAGGAACAACATGGGGGCAGGTGGATACTCCAATGAAAATACGCAATTTCACAACATATATCGGCAAATTCTATTATAAGCTTTTGTTGGGTCCACTTTGAAACTCTCCCCAGATATTACCATCCATTTCTACATTGGTTGAGAAACAGTCACCATTGGAAGCAAACATTATTCAACAATGTCCTAGCTTAGTTATTCACCAATCCATCCTCCAACCATCAAAATCCAGGATCCATCCATATGTTTTCATGACAATCCTGCATGTATAATCTATTAGTAGTTACTTGCTGCATTGTTGCAAGACATTGACCAAAAACCCAACATAATTGTCGTAACCCATCACGACTATATGCAAAAAGAACTAAAGAAACAAAGCGCAAGCAATCGCATGCAAAACCAAAAACTATGACCGCTTAAGAGGAGAGATGTTATGGTCGAATGAAACATGTTAAGCCATCTCCAAAATGATGTAAACATAATGGTAATGACAACCATTAGATATTCACCATATGAAGTTTATCACCGATGTTTAAACGAACATTATTAGAATATAAAAATACCCATACACAATAGTGATCTCAAGAATGCATCTTTTCAAAGACACCTGGAGGACTTTCCAAGCATCAAGCAGCCTCCACAAGAATTAGAAGGAATAAGACAAAGTTCTTGCCTCCTCTCCATTCCTCACTGAGTTTCAATGTGATAGGTTTCTCAATAGCGGCTAGTCTCAACACACAAGATATGCTTGTATTCATCATCTCCAAAATCAGCCAAAGCCTTTGCCTTTTATCCTGTGGATTAAATTTTGGCAAAGCAAACAGTGCACATCTACCATCATTAAATAGGGTTGATTGGCAAATTTATGTAACGATAGTGCCTAGTTATATTAATTTTCTTGTTGTTTCATGTCATCTAAGAGACATTTGTTAAGAAACTCATGCATGAATCCCTAAGAAAAAGAATAATAAAAGAAGATGCAATAACCCAAAGAGGACTTTTATCGAACATATTGTGAGTTGCTTACGAAATGACCCAAACTAGCACCAATTAACAAATATGGTTTCACTATTGAAGAGCAAAGAATAACAATTTATTGGTTAAGGAATTAAAATTGAAGGCAAGCTATGGATTCCATACCTCGATAATATACTGTGATGCAACACGAATCAAAGATATTAGTTAAGGAAGTTGTCATTAGATTTCTAGAGGTAGCAAAATAACAATTTATTGGAACAACTGTCTATCATGTATAAATCACAAACCATATCTAACACTCAAAACCGAGTCCAAGTAACATTGATTTGTAAACTGGTAATACAATTGAATATGTGCAAACATATAATTTTTAAAAGAAGCTTTCAAGTAAATTTGATCATGGTGCACCAACCCAACACTATAAAACTGACTTGATCTTAAGGATTCAAACATAAAAGAGACCAATTTGTAGCATGTTCAATGTTGTGTCAAACACAAAAAGCAACACAATTCTAACACCTAATTTTTTGTTCTCCTTATAACATTTATCCAAAAACATGCCCCCATTAACGTGAAACAGTTATTTTAGTCGAGAACAAATAAATAAAAAAAGAAAAATAATTCAATAATTCATGAACAAACACTAACGATGAAAGCTGGATAAAGTAGCCACAAATCTTGGTGAAGTTGAAGACTGTTCAACTGCCAGATGCTCTATTTGAGGAAACATGGAACTGAGAATGTCAAATTTCGGACGCAAACCATGTGAAAATGGGCACCATGAAGCGTAAAAGAGCACAGAAGTATAACCATTTTGCTGTTTGGAGGTCAATTGTCTGTCAAGGAAGTTTCCATTAACTTGCAAACAGACATAAGATGTTATAAGAATGTTTGTCCATGAGATATTGCAAGTCATGCAAAATTCGTAATCCTCAAAACATATCTTACAATCAGATGGAACAATTATCTAAACTAAATTATGGGAAAGATGGAATTTTTTTGCTAACATAAATGTGATGATTAGAAGAGACTTGGCAAGGAAACCGCATGAACCCTAAACGGATAAGTAGAAAGTAAACAATGCCCTTGAAGAAAGAAAGTAATGGGTATGGAATTAAGAAAAATGGGCAACCATAGTCAAAATAACACTACACTGGAAAAATGAAACAAAGAAATTCATCGAAAACATTGAGAGAAAAATAAACAGAAATAAACAAATGAAATTGAGAGAATAAACAGAGAGTAATCAGTCATTGATGAAACATTAGAGAAATATGCACATACCTGGAGGAGATCAGAGATAGAAATTTTCCAAAGATTTCAAGACCTAGCGAAAGGAGAGATTCCAAGACCCAACGAAAGGAGGAACCGAAAAAGTCTGAGAAAGAGAGAAAGAGATTTGTTGGCTGAGAAAGAAAGAAGGAAGGAGAAGAAATGAAGAAGGGAAGAAGGAGAACGTACCTAGATGAAGGGGAAAGCTCTGAAAAATGTCTTACGAAAAAGAAATTGGTAAGATGTTTTACAGAATTAAAGAAGAGATTTTCCTCGTGTTTGGAAAATGTTTTACTTGAGGAATTTATTTTCCATCAACCAAATGCCGGAAAATCTAGAAAATGTTTTCCGGAAAACATTTTCCACCAAACAAACAGACCCTTAGTATTGCTTTTGAAAAGTATTTTTTAAAAGTGCTTTTGAGGAGTGCTTTTGGGAAGTTTTGTTTAAAATTTAAGTATTTAGTATTGCTGTCAAAAAGTATTTTTGAGAAATAAAATGTACATTTTAGACATGATGCTATAAAGTAACAAATATACATTTAAATAATTTATGTAAAATTTTTGGTATTAAAATTTCTATGAAATTTATGTAAAATCAAACAATCAATTTCTGTAAAATTTCTATAAAAATCAAACAATCAGAAAACAATTAAACTAAAAGAGAAGAAAAAGTGAACAACTTGAAGAGAAGAAGAAGAAAAGAAACTCACCGGTGGAGGAATTAAAAGAGGAGCAAAAGAGAAGAGAACTAGAGGGAAGAACTTTGAAATAAAAAATGAGTATTCTAATGTGTCTTTTGGAGAAGATAAACTGAGGTTAAAAATATAAATAGAAGCAAAAGCACTTTTGGTTAAGGAAAAAGTTAAAATTTTCAACTTTTCTATATGCTAAAAAGCACTTTTTTTAAATTAAAATTTTACTCAACTGATATCTGTTTGGCAACACTTTTAAGTGAAAAATGCTTTTTGAGAGAAAAACACATCTCAAAAGCATTGCTGAACGGGGCCAAAATATTGAGTTCAAAAAGTTCCTTTTATGGTCCATATTTAGGATTCGTGACTATCCATATCAACAATGTTATTTCTAAGGTTCGTACCTATATCACCTCTTAGGAATGTAATGTGTTTTACCATTACATTCAAAACTTATTGGTGTATCAAATCTAACTATATACATATTGGGTATTTTTATATTATTTATTTTAATATAATTTTTTTTAACTTGTAAAATTTTAATAATTTAATTTTTCTAAAATAATTATTTATCCAAATAAAATAATTACAATCATTTTAAATTGATGATTCTCTGTACAAATTTAATAAATCTTTCATTATTGATGTTGTAGTATTTTTAGAGTAATTGTGCCAAATATTCCTAAATTATAACTTTCATTTTATATTGGTCCTTAAACTTTTAAACATTTTAATTACATTATTAAATTATCGATATTATATCAAGAAGGTCCTTTCGTTATTAAAATCACTAATTTAACCGTTAAATGAGATGTCGATCTTATATTATATAACTTAAAATGAAAATTAAAAAATGAATATTGTAGAGAAATAAATAAATATTGTAAGTTATTTTTTGTTGATCAAACTATTTTCTGTGAAACAAATATAAAAAAATTGAAATCAATTTTTTGTAAAACAAACACAATCTAAATATGTGATATATTGTTACACAATTTTTTTACCTTTTAATAGTGGCCTCTAAATCAACAATTCATTCTTCTAGGCCATTTGCCTTATTAATTTTAGGTGCAAAATTTTTCATACGGTTATATTTAGTTACACAGGCGTGTGGGATAGCCACACAGGCGTGTGGGGTAACCATATGGCCATGTCCCAAAGCCACATGGACTGGGCTCTGTCACATGATTTGGCCACATGACCGTGTGATCCCTGTTTCTAAAATTTTTAAATTTTTTTTCCATGTTTTTTGTTTTGATTCAAATTAGTCTTTGGTTGTTTCCAAACTATTTTTAGGATCTTGTAAGCTCGATTTAAGGCCCGCAAATGTATTATTGCTATGATTGAAGTTTAGATTTGAATATAATTAATTTATTAATTATTGAATGGTTTAAAGATGTTAATTGTTTTGATTGGTGTCATAATATTTTGTAACCCTAATCTAAAGACGGAAACATGTTAAAAATGTTACATTTAGTGATTTCTTTTTGTTTTGGGTACAATAATTTAATTCATCTTTCAACTTTACAAGAAAAAAGGGTCAATTGAATAGAATAGATGAATGAATCTGTTGTTTGGGTCAAGAAATTTTACTATCGGGCATGTAAATTTTGAGTATTTTGACGTTTGACTCAAGTAGTTTAAAAGCTTAATTGAATTTTTTTAATTAGTATTGAAAATTTTAATTTGAATTCAAACATAAAATCAATTAGAGTAATCAAGCTCATTTTTATTAGGTAAATAGGGCTAACTAAAATTTTTAAAAATTTTAAAGGTTTGAACAAATTTTTTAAAAAAATTGAGTTTTAATTAAAATTTTAAAAATTCTTTGAGACCAAGAATTTTCAAAATTTTAAAAGTTTTCTAAAATTATAATTGGGTGGTAAATTAAGAGTTTTATTAATTAATAATGTAGTTGATGCGGGTCTAAATTAAAACTGCTCATGGGTTGGGTTATTTGCCTAGGTCCGAAGGCTCGTCTAAAAAACGAGAATGTTTGAACAAAAATACGAGGCTCTAAAAAGGATTTGGGTAAAATTTAAGGCCCGTTTTTTATATAGGTCGGGCCGGGCCTTGGGCAAGATTTTTTGTCCGATCCCGACCTAGCCCAAATATATTACGTTATAAAAAATTATATTAATTATATATGTTAAATAATAATTATATATATTTATATTTATATTAAACTACTAACCTAATAACAATTAAACACATTATCCAAAACCTAAAAAATAAAATTACCCAACTAAATTACCCAACCCAAAATATAAAGTTTTAAAATTATATTTAATACAATAAATATAATTTGTGTTTTAATATAATAAAACATTTATTATATTTATGGTATTTTTTAATATAAATCCTTTTTAATTGTTTTAATGTGTTCAAAAATTTTATTTTAATGATATTTTTAGTACATTTAATGTATTATATTTTAAAAAAATTATTTTTAAATAAAAACTAACAATTTTCGACAACCATCCTTAGCTCCCCATATAAAACCACGAATCAACTTCTCAATCTCATCATAGATGCTTTTTGGAATTTTAGCGATTTGCATAAAGAAGTCCGGAATGGCTAAAAGAATTGACTTGGCTAAAGTGATTATGTTTGCTAATGAAAGAAGCCTCGCATTCCAACCATTTAACTTTTTCTTAACCCTGTCCAAAATAAAGGAGAATGTATCTTTTGAAACCTTTTGATGGAATAAAGGCATACCAAGGTACCTTTCTAGATCAGTAGCCCTTTGATAACCCAAACGAGAGCTCAACGATATAGCTAGATCATTTCAAATGTTGGAGGGAAAAACACCTGAGTCTTTGAAGAACTAAACTTATGCTTAGACTCCATACAAAATTGACATAAAATATCAAGAATAATGGTCACCTAAGACAACTCCTCTTTCCTCATAAGCACCAACTCGTCTGTAAAGAATAAATGATAGAGGGGAGACCATCTCTAGCTAGCTTGATGGGCTTCCATAAACCTCTCTCAACAACATTTGAAATCAACAAATTAAGTTTCTCCATTCCCAATACAAACAAATATGGTGAGAGTGAGTCTCCTTAATGCAATCCTCTAGAAGGGAAGAATTCATTCGCTAATGTTCCATTCTAAAGAACCTACATAGAAGCCTTAGAGACACAAATCATAATGAATCATCTAATTTTACAAGGAATGCCAATGTCTGTTAAACACTCCTCAAGAAAATCTCACTGTATTCGATTGTAGGCTTTCTCTAAATCAACTTTGATTGCCAATCATGTGACTTTACCTTTTTCCGTGCGCATCAAATGAATGACTTCTTGAGAGATGACAATGTTATCCATTATATGAAAACTCATAATAAAACTGACTTGATTAGGGGCACTAATCTTGGGGGGCACTGATCTTGGGGAGCACTCAATGAAGCCTATTGGCAATTTTTTTTGTCACAATTTTGTACATTACATTACATAGGTTGATTAGGAAAAAATGGTAAAATTTTTTCCATATTATTTACTTTTGAAATCAAGATGAGCAGAGTTCTATTTAACAAAGGGTCCAAGCTCTGGTCTTCAAACAATTTTTTAAGCATATAAAAAACCAAATCACCTATGATATTCCATTGTGTTTGAAAAAAAATGAGCATGCAACCCATCGAGACCTGAAGCCTTCAACGACGCCATTTGAAACAAAGTTGCCCAAACTTCATCCTTGGTTAGCAGAGCATTTGACAAAGTGAAATATGTTGCATCAATTTCCTTGAGTTTCGGGCAGTTTTTAACTCTTGTCAAATACATAACATCAATAGAATAAAGTTTATGGAAAAATAAACTTCTCCCTGACACAAAATATCTTCATTATAACCCATTTATCTTCAGCAAGTTTCAGAGATATGACACGATTAGACTAGACATCCTTCTAGATAGGGTCCTTGGTGAAAATATTTTGCATTATAATCCCCTTGAAGAATCTAATCACTCTTGGACTTTTGTTTCTAGAGCATCTCATCTAAGTCAAGCCATTTGTTTATTGGAAGAAAGAAAGATCTAGGAAAACCTTCTTCATTGAATTAACTCTCATCCCAATACAACAATGCTAACCTTCATACTTAATATAGTGAATGTTAACCAAAACAATTAAAAACTGACAACTACCTTAACCAAAACAATTAAAAACTGACAACTACCTTGACAGTTAACTGCAGCTAACAACCTAACTGCTAACAACCTTAACAACTTCTTTTCTTATTCCATAACATTCCTTTTGCTTAGGATCTCTTGTCTTCTGTGACTATTAAGCACTTGATCACTCTTATTGAAAACTCGAAGCTGGTCTCGAAAAGTATTAAAAAAGCCAACAAATAAAGGTTTTGTGAGGATGTCAGCAACTTGGTCTTGGCTTGGAACATAACCTACTTGTAATGTCCCTACAACAATCTTTTCCCTGGAAAAGAACAAGTCCATTTGATGTGTTTGAACTTTGAGTGTAAAACTAGGTTTGCAACAATAGCAATAGCACCTGAACTATCACACCAGAGTACTGACTTGTTGGTAACATCTACACGTAGTTATTTTAGTAAAGCTTGCAACCAAGTCAACTCTGCAGTGGCATGAGCTAAGCTTCTGTATTCACTTCTGTTATTGATCTAGAAACCACTTGTTGTTTCCTTGAGCTCTACGAAATTAGATTACCACCAAGAAACACACAAAATCTAGTGGTTGATCTTCTATCATCAATATCAATTCCCTAATTCACATCTAAATATGTGATAACTCTTGAAAAGAGTTATATTTTGAACCTCTAACTTTGATTAAATTCTTGTACTTAAGTAAATATATTTACATTTTTAGGTTATTTTTAGAACATTTCATAATAACACTTGGATTGTGCTTTAAATGTCATTTCATGTTACTTTTACTATTGGGAAGAAAGAAATTAGTTGTTGTATGCAAGCAGTGTAGGAAGGATGAAGAAAAGGGAAAAAGAAGGAAGTGAAATATTGCCATGACAAAAGGTTGGATGGATTGTCAACACAAATGCCATGACAATTCTAAGAAAATGTTGATGCAACACTCAGTCCTTTTCACTCTCAGCCAACTGGATGTGTACCAGATAAATTCACCTGAAAAAGGGGGAGAAAAGTGTGTGTTGAAAAAGAGGGACATATCCTATAAAAACGAAGATACGCGAGGATCTTAGGGGGAATTAGAAGAGCAATTTCTCTCCAAAAAACTCGTGAGAAATTCTAGAGAGAATGAAAGGGTAGTAGCTTAAAAGGAGAGTAGAGATGCAAGTAAAGGGACGAGCAATTAGCCTTGGGTCCTACACGATTGGATAGCTTTAAAGTGAAAGCTGGAGTGGTGAAAGTTTCCTACAGTTCTACCTTCATTTTGTTGATTAATTTTTGTGATTTCTAAACTGTTAATGATGATGTTGAATGTTATTCTGATTTTGGATTTTAAATCCCAACCCATAAGCTAATTTCATTTGGGTTGAAATTACTAGATTTATTTTGATACATTTATGATCATGGTGATATTTTGAGTAGATCTATTGTTTTATTTGGTTTGGATTATTTTAAATATATTCATGCAAGCTCTAGACATAGATGAATGCATAGTATATCCTTAGACTAATTTAATATTGAAAATGTTAAATAAGTTGGATCGTAATCGAATGACACAAGAGAGTACTTGAGCGAATACTTGTAGCACTCTAGACATAAAGTTGTGATCTGTACAGAGTAAAGAAGAAAATTGTTAGGTATTGTTCTTGAGACTTGTAGATGTACAAAGACTTAGAATGATAACTTTAATTCTAGCTCTCAAAAGAAGCAAAATGTAGTAGTTATACTCTGAACAGTAAATTGGTTAAGATTTTTCCATTGCATTATTATGTTATTAAGATATATCCAAGTAATTCCAACCTTCCCATTCAACAGCATCAATACTCTCAACTTTGTCTCATAGAGTTGCCAAAATATTTTATTCATTATTTGATTTTTTTTATTTCATACATTAATACTCGTTATTCTTTTACTTTGCCATAAGCCTAATTAGTATAGTTTATAGTGATAACCATTTTTTTACCTATTCTGATCCCTGTGGAGATGATTTAACTTATCACTTTATTACTTGATTCGATGTTTATACTTTCACATTCGCATTATATATTCACAAGCGACAATATGCTTATAAACCCAGTTTAGGAGTTGGAGTAAACAACAACCCATGGTCCATGGTATTTTGTAAATACCTTGAAATCCTTTTGACAACCTTAAAATGAAGATCAAGTGGCTTATGTATGAATTGACAAACTTTTTTCATAACAAAAGCTATATCCGACCGTGTAATTACAATATATTGTAATGCACCCACAATGATCCTATAGAGAGACTCATCTTCTATGGAGCTTCCAACATGGCCTGAAAAACTGCATGTTGTGACCATTGGGGTGGGTGATCCTTTAGATTTATCCATCATACTTCTTTGAAGTAAATCGAGGATATAATTTCTTTGATTAAGGAAAAGACCCTTTGAAGTGTATATTACTTCGATTCCTAGAAAGTAGCTTAACTTTCCCAAATCTTTGAGAGCAAACTTAGAGTTCAATGAATGAACAAACTCATCTACAAGTCATTTTTCATTTCTAGTGATGATGATATCGTCCACATAGACTAGCACATAGGTAAGACTAGTTCCAAACTGTTGAACAAACAAAGATGCATTCAACTTGGATACCCCAAACTTGGCAGCCACCAAATATTACTTTAGCTTGTGAAATCAAGCTCTAGGGCTTGTCTAAAACCATATAAAGCTTTTCTTAAGTTGCAAACTAGTTGCTGACCATCACAATGTTTCTCAAACCTTGGTGGTTGCATCATATAAATGTCCTTAATTAATTTACCATTTAAAAATGCATTACTTATATCAACTTGTCTGAGAGGCCATCCAAATGTAAAAGCCATCGTGATAACCACCTTGATTGTTGTAGGCTTGACAAGGAGGCTAAAGGTCTCATGGAAATCGATACCTGCTTATTGAGAATAACCCTGAACTACCAATCACCCTTTATAATAAGCAATAGACCCATCAACATTCTTTTTCACTTTGAAAATCCACTTACACTCTACTGCATGTCCATATGGAGGTAGTGGAACTAGATCCCAAGTTTGATTCGAATCATTGCATCAAATTCATGTTGAGCTACTTTTGTCCATGCTTCGCTTTGAAAATATTCTTCAATAGTCAATGGTTCTTTGTCAACAAGCCATGTTGAAAACATTTTTGTCTTGAATATCCCATTCTTCGATCTTTTCTGCATGGGATGTATATTTGAAGAAACTAGTCTGTCGAGAATAGTATCACATTGATAATCACAGTTTCAATTTTGACTGGGACCCTCACTTTGACCATTACTATTTTGAGTTAGACTAGAATCTTCACATGAAACCCCCTGTTTGTAGGAGAACTAGAGCCTTCAGCTAGAACTAGACTAGCACTTGAATCATCACCTTGACTAGAAGATCTGAATGAGGAAGATAACATTTTAGGAGGCAAAGAATCATTATGAGGAGATGAAAAACAATGACCAGAAGTAGCAAGGACTATTATTGGCACATGAGATTGTATATGGCCATCAAATGATAGAAAAATAAAACCAGAACCTAACTGTGTTGAGAAAGGAAAAATGGTCTCATTGAATACAACATGTTAAGACACATCGAAACTTTTATGATTAGAGCTAAATCCAAGAAAATACACCTTGCTGATCGAAACTGTAGTTTGTGTTGATTATACGACCCTAGGTAAGGAAAACATGCACATCCAAAGACCCAAAATTGAGAATAAGTTGGTTTAGCTTCATATAACTTCTCATCGGGAGTTTTTTCTTGTAAAACTTTAGTTGACAACTTATTTAACAAGTGTACATCATGCATAAAGGCATGAGACTAATAATTCAAAGGAATTGAAGCTTTAGCCATGAGTGTAAGCCTAGTTTCTACAACATGTTGATGCTTCCTCTCAGCTACCCTATTATGTTCTAAAGTGTGAGGACAAGTAACTCGATGTTAAATGCCACTTCGAGATAGAACTATTGCAAATGAGCGATACTCACCTCCCCAATCACTTTGAAAACTTTTTATGTGGTAAGCAAATTGCACTTCAACATACTTATTGAACTGAACAAAACAGCTCAAACCTTTTAACTTACTCTTGATAAAGTATAACCATGTATACCTAGTGTACATATCAACAAAAGATAGATAATAGAAAAACTCATCCGATTTCATTTGTGCTGGTCCCCACAAATTCGAGACAACCAATTCAAAAGGAAAATAATAGATTGTACTAGATGAAGAAAAAGGCAGCTTGTGAGCTTTGCCTTACCGACAAGCAGTACATACTTGTGACAATTTTGCTTTAATGAAATGAACATTACAACTGCGTAATACTTGAGTAAGAACTCTAGGACAAGGATGACCAAGCCTCTTATGCCATAATTCAACATTTTGGACCTCAACATTAGACACACATGTGGAAAAATTCAAACCAAAAGCAGCTCTAGAAACACCTGAATGTTCACCAGCAATTAAAATACCAAACTTGTAAAGCCCATTATGCATGTGGCCCACTAGTAACGTGATCACTGTCTGAATGTCCTTCACAAAGTAATTGAAAGGGTGAAACTCAAAGTAGACCCTATTATCTTTAGCAAATTGGCCAATTGACATCAAATTCTTACAAATAGTTGGAACATGCAAAACATTCTTAAGCTGCAAAACCCTAGAACCAGTAACACAACGAAGAACCTATATTGGTAATAGGAACATATTAACCATTTCCCATCGACACTTTACTCATACCTGTATATGGCACAACATTTGTGAGCATAGACATTTCATTTGTCACATGATTTGTTGCTCATGAGTTTGGATACCAAGCTTGATCAGGAGGAGTGTGAAGATGACCTCGACTGTTGTTCTCAACATACGTTGTTGAAGAGGGTTGTAACACCCCAAACCCGGCCTAGACATTGCGACCAGATCTAGTGTGCCACCTCAAGGGTTGTTTGTAAAACCTTTTGATCGTTGGAAAACTTATTTTCAAATAAAACTTTAAAAGTCCAAAATACCGTTTTTCATTGCTTGTTAACAAAAGAAGTTTACTCGTATTAGTACCCTTTCAGAAATACATGTATTATCTTGCTTCTAAAAAAACGTGTCTATTTCAGGAATTTGTTTTAAACAGTTGTGAAATCGTGATATTTTAAAAACAATTGTTATTGTTTTAAAACCCGTGTCAAATAAACTTGCAACAATTAAAGAAAATCTGAAATAAAAGTTAAAGCAGTATCAGTTCGAGCCTAAGCCCCAAAATCATGGTAATAAAAACAAAAATGCAACCCAACCCAATCCAACCATCACACCACCCGTACCAACCCTACACACCTATGGGGACCAAGTCAACCCACTTAGCCCTACACACCAATAGCGCAGTCGAGCTGCTAATATAAACATAGCAAAGCTGCCAGCATAAAGATACGTGGCTGAGCCACTAAAATCAGTATATCGTGGCAGAGCCACTGAATCAGTATAACATGGCATAGCCATAAGTACAGTACTTCCTCCAAAAGCATAACCCAACCCAATGCAACATGTAGTGACATATCAAAATGATGTATGAAATAAATTACCATCATAAACCATTAAACAGGTTACACATACAACACTAAATCTACCACTAGGGGTATAATGGTCATTTGGTTGGTTGGGGGTAAAACGGTAATTTACCCCTCAAGGGTATTCCAATAATTTCACCCAACGAGGGAATTTCAATAATTTCATCCTTTAAGGGTATTTTGGTAATTTTACCCACTAAGGGTATTTCAGTAATTTACCCACTAAGGGTATTTCAGTAATTTATCCCTACCACGGCCTTTTTGAAAGCCTAATGTCGCCTCGAGTGACTTCAGTTTCCATTTTCGATCAATACAGTGCTATTAGGCCTAAGACTTGATTTCGACCAATCGGGCCCACACGCTCGTGTGGCCCATTCTATTAGTTTTCAGTCTCGATTTTGTAAACTTCGTAGTCGCATCAATCCACTGACACTTTTCATCATTTTCGCTCCTATGGGCCCGTTAACCCGTTGGGCCCATCTAGCCCACTTCGGCACAACAAGGCCCACTCTGGCCTCCGTTCCACGATAGCGTTCGTGGCACTCCCAATGGCCTATCAACATCAATAATGGCTCAATTGAGCCCTACGAGCACTCGCACGCTCGAATATTCACAGTACCGATATTCCGACTTTTCAATATTTTGGGTTTTAGCCATTTCACAGATTATGGGAGTAGCAGTTTAAGCAGAGGCATGAGATTACACACCTGTTACGGATTACGGTTCACAACTCTCTTCGAAGCACCTGAGATCACGGTTGACTATTAGTTAGTCTTTACCCTTGATAAACTAAGATACAAAAACACTTTACCCATTGCTTTCACTTACCAGAAGACAACAACTCCTTGTTATGATACAGTATTCAGTTTACTCCCTTTGATTAAGAAACCGAGTCCCTAGTGAAAAGAACAAGTTAGCAATGTTGATCCAAGATAACAAAAGAAACGGTCTTTCGGCCCTAAGAAACTTAAAATAAGAAAGAGAAGCCAACCACCCTCCATTCAGCCATAGCCACACTTACCAACCACTTTTCGATACTCGAATGTTGAATGAATAGAGAAAAAGGTAAGCTTGAACTCTAATAGATTCGGCCTACACCAAAGAAAAGTGTTTTGACTTATGCTTGCAGAGAGAGAAGAAAGAATATTAAAAGAAAGAGAGAATTTTATATTCGGCCAAAGAAAGAAAAATAGTGTGAAGAGGAAAGAAAGAGAGTGGATGTAAAGGCTTACCAAGTTCGGCTAACAAAAGAGAACCAAAACTCCAAACTATTTGATGCTTGGCTTAAAGGGAAATCAAACAAAAGGAGGTGTGGCTATTCGGCTTGAAAAAAGAGAAGAAAAGTTGAAGAAAAGATGCATGAGTGGTCAATTCTCAAGTAGATTCGGCAAGGACACGATTGAGAGGAAAACAAAGAAGGGAGAAAGGAGTACCCAAAATGCCAAAAAGAAACAAAAACCCGAAAAAGCTCCCAAACACCCAAGGTAAAATTTAGCACTCTCCCCTCTTCCAAAATCGAATATACCCCAAAACACCCCACACCAGCCGAATTCCCTTAGTTAGCTTCCCACTTTCGGCCACCACTTCTCACACACATCCACTCCTTAATTTTCTCCCCTTTTTCCTCCTACAAAACCTCTTTTTCATCCATTTGAACCGTTTGATCGCTTCTCCAACTCCCCTTGCAGAGTTTTATCTGAACTATGCTTCCTCCAATCATCTGACACAAAATAAAACCTCCATTTTGCAAATTATGGGATTTGAACCCCATACCACCTTGCTTTCACTTGATGCCACACCACTCCACCATGTGCTCAACTTGTGTTAGCAAAGCACACTCAAATTTCCATAAGTCTTGCTTCCAACAGCCCTTTCCACTAAAGGGCCAAAAACTAAAATTTTTCCAGGGCTTGAACTCGAACCCAGGTCTCCCTAGTACCCCCAAACACCCTCAAATAACTAGCTAAGCAAGCCCAACACATTCAAATATGCAAAAATCACAAACCCCTAACTTTTGGGATGTTACAATTCTACCCCTCTTAAAGAAATTTTGACCTCTAACTTTTGGGATGTTACAATTCTACCCCTCTTAAAGAAATTTTGGCCTCAAAATTTACGATTAAAAGAGATGAGGGTATTGACGTCGCATTGCCTCCTCAGGCACCCACGTGGCTTCCTCTGAACCGTGATTATGCCACAACACCTTGACTAACGAAACAGACTTCCTTCTCAGCATCTTAACATCGTGATCCAGAATCTGCACCGGCTCCTCTTCAAATGTCAAATCAGATCTTACTTCGATCTCTTCCACTTGCACTACATGAGACGAGATCAGAACGATAGTGTCTCAGCATAGAAACATGAAATACATCATGTATCCGGTTCAACTTAGGAGGCAGTTCCAGCTGATAAGCAATCGGTCCCACACACTTCACTTTCCGGTAAGGTCTAATAAATCTAGGGCTCAGCTTGCCCTTCCGACCAAATCTCAGAATTTTTTTCCACGATGAGACTTCCAAGAAGACATAATCCCCCATAGAATACTCTATCTCTTTATGCTTTAAGTCAATATCGACTTCTGTCTATCTAACGCTTCTTTTAACCGATCTCGTATCAACTTCACTTTTTCCTCAGTTTCTGATATTAACTCAAGACCCAACAGTCGCTTCTCACCCAATTCCATCCAATAAGTAGGGGTGTTACGATGCCATGCAAGCAAATTACATCAGCGATAAATATTCTTCCCAACTATCTTTGAAATCAATCACATAGCTTCTTAATATGTCTTCTAGAATCTGAATTACCCTCTCTGACTGACCATCAATTTGCGGGTGAAACGTTATGTTGAAATCTAATATTGTAGCCAGAGCTTCATGCAAAAATCTCTAAAATTGAGATGTGAATCTGGGATCCCTGTCCAAGATGATAGACGCTGGCACCCCATGTACCTCACAATTTTCGCCACATACAACTTGGACAGCTTCTGTAATGAGTAATCCGTGCAAACTGGTATGAAGTGGGCAGATTTAGTCAGTCGATCGACAATTACCCACACCGAATCTTTCTTAGTAGGCGTCAAGGGTAGCCCACTAACAAAGTCCATGGTTACCCTCTCCCACTTCCAGAGTGGAATTTTAACAGGTTGCAGTAGTCCTGAAGGCAGTTGATGCTCAGCCTTCACTTGCTGGCATATCAAACACTTACTTACAAAATTAGTCACCCCACGCTTAAGTCCTGGCCACCAATACTGTAACACCCCTAACCCGAGTCTATCGTCGGACTAAGGTTACGAGGCCTTACCGGACAATACGCATTTTAGTATGGTCATATGTTGCAATTCATACATAATGCCATATCAACTTATATAATATACTTTATAATCAAATAGCAATTATCTACTCTATCAAATCAGCCAAATTTGCACATTTATAATACATAGCCAAATAAGATCATACATGTTATATTTCCTACATTACATGTATAGAGAAATATCAACTTCTTTACTATACGGTCATTCGATTCAATTATGCACAAAGTGTTATTAACTCCTTTACAAACAATTTTAAACTCGAATAGTAACCATATACTCAATCAAATAAATCACATTCGGTCATATGAACCACATGACCAACAAAATCATATCATGCTTATTTAACTCATTCATATATACAGAACATTTTTATTAATTTACCTTATTAGTATCATTTGTCAATTCACAAATGCAAAATGTAGCATGTATCAACCTTACCAAAATGAGCCAATTATAAGCCATACATATCTCTACTCAATGCTGAATTTATATAACCAAACACCACATGTTTAAAGACCGTAAGGACATACTTCCAAAATAGACTTATAGCAAAACCGAAAATATACCAACATTAACAATACAATCAAGCCATTTTCGCATGGCTATACATACGCAAATTAGAATAAACCATATTAAAACTAGCCTATACATGCCACATAACCAAAACTCAAAGATTTTATTTACCAAAACAATAACTGGATAGTGTGATAAGGCCTCCTGCGACTTCCAACCCGAGCAAATCTCTGAAAATCTATAAACATAGGACAAACGCACAGAGTAAGCTTTGAAAGCTTAGTAAGTTGGCATATTAACAATAATAAGAATTTAATTAACAATATTAAATCATTTCTCTATAAATATGTTCAAGGAAATAGAATCAATATTCACATGATTTCACATTTTTCTTAAGTTCAGCTTAAACTATTTTTCTAGGTCACAGTCACTAATTTAATTATTTCATAAGTTTCAGAACTTAAAATTAAGGTCCGTGAATTTTCCCTAAAATTAGACCCATATACCTTCTTGCCATAAAATTTTTAGATTATTTTGGTCCGGTCAATCAATATCTCATTGGAGGGTTCGAACGGGCTTTTTGGACGTCGTTAAATTATCGGAACTTTCGTATTCATATATCCCGCTTCTCGAATAATTCAATATCATAATGACATATATATAACTTATTTAAAATACATGCATTTGCATTACCATTCGGCATTGAATTCAATCATACAAATAATATGCATTTATAACATAATTTTATAATGTTTATTAAAATACGAACTTACCTTACCTCTTATAACCATTAGGCTTATATGTAACTGAACATTTAGCTTATTTGCTGTATTTAAATTCCACATCGTTAATGATCCTTTGAAGCATATATTTATAACAAATCACCGGCAATAAGCCTGCTAGGCAATAAAACCTGAATCACACACCGGCACTAGGCCTGCTAGACCCGAGGTCTGATATTAAATCACCGGCATTAAGCCTGCTAGGCACAAAGCCCGATTAAATTCACCAGCCCTAGGCTTGCTAGGCTCACAGCATGAATAATAACACTTTTAAGCTATCTCACACATATATTTTATATATCGAATATCTCATATAGTTTGTACTAGCACTTAAATATCATATTACAATCGAATAACTTAAACATTTTAAAATCTTAACTTTAATCACATTCGGCTCTTTAAAATTATTGATACAAAATTTCCAAATCAACATTTACTTTGTTACGTGCATAATTTACAATGTTTTATTGCTTAAAGACTTACCTCGGATATCGACGGACGACGAAAATCGGCTATTTGACTATTTTCATTTTTCCCCGATCCAAATCCGTTTTCTTTGGTTCTTGATCTAAACATGTTCAAATTAAGCTCATTCAAATATATTTTCATTCAATTTAATCCAAAACACATAAATGGGAAAATTACCATTTTGCCCTAATATTTCACACTTTTACAATTTAGTCATATTTGCACAAAACACAAAATACACAAAATTTGACTAAACACCTTAAGGGCTGAATGTTCCTAGTTCTCACACAAGTCCATACATTTCACTTATTTCATCATTTCAGACTTCGGATTCGTGGTCTCGAATACTTTAATTTATGAAACCATTATCAATTTAGATTAGGTATTTTATAATTTGGACGATTAAGTCCTTTAATATAACTCTACACCCATAGGGATTTTCTTCCACGAAAATCTTACTCAGATTCGTGGTCTTGAAAAATAGATTAAGGATTTGCTTACACACTATACATTTCAAATCCTCACATAACTTCTGATTTCAAATCTCTCTAATCTCACAACTGAAATTCTGATCTGACTTTCACTATAAATCATCCCTAGCTGAGACTGTTTATAAATGTATTAGATTGTTTTCATTTTCTGTTCAATTTCTCTGACGATATTAATCCCGTGGATCATATTTTCACAGAGCTCGATCTTGAAATAGTAGAGTTCAGCAACTGCTTATAACAACAACAGTCTTTCTTAGTTGCTTTGAAACTCTAAAACACAGTAACAAATAAATATTTTGAGAATTTGAATTGCATTTCCTGATTTTCAATGCAAATCTCATTCTCATAGATTATTGTAATTTCTCTCAGAATTATCATATATGTTCCAAATCCTAATCCAAAACAATGATAACTGACACTATAGACACACTTACCAATACAGAAACAGATAACTCAACTATTTTATCAAAAGAGAAAATTTATACGTATAGATAGATTTCCTTAGATAATTAACCATATATCAGATAACTCTATCTTTTTCAATGATAAAGATAATCTCGATACAAAATTCATCAACCGTCCATTTCTATAATCAACAAAGTCAAAAATATCACATTTTACACTCATCATCGATATCATATCTCAGACTGTTGTGCATCTTGTTATTCCCCAAATTCGGATATTTCTCTGACATTAACACTTTAAACTCTTATAGTCATCAAAGATAATCACAAAATATCTCTACACATTCCTGAATTAGAACACATTTCGAACCATTCAATAATGTAAAGCTGAAAATCATAATCTCTTTATTGAATTCAAACTAAACCAAAACTGATGTTTCAGTCGAAATCATCTTCATCCAAAAGAAAACTTCAACAATTGAACTAACTTTAATTTATCACAACATTTCCCAGATAGAATCGTTCGATAGATATAATGGTATCAAGTCTTCAAGAACACGAGTTCTTCTTCCAGACTATTCCTCAATTCACACATGTACATTCAAAGTTTATTTCCAGTCAGGTGGATAGATTCAGACACAAATAACCCAATTATCTTTTCAATCAAATAATTCAAATCAGACTAAACCACTGAATTAGTTTTTTCAAAGAAATCTTTTCTTCTCGTAAAAAGGGTAACCCCAGACATATCATTATACAGATTTATATTGATCTTATATAATTTTTTTACTTTTATCAATGTCGAACCTTCACGAGAACTAGAAAAGAGTTTATAATGAAGCTGTCTCATATATTAATCATCAAAACTTTGAATTATATTGAAATCACCTTAACCAAATAGAAATCATTAGGCTTACTAGGAACGGTGTCTCAACCCTATAATAAATATTATCCCGGCTGTTAAGGAAGAATTTGAACATAGAAAAGAATCAAATATGATTTTAGTAGCAACCACTGCAGAGGCACAACTTCTATAACTCTAAGGACGGTACCACTGTACTGTCACATTTTAAGCCAAAAATTATAATCATAATAAACATAGTCATTTCTGTCATATAGAGGTCTCTTGCAAATAATCACATAGAATCATAAAAAAATCGAATAGTGATATTTCAACATATGGAGCTATACAGGATATCTAAAAATTACAACCCATATAGAATGATATCAATTCTAATGCTATCCTAGAAAATGTCCAGGAAGAACAATGTCACTCACAAATACTGAAATCCTCAGTAACAGAAGCAATATAATCTTCATGTATATTCAACAGAGCAATAACCAGTAGAAACAAAATATTAACTTCATACAGATTTCACCTTCGACTTTTATATCCACACAATGGAATAAATTATCAGAGAAAGACATAACAATGTCGAACATAACCCAAACAGATCAACGATGCTTTCGTCTATTAATATGTTTAGCTAATGTTCTCATATGATAAGACTTCCTTTTTGAAATTAAACAGTCACATATACTTTTGAGGATAAATGTACACATAGAATGCCCAAAATGAATCATAGTAAGTGCCCAACTGTAACATAACCACTGCACTTAGCCATCAATACAATTCAAACATTATTCAACTGTCTAATTCTGTCATCATTAAGTTCATATTATCCCATCAATAGCATAAATCAATCCAGAGAAGCTTCCAGTTAATACTTTCTTTAGATAACATACCGAATAGGTCATTTAATCGAAATTTACTTCTTCTGTAACAGTGACTTTACATAATTTAAATAGTTTTTTTTAGAACTATCCAATATCTCTTTTAATACTGTCTTCATTTATTGATTCAATCTCTTTTTTGACCGCGTTATTAATATTCCAAACACGGACTTCTGTAACTCCACATTCGTGAGCTTATTCAACCCAAATCTTATAGATTTCATTATAACATTTCACTGATAAAGGGGTGAGGGTAGTAAAGTCTCAAATTTAACTCGCGCATAAATGCACATAACACATACTATCACAAATAGCCACTTCATTTCTAATTTCACATTCTCAAAACATTTAATAAACATTTTCTTATAATCACTTTTGTTCTTAACACATAGTTCATAAGCCAAATCAAATCACTAATTCACAATCAAAATTTTTATATAGCATCATAACTTAAATGTCATAACTCACATGCTCATATAATTATAACATTTATCAATAACAAAAATGTCATACACTTTGATTCATACCTTTAAGAGTGTCAACTTATCACCAATATTTTTTCACTCTAACATTTGAGTACACATTCCATACTATCGGAATTTAGCTGGGTTGGAAAGCATATCTATCTAATTAAAATAATTTTTGTCAGAGTTGGGAGATATCACACTATCACAGGTTATATATGGCATGTATAGCTAGACTCACATATGTTATAATAGTCCTAGAACCGACTAAACCATAGTTCTGATACCGACTAAATGTAACACCCCTAACCCGAGTCTCTTATCGGACTAGGGTTACGAGGATGTAACATCCTAAATTTTTGAGGCCTATGCGTTTAGTGTGTGAAATGTTTAATATGTTAATTTTAATAATAGAGGTCCAAATTAGGCTCAGGACTAGGCAAAGGCCTTGGTTAAAATTCTTAGGTTGGGCATTATAAGGTATAAAAGGTGGTGATTGTGTTTAAAATGTCAACGTGGGCTTATGGCCAAGCAATAGATGGCGCAGTAAGGGAGATAGAAGGTGGCGTTATTAACAGTTAAAGAGGCCCAAGTTTTGGCCACAAGGAGACCATATTTCCAGCACTTAAAAGGGAGCAAGGGGTGACGCCACAACAGGGGTGTAAGGGGGCCCAAAATTTAGTTCTATGGAGCCCAATTCTCCTAATTTAAGTAGGTTAAATTTTGGCATATATGGGTAAGGTTGGACGGCAATGTGGCTATGAATTAGGAGAGGATTTTATGTTTTTAATTAGGTGGATAATAGGTAGATAAAAGGGGGGAGAAGTGGAGTGATGTAGGACTCTTTTGGAGGAGTTGTAGATGAGGATAAGGAGAGAGGATAAGAGCTATCTAAGGAACTAAGTGATGGCAGAAATTCCATCACAAAGAGGAGTGAAGAATTCAACTACTACATGGGCAAAAGGGTGCTGAATTTTCCCTATTATTTGTTTTAACTTTAAATTTTAGGAAGGGCACTTTTGGGTTTTAAGAGGTAGGTGCCGAAAATCCTATAAATAGGAGGGTATCTCTTCAAATTCCAGCATTTGAACCCTACTTCTTGTGCCGAAATTCTCAGTTCCTCTCTGTACTTTCTACTCTTTTCTTTTCCCCAAAACTAAAACCTCTTTTCTCATCTCTCTGTCGATTTTTCGATTAAAAAGCTAAAACCCTTAATTCACTTTCTTTTTCCATTTTTTCCCCTGTGCCGATTTCTCCATAAGTCGGGATTTGAAGGAAACCTGTTCGTTAGATCTAAGAGCCGAAAGTCATTAGTCTCTGATTTTGAGATTTCAAGGTAAGATGGTTTTCTCTAGATTTTGGTTAGAGTCATTTATCATATATGAAATCTTAACCCTAAGATGTGGATTAACAACCATATGTTGTGATAGTAGTTTTGACAAGGACTTACAATGGAATCAAATGTGGATCAGGCAAAGGAGGGGACTAAATCTAAAAACCCAATCCCTAAGTTTAAGAAACGCGCAGTGTCTGCCATTCGAGATTGGCCACTTGGTTATGGACCAGCGTCAGAGCAAAATCTTAGGCTATTAGCAACCGTAGCGGATTTCGATAGTGCCGACTTCGACAATATTATCTTGTCAGTAATCAAGTGTGTAGATCTCTAACACACACTCCCTAGTTGTTCTTTATGTGTTATGGGCTAAAAGCCAGAAAATGGCTGTGTAGACAGTCGAATAAAACCCTAAAAGGGTTAGGCAAGGATGCCAGGTACGCAATCCTAGAAATCTCTGCGTGTATCAAAATATGTAAAAGTCAAGATGATGATTTCTTAAATGTATGTATGCATGGGGTGGGGATATGATAATGAAGGGAAGAGTATGATTAGGTCACATGGTGACCGTGGTAAAAAACCACATAATGCAATGTTTGGTCACATGGTGATCGGTGGTAGAAAACCCACGTTAAAATTTCACGATTAATAATGGAATAGGCGAGATGATTTGTCGATTTGGTGTGTAGCGGTTGGTGGGTCGATTGTAGAAATCCCAAGGTGTGATGGCTAGTACGGGTTGGTGTGTAGAGGATGAAATTCTAAGATGGGTTGGGCCATTCATTATGTATTGTATATCATGTGTTATGATTGTTGCCTTTATGTATGGGCCAAGGCCCATAATGTGTTTGTGGGCCTTAAGTCAGTGTATTCAGGATTTATACACTGAGTCTTTGTGACTCACCGCTTTTCTTTTTCTCTACTCTTATAGATGAGCAGTAGATCGTGGACACAGGAGCCAAGACGGACTCGAGGGGCCATCAAGTTTATTATTAATTACATAGGTTATATACAATTTCTTTTTCTTTAAGTTTTAATTGTTGGAATTATTTGATGTAATAAGGCCCCATAATTTCGGTTTAAATTGATATTTATGAACATTTATTTTTTTTCAAATTTACGATCGAAGACTCATGCTTTATAGATAATTAAAATGGGATTTTCAATTACGACTTAAATTAAACGAATTTTATTTTTAAAAGAGAAAGAATAAACTATAAGGATTTTTTCTACAAGTGTTATCTTTTAGCAAAAACTACAAAAATGTCAAAATTTTTCAAATCAGTTTCAAATAAAGTTATAACCCGTAGCATACCAGATCTGGTCATAACGTAGGGGCCAAGTTTGGGTTGTTACATTTTGGTATCAGAACCCAGTTCAAAACTCGGGCTGTGAAATGGGCCTAGTAACTGTTTTCAAATTGAGAAAATATTTTGAATGAAGATGTGGCCTTTGAGTCTACCGGCACCCTATCCACCCAGGTAAGTACTCTAACTCTTGTTGTGATATACATGTGGGCTTAATGGGCTTGATGGACGTAGGTTAGTATATTAGACATTGATGGACTTTAGGTTTAGCTTAAATCACTCTTCAATATCATAAGACTTAATCTAACCAAACCCAACCTGTAAACAAGTCGCTAAGTTAGGGTGTGGCAACAGGCATACGCATGTCTAGGATTGGATTCAGGAAGAGCTTGGTATTTAAGCAGTCCTAGTGACTCACCTCCTCTTCGCTAGAATCCTACTTGGTGCGTAGTGACTGTTCACCTTAGCCATGAGGACTTGTTAACGGGCCAAAACTTATAATTAAAACCCGAAAGGGACCAAGTCACCCTATTTCATAAAAATTACTAAAATACCCTTGGTTTGGAAAAATTTTATTACCAAATCAACCCTGATTTATAAAATTACCAAAACGTCCTTGACTTATAAAATTACCAAAATACCCCCAATTGACAAAATTACCAAAATACCACGGTTGACAAAATTATCGAAATACCCCTAGATTGTAAAATTACCAAAATACCCTTATTTTGAAAAATCACCAAGAAACCTTACTTTGGAAAATTACGAAAATACCCCTATAGGTAGAAATTACGAAAATACCCCTGGGTAGTGAAATGACAAAAATACCCCTAGGTGATGAATGTAAGTTTGTAATGTTATTTGTATGATGATTGTGTGATGGATGTTGCCTATGTGTGTATGCTAGAGCTAGGAAATACAGCCTTGAGACTGAATTCGTTGTGAACTCGAAAGAACTACTTTTAACCTTATTATTCATAAGACTGTTCGGTGTTAATCAGTGGAAGAAAGCTAATAATTCATAAAATTTGTAATCAGATAAACGTAAATCGATAGAATGAGTTCAAAAGGTCATGGACGTCCGCCACGAGGTCGTGGACGTCTGCCACGTGGTCGTGGTAGAGGTAGGATGGCCTTGTCAGAATCGGTAGGGTCTGGCCATGGATCTGGGAATGAGATACCAGTTCCACAAGCGGAGGCAAAATTTTGAGATCAGACGGGCGGTGATGATGTGGTTTCTCAGGCGGTATTAAGGGTTTTGGAAAGAGTTGTTGAGGTAGGTATGGGCATAGGAGCCCAAAAATTTGTGCCAGAGCGACTTAGAAGCAACGGGGCAAAAGTGTTTAGGGGAATCTCTGGGTTAGCCCAAGCTCAATTGAGTATTGGTTAGAGGCGGTTGAACACATAATGGACGATCTAGATCTCACGGAGGAAGAAAAATTAAAATGAGTTATATCTCTCTTGAGGGATGAAGCCTACCAATGGTGGCTTACGATCAGGGATGGTGCGGTGGCTGACCATATCTCGTGGGAGTTCTTCAAGACAGTGTTCCAGAACAAGTACATTGGATCGAGTTATGTTGATGCACAATGCAGGGCATTTCTGAATCTAGTCTAGGGGAGTAGGTTGGTGGCGGCGTATGAAGTTGAATTTTTACGCCTTAGCCGTTATGATAGAGGGATGGTAGCCACAGGCCATGAACGCTGTGTTCATTTTGAGGATGGTCTGAGGGATGACCTGCGGGAATTGGTAGCCCCACAGCGAGAAAGGGAATTCGCTGTTCTGGTGGAAAAGGCGAAGATAGCTGAGGAGGTTAAGTGGACAAGGCAACTAAACTAGGGTAGTGATAGGAGTGGAAGCAAGAGAAACTTAGGATCCTCTGGGGTAGCGAGTCGTGCTTAGAAAAGACCTAGGCCAGATGGGCCAAAACAGGATAATAGACCGGCTATTGCTAATTAGACACCGAAGTGTGTTCGATGTGGTAAATTCCATACAGGTGAGTGTTGGGCGGGCAGTGGAAAGTGCTTTAGGTGTGGGTCTTTTAATCATCAGGTTAGGAACTGTCCACAACAAAAAGACAATGAAGGGCCTACGGGCCAAGGGAATGTTCAGCCTGACAGAGGAGGTCGTGGGACAGCCAGAGGTGGTAACAGTTTCAGACGGGGCCGTGGAGCAGTAGGTCGAGGAGCAGGAAACACTGAGGCGAGACAGTTGGGGTTAGTTTATACTGTCAGACGTCGAGAGGAGTCTGACGCACCGGATGTCATAACCGGTACGTTTTTAATCTTTGGATTGCCTTATATTACATTGATTGACATAGGGTCAACGCATTCATATGTTGCTAGTAAGGTGTCTGAAACTTTAAGCGTAGATTTTGAAATTTCCTCTAGGGAAATGACTGTAGTAAGCCCATTAGGAAATTTGGTGGTAGTAAACAAACTTTATTAGGAAGTACCTTTGGAGGTTCAAGGGGTAGTCTTCCGAACGAATCTAATGGAATTACTGTTCGGGGAGTTTGATTTAATTTTGGGCATAGATTGGCTTGTGAAGTATCACGCTAAGTTAGATTGTGCTGCTAAGCGTATGGTATTAAAAACTCCTGAGGATGACGAAGTGGTGGTAATAGGAGAAAGGGGGAACTATCTATTGAATGTGGCAACCGCCCTGAGAGTGGAAAGAATGGTGAGAAAAGGATGTGAGGCAGTCTTAATGTTTGTTTGCGCTATGAAAGTTAAGGAATTAACGGTTGGAGACGTTAGGACGGTGAAGAAATTTCCTGATGTTTTCTCAAAGAGCTTCCGAGACTACCTCCGGATTGTGAAGTAAAATTTGGAATCGATCTTCTTTCGGGAGCAGCACCGGTATCGATAGCTCCATACCGAGTGGCGCCAAAAAGTTGGTTAAATTGAAAGCGCATGTGTATTAACTATTACCAGTTGAATAAGTTAACGATCAAGAACAAGTACCCATTGCCAAGGATTGATGACTTGTTCAATCAGTTGAAGGGGGCCTCAGTCTTTTCAAAGATAGACCTGAGGTCGGGGTACCATCAACTTAGGGTCAAGGAAGCAGATATCCATAAGACTACTTTTAGGACTCGCTATAGTCACTACGAGTTCATGGTAATGCCATTTGGGTTGACCAATGCACCTGTATCATTTATGGACATGATGAACCGAGTATTCCAACCCTACCTGGATCGGTTTGTCGTAGTATTCATTGATGACATCTTGGTTTACTCAAAATCTGAGCGTGAGCATGATGCACATCTGCGAGTGATTCTGCAGATTCAAAGGGAAAATCGGTTGTATGCTAAATTCAGTAAGTGTGAATTTTGGCTAAAGGAGGTTATTTTTCTGGGGCATGTTGTGTCGGTTGAGGGGATTAGAGTAGACCTTCGAAAGATTGAAGTAGTGTTGGAATGGAAACCACCTAAGTCCGTGACTGAGATTCAGAGTTTTCTTGGTTTGGCTGGATATTATCAAAGGTTTGTTGAAGGATTTTCCTTAATTGTGGCACCATTGACTAAGTTGTTATGGAAAGGAGTTTCGTTTGTTTGGTATGAAAAGCAGCAGGAGAGCTTCAAAAGTTAAAAAGGATTCTGACGGAGGCTCCGGTGTTGATTCAGCCGGAGGCTGGGAAGAAATTTATGATTTATTGTGATGCTTCACACACAGGTTTGGGATGTGTGTTGATGCAAGATGGAAAGGTTGTGGCGTATGCATCTCAGCAGTTAAGACCACACGAAGCAAATTATCCCACCCATGACTTGGAGTTAGCGGCGGTGGTTTTTGCTTTGAAAATTTGGAGGCATTATCTTTACGGGGAGAAATCTTTCATTGACATTGATCACAGGAGCTTAAAGTATCTTTTGACTCAGAAGGAGTTGAATCTAAGATAGAGAAGATGGATCGAGTTGCTAAAGGATTATGACTTCTCGATCGAGTATCACTCGGGTAAGGCTAATGTAGTGGCAGATGCTCTTAGTCGTAAAGTAGTCTTTGACTTAAGAGCAATGTTTTCTCATCTTAGTTTGTATGAGGATGGAAGTTTGCTAGCTGAACTTCAGGTGAAACCCTCTTGGATCAGCCAAGTTAAAGAGAAGCAGGAGACTGAGAGGTTATTTAGAGAGAAGTTGCAGTTGATCTCTAATGGTGAGCTAGCAGAATTCAATGTGGATAAGGATGGGTTGTTATGTTTTCGAGGGAGAGTTTGTATGCCAAAGGATCCAGAGTTGAGACGTAAGATTTTGATTGCGGCGCATGGGGGTGCATACGCTATGCACCCTGGAGGAAATAAGATGTATCAAGACTTACAGAAGTAGTTTTAGTGGCCAAACCTAAAATAGGCGGTGACTGAATTAGTGGCCAAGTGTTTAACCTGTCAGCAGGTTAAGGTGGAGCATCAATTACCATCAGGTTGTTTCAGCCAGTGAGGATTCCCTAGTGGAAGTGGGAAAGAATCACAATGGACTTTGTTAGTGGGCTACCCCTCACGCCTACTAAAAAGGATTCAGTTTGGGTAATTGTTGACCGTTTGACGAAGTCTGCTCACTTTATACCAGTGCGGGTCGATTACTCTTTGCAAAGGTTGGCTAAGCTATACGTAGCAGAGATGGTAAGGTTGCATGGAGTACTGGTATCGATCGTATCGGATAGGGACCCTAAGTTCACCTCGCGATTTTGGAAGGCATTGCATCAAGCATTGGGAATGAAGTTGGATTTCAGTACAATATTCTATCCACAAATCGATGGACAGTTTGAGCTTGTAATTCAAATCTTGGAGGACATGTTGAGAGGATGTATCATTGATTTCAGAGGTAGTTGGGAAGAATTTTTGCCCTTAGTAGAGTTCGCTTATAATAACAGTTACCAGTCAAGTATTCAGATATCGCCCTACGAAGCTTTGTATGGGCGAAAGTGTCGTACTCCTACGTGTTGGACAGAGTTAGAGGAACGTCAAATTTTGGGTCCGGATTTGGTCACCGAGACGGAGGAAAAGGTGGAAGTGATTCGGGCTAGACTAAAAGAGGTGGCAGATAGACAGAAGTCCTATGCTGATTTAAAGCGCAAGGACATAGAATTTGGAGTGGGTGACAAGGTATATTTGAAGGTGTCGCCATGGAAGAAAGTATTAAGGTTTGGACGGAAGGGTAAGTTAAGTCCCAAATTTATTGGACCTTATTAGGTGCTAAAGCGGGTAGGACCAGTGGCATATCAGCTTGAGTTACCCCCGGAGTTAAGTTAAATTCACGATGTATTCCACATCTCTATGTTAAGACGTTACCATTCGGATCCATCTCATTTAGTGTCTGTGGAGGAAATCGAGATAAGACCTGATCTATCCTTCGAAGAGGAACCGGTGGAAATTCTAGATCATGATGTCAAGGTGTTGCGAAGGAAAATGGTTCCATTGGTTAAAGTCGTGGCGGAACCACGGTTCTGAAGAGGCTATGTGGGAAATTGAGGAAGCAATGCGATGACAATACCCCCATCTTTTCTGATCAAGTAATTTTGAGGACGAAATTTCTTTAAGGGGGTAGAACTGTAACATCCTAAATTTTTGGGGCCTATGCATTTAGTGTGTGAAATGTTTAATATGTTAATTTTAATAATAGGGGTCCAAATTGGGCTCAGGACTAGGCAAAGGCCTTGGTTAAAATTCTTAGGTTTGGCATTATAAGGTATAAAAGGTGGTGATTGTGTTTAAAATGTCAACGTGGGCTTATGGCCCAGCAATAGATGGCGTGACAAGGGGATAGAAGGTGGCATTATTAACAGTTAAAGAGACCCAAGTTTTGGCCACAAGTAGCCCATGTTTCTTGCATTTAAAAGGGAGCAATGGGTGACGCCACAACAGGGTTGTAAGGGGGCCCAAAATTTAGTTCTATGGAGCCCAATTCTCCTAATTTAAGTAGGTTAAATTTCGGCATATATGGGTAAGGTTGGACGGCAATATGGCTATGAATTAGGAAAGGATTTTATGTTTTTAATTAGGTGGATAATAGGCAGATAAAAGGGGGGAAAAGTGGAGTGATGTAGGACTCTTTTGGAGGAGTTGTAGATTAGGATAAGGAGAGAGGATAAGAGCTATCTAAGGAACTAAGTGATGGCCGAAATTCCATCACTAAGAGGAGTGAAGAATTCGGCTACTACATGGGCAAAGGGGTGCCGAATTTTTGCTATTATTTGCTTTAACTTTAAATGTTAGGAAGGGTACTTTCAGGTTTTAAGAGGTAGGTACCGAAAATCCTATAAATAGGAGGGTATCTCTTCAACTTTTGGCATTTGAACACTACTTCTTGTGCCGAAATTCTTAGTTCCTCTCTTTCCAAAAAATCAAAACCTCTCTTCTCATCTCTCTGTCGATTTCTCCATTAAAAAGCTGAAACCCTTAATTCACTTTCTTTTTCCATTTTTTTCCCCTGTGCCGATTTCTCCATAAGCCGGGATTTGAAGGAAACCTATTCGTTAGATCTAAGAGTCGAAATTCATTAGTCTCTGATTTCGGGATTTCAAGGTAAGATGGTTTTCTCTAGATTTTGGTTAGACTCGTTTATCATATATGAAATCTTAACTCTAAGATGTGGATTAACAACCATATGTTGTGATAGTAGTTTTGAGAAGGACTTACAATGGAATCAAATGTGGATCAGGCAAAGGAGGGGACTAGATCTAAAAACCCAATACCTAAGTTTGAGAAACGCGCGGTGTCTGCCATTCGAGATTGGCCACTTGGTTGTAGACCAGCGTTAGAGCAGAATCTTAAACTATTAGCAACCGTAGCGGATTCTGATAGTGCCGACTTCGACAATATTATCTTGTCAGTAATCAGGTGTGTAGATCTCTAACACACACTCCCTAACTGTTCTTTATGTGTTATGGGCTAAAAGTGAAAAATGGCTATGTAGACATTCGAATAAAACCCTAAAAGGGTTAGGCAAGGATGCTAGGTACGCAATCCTAGAAATCTCTACGTGTATCGAAATATATGAAAGTCAGTATGATGATTTCTTAAATGTATGTATGCATGGGGTGGGGATATGGCAATGAAGGGGAAGAGTATGATTAGGTCACATGGTGACCGGTGGTAGAAAACCCACGTAATGCAATGTTTGGTCACATGGTGATCGGTGGTAGAAAACCCACGTTAAAATTTCCTGATTAATAATGGAATAGGCAGTATGACTGTCGATTTGGTGTGTAGCGGTTGGTGGGTCGATTGTAGAAATCCCCAAGGTGTGATGGCTGGTACGGGTTGGTGTGTCGAGGATGGAATTCTAGGATGGGTTGGGCCATTCATTATGTATTGTATATCATGTGTTATGATTGTTGCCTTTATGTATGGGCCAAGGCCCATAATGTGTTTGTGGGCCTTAGTTCAGTGTGTTCAGGATTTATACACTGAGTCTTTGTGACTCACCACTTTCCCTTTTCTCTTACAGATGAGCAGTAGATCGTGGACACGGGAGCCGAGACGGACTCGAGGGGCCATCAAGTTTATTATTAATTACATAGGTTATATACAGTTTCTTTTTCTTTAAGTTTTAATTGTTGGAATTATTTGATGTAAAAAGGCCCCATAATTTCGGTTTAAATTGATATTTGTGAACATTTATTTCTTTTCAAATTTACGATCGAAGACTCATGCTTTATAGATAATAAAATGGGATTTTCAATTACGACTTAAATTAAACGAATTTTATTTTTAAAAGAGAAAGAATAAACTATAAGGATTTTTCCTACAAGTGTTATCTTTTAGCAAAAACTACAAAAATGTCAAAATTTTCAAATCAGTTTCAAATAAAGTTATAACCCGTAGCATACCAGATCTGGTCATAACGTATAGGCCGGGTTTGGGGTGTTATAGAGGCCTTATTGGACAATACACATTTCAGTATGGTCATATGTTGCAATTCATGCACAATGCCATATCAACTTCTATAATATACTTCATAATCAAATAGCAATTATCTACTCTATCAAATCAGCCAAATTTGCACATTTATAATACATAGCCAAATAAGATCATATATGCTATATTTCCTACATTACATGTACAGAGAAATATCAACTTCTTTACTATACGGTCATTCAATTCAATTATGTACAAAGTGTTATTAACTCCTTTACAAACAATTCTAAACTCGAATAGTAACCATATACTCAATCAAATAAATCACATTCGGTCATATGAACCACATGACCAACAAAATCATATCATGCTTAACTCTTTCACATAGACAAAACATTTTTATTAATTTACCTTATTAGTATCATTTATCAATTCACAAATGCAAAATGTAGCATGTATCAACCTTACCAAAATGAGCCAATTATAAGCCATACATATCACTACTCAATGCTGAATTTATATAACCAAACACCACATGTTTAAAGACCGTAAGGACATACTTCCAAAATAGACTTATAGCAAAACCGAAAATATACCAACATTAACATTGCAATCAAGTAATTTTTGCATGGCTATACATACGAAAATCAGAATAAACCATATTAAAACTAGCCTATACATGCCACATAACCAAAACTCAAAGATTTTATTTACCGAAACAATAACCGGATAGTGTGATAAGGCCTCCTGCGACTTCCAACCCTAGCAAATCTCTAAAAATCTATAAACATAGGACAAACACACAGAGTAAGCTTTGAAAGCTTAGTAAGTTGGCATATTAATAATAATAAGAAATTTAATTAACAATATTAACTCATTTCTCAATAAATATGTTCAAGGAAATAGAATCAATATTCACTTGATTTCACCTTTTTCTTAAGTTTAGCTTAAACTGTTTTTCTAGGTCACAGTCACTGATTTAATTATTTCATAATCTAAAGAACTCGAAATTAAGTTCCATTAATTTTCCCTGAAATTAGACCCATATACCTTCTTGCCATCAAATTTCCAGAATTTTTGGTCTGGTCAATCAATACCAGATTATTCTTAAAGTTTCCCTTATTTCACTGTTTGATAGTTCTGACCTATCTTTACAAAAACCAAGTTATCTCATTGTACAGAACTCAAGTAATGTTATCGTTTATACCAATCAAAAATAGACTCATTAAGGATTCTAAACATATAAACCATGCTCCATGATTATTTTTTAAATTTTTAATAATTTTTACAAGACAGAACAGAGGATCACGAAGTCATTCAAGATCAGTCTCACTAAAATTTAAATATCTCATAATTTCCACTTCTTTTGCTTACTCAATTTATTTTATATGAAAATAGACTCAATGATATTTTAATTCATATCTCCATAACTTTCCAATTCTATTTCTACTATTTTCGGTGATTTTTCAAAGTACATAATTGCAATTGTCCAATACTGTTTTAATGCAAATTTCGCTTTTTCATGATTTCTACGTATACACTTTCATTATTTATACTCAAATTCACATTTCTTTTTCATTTACATCACATAACATTCTTTGTACATATACTTACCTTTCATTTTCAAACATATTATATATTTTCAATGTACCTGAATCAGAATGTCATTCACTTAACCATTAATTTCTCAGAATGCCCGTTGAACCGTTCGGAATAAATAAGGATACTCGGATAGCTCAGAAAGCTCATACAATGCCAACGTCCCAGATGTAGTCTTACATGTAATTAAATATCGATGCCACTGTACCAAATAGGGTCTTACACGAAATCATATACGATGCTGATGTCCCATACATGGTCTTACACGTAATCTCTGATCGATGCCAATGTCCCAGACACGGCCTTTCACGATATCACAAATCGTTGCCAACGTCCCGGACGTGGTCTTACACGAAATCATATCTTGGAATCCTATGTCATGACACATGTATCCTCTACTATTCCTAGGGTTCGAACGGGGCTTTTTGGACGTCGTTAAATTATCAAAACTTTCTCGTATTCATATATACTGCTTCTCCAATAATTCAATATCATAATGACATATATATAACTTATTTAAAATACATGCATTTGCATTACCATTCGGCATTGAATTCAATCATAGAAATAATATGCATTTATAACATAATTTTATAATGTTTATTAAAATACGAACTTACCTTACCTCTTATAACCATTAGGTTTATATGTAACTGAACATTTAGCTTATTTGCTGTATTTAAATTCCACATTGTTAATGATCCTTTGAAGCATATATTTATAACAAATCACCGGCAATAAGCTTGCTAGGCAATAAAGCCTGAATCACACACCGGCACTAGGCCTGCTAGACCCGAGGTCTGATATTAAATCATCGGCATGAAGCCTGCTAGGCACAAAGCCCGATTAAATTCACCAGCCCAAGGCTTGCTAGGCTCACAACTGAATAATAACACTTTTAAGCTGTCTCGCACATATATTTTATATATCGAATATCTCATATAGTTCATATACTTTGTACTAGCACTTAAATATCATATCACAATTGAATTACTTAAACATTTTAAAATCTTAGCTTTAATCACATTCAGCTCTTTAAAATTATTGATACAAAATTTCCAAATCAACATGTACTATGTTACATGCATAATTTACAATGTTTTATTGCTTAAAGACTTACCTAGGATATCGATGGACGACGAAAATCGGCTATTCAATTATTTTCATTTTTCCCCGATCCAAATCCGTTTTCTTTGGTTCTTGATCAAAACAATTTCAAATTAAGCTCATTCAAATATATTTTCATTCAATTTAATCCAAAAACACATAAATGGGCAAATTACCAATTTGTCCCTAATATTTCACACTTTTACAATTTAGTCCTATTTGCACAAAACACAAAATGCACAAAATTTGACTAAACACCTTAAGGGTTGAATGTTCCTAGTTCTCATACAAGTCCATACATTTCTTTTATTTCACATTTTAGTCCCTCAAAAATTTATTTTTGTAATCTAGTCCAATATACTCAATTTTATCAAAAATTCTAAGACAAAACTTGTTAATCTAACACATATGTATCATATTTCACCATTTAACGACATAAACAACATGCTATCATCAATGGCTCAACTCAAAATATTCATTCAAATCAAAAATTAAAACATGGGTCTTGAAGATTTCTAAGCAACGATCTCAAAAAACGTAAAAATTATCAAAAACCGAGTTGAACACATACCTTGATTAAGCTCAACAATGGCCGAATGTAACTAGGATTATTTCTTTCTCTTTTCTTTTGGTTTCGGTTAAAACAAGAAGAAGATGGAGACTTTTTCCATCTTTCATTACTTTTATTCATTTAATAATTATCAAATTATATTTTAAACATTAAAACATAATAAAATATAATAAACAAATTCCAACCATCATTTCATGCTTCATTTGGATGGCCACTATCTTAATTTTGGCTATATCAACTTTCCAATACTTTAATTTATGAAACCATTATCAATTTAGTACTTTACACTATAGTTTATAACTTTTTTCTTTATGCGATTAAGTCCTTTTATTTAATTAAGCACACAAACAATCAAATTTTTATATGAAACTTTCACACATACTAATTCACATATAATTAACACAAAAAATAATATTTAAATATTTTTCAGACTTGGATTCGTGGTCTTGAAACCACCATTTCGATTAGGGTCTAAATCGGACCGTTACAAATACAGTTCACGTAGATCTTGGTATAACTTGTTACCACCGAGATGCATATCGTATGGCCTACTATGCGCCTCCCGTAAATTGGCTATCTTAACTTAGAGTCCCTCGGTACACAAACTCTTCCATGGAAACATAATACTCCTTCACTAGTCACCCAAAATCCACAGTCTCTTCGTTTTTCACCTGCTGAAAATGAGAACCCAACGACTCATCCAATGTCTGCTTCTCTTTAATTTGATCAATGCAAGTCGGTTTCACCTGAAGTTCTGCCAACAAACTACCATCCTCAAATAAGCTGAGACGAGCAAACATTGCTCTTAGATTAGATACCACCTTAAGACTCAATTCATCTGGCACCACGTTAGCTTTTCCCGGATGGTACTCAATCGAGCAATCATAATTCTTCAACAAGTCTATCCATCTTCATTGCCTAAGATTCAACTCCTTTTGGGTAAGGAGATACTTAAGACTCTTATGGTCGGTGTAAATGATCGATTTTTCCCCATACAAATATTGTCTCCATATCTTTAGTGTGAACACCATCGCAGCTAATTCCAAGTCATGAGTGGGGTAGTTTACTTCGTGCAGCCTCAGCTGACGGGACGCATAAGCCACCACCTTATCCCCTTGCATCAGCACACAACCCAATCCCGTGTGTGGCGTCACAAGATGAACAATGAATTTCTTTTCGACCTTCATTTGAATTAATACGGGCTTGATCGGGATCTTCTTCAGTTTTTCAAAACTCTTTTGCTGTTTGTTAGCCCAAACAAACGGTACTCCATTACGCAGTAACTTTGTTAGGGGTGCATCAATCAATGGCAACCCCTCAACGAACCGTCTGTAATACCGGCCAGACCAAGAAAACTTCGAATCTCGGATATCGACTTCGGTGGCTTTCACTCTAATGCAGCCTTCACCTTCCGAGGATCAACCCTAATTCCATCGGCAGACACGACATGCCCCAGAAATGTTACCTCTCGCAGCCAAAACTCACACTTGCTGAATTTGGCATAAAAATGCTTCTCCCTCAATATTTGCAGCACCACTCGGAGATGTGAATAATGTTCTTCCTCAGTTCGCGAATACACCAAAATATCATCTATAAATACCACCACGAATCGGTCTAAGTATGGTTGGAAGACCGGGTTCATTATATCCATGAAAGTAGTTGGTGCATTTGTTAATCCGAACATCATAACCAGAAACTCGTGATGTCCCTAACGAGTTGAAATGTCGTCTTGTATATATCTATCTCCTTGACCCTTAGTGATGATACCCGATCTAAGATCTATCTTGGAGAAGACCGTGGCTCATCGCAGCTGATCAAATAGATCGTCTATTCTCGATAAAGGGTACTCATTCTTAATCGTCAATTTATTCAATTGACAATAATCAATACATATGCACATTGAACCATCTTTCTTCTTTACGAACAATACCGGCGCTCCCCATGGTGATACACTCGATCAAATGGATCCTCGATCTAGTAGCTCTTGAATCTGAGCCTTTAACTCTACCAGCTCCTTTGGCGCCATCCTATAAGGAGCGATGGACATCGGACCCGTTCTTGATAGGATCTTGATGCGAATTCGACCTCACAGTTTGGTGGCAACCCCAAAAGTTCTTCAGGGAATATGTCCAAAAACTCTTTTATTGTCCTGACATCCCCAACAGACAAACCTTTAGTATCAAATGTGCTGACATAAGCTAAAAATGCCTCACAACCTTTACGAACTAGCTTCTCAGCCCTTAGCGCTGAGATTACATTGGATAGATAATCCCTTCGCTCCCCTATCACAATCACTTCCTCATCCTCTGAACACTTCAATACCATACGCTTAGCAGCGCAATCCAAATTTGCACGGTGTTTCACTAACCAGTCCATGCCTAGAATGAGATCAAAATTGCCAAACGACAATTCCATCAAGCCCGCTAGAAATACAACCTCTTGAACATCTAAAGGCACATTTCTAAATAGTTTACTCACTATCACCGGTTGTCCCAAAGGACTAATCATCGATATTTCTTTATCAGCAAGTTCAAATTGTATATCCAATATTTCTGACACAGTACAAGCAACATACGAGTGTGTAGATCCAATATCAATTAAAGCTATAAATGGCACATCATGAATGAAAAAATATCGGTTATGACGTTAGGTGAGTCGCCATCCTCTTAACGCCGAGCAGCATATACCAACCCTAACTGTCTCACCTCTATATTACCAGTACCTCTGCCTGGTGCTCCACAACCTCGTCTAAACCCATTTCCCCCTCGGGCTGGACCACGGCCTCTAGGTGGCTGCAGACCACCTCTCCCTGGCTGAACATATCCCTAACCCGTAGCTTGTACCTGACCTAGCCTCTGCGTACAGTCTCTAACCCTGTGATCCCTAGACCCACATTTGAAGCACGCCCCAGATCTCTTCCAACATTCACCCTGATGAGATAACCTATACACAGCTCAAGGTTACGGTCTGCCAGCAACAATCGAAACTCCACTTCAGACTGGCCCATCAAATCTAGGCTTCTTATTTGGTCCACCAGAAGAACTTGAGGGCTCAAAACCCCTCTTATTTTTGCCCCTTTCCTTCTCATGGTTATGACGCTCTGAGCGTTTCACCTCATTGGAAATCTTAGCCTTCTCTACCAGGGTAGCAAAGTCTCTTTCCCTTTGCAGGGCTATCAGTACCCGCAACTCATCTTGAAGACCATCCTCAAACCGCACGCAGCGCTCATATTCTGTTACAACTATACCCTGAGCGTACAGGCTCAAGCTCAAGAACTCTGCCTCATACTCTGCTACGGATTTATTCCCCTAAACTAGATTCAAGAATTCCTTTCTCCAAGCGTCCACGTAACTTGCCCCAACATAATTTCCTTGGAAGGCAGCTTTGAAGAAATCCCAGGTCACACGGTCATCTTACGTACCTTCCCTTACTGTAAGCCACCATTGGTATGTCTCATCTCGCAGTAGGGACACTACTCCTTTCAGCTTTTGCTCCACTGTGCAGTCTAGGTCATCCATGATCCACTCAACTGCCTCCAACCAGTATTCTGCTACATTCAAGGCTACACCAGAGATGCCCCTGAAGAATTCAATCCCATTTAACGAAGTCACTCAGAAATTGATCCTCGAGCCCCTAACCCAATACTCGCTCTAGCAACCCTTTCCAAAACTTGTAACATTGCTTGAGACAGAGCATCATCCCCACCGACTCGGTCATGAGACCCCGTTTTAGTCACTGGAGATGCCGACTTTTCCCTTTTGGCATATGACCAGATGCCGAAGATCCAGCCCTAGCACTACGGCCACGTGTACCTCTTCGCGATCTCTTGTGCTCATATCGCTGAAGCGTATTTTTTGATTAAAAAGTTTTATGAATCAACTTATAATTCATGTAATTATTAATAGATATCTTATGAAAAAGCAATAGTTAGGATTGTTATCGCAGATCGTATCTACTACAGTTTCAGTCTCCTATAGTCTTAGTTTCTACAACTAAGGAGTTTCAGTATACTACTAATATTTCTAGTATTCCAGTAGTACAGTCATATCAGCCTATAACAAAGTATAGAGTAAGGGGACTTATGAATTTGGTGCCGAAGACTTAGTGTGCCACACATTCAATGATACCACATTTTCCTAAACCAGAATTTAAATAGATTTGGGAAAAAAATTTCAAAACCCATTCCACAGTCGAGTTTTGCAATCTGGATCTGATACCACTAAATGTAACACCCAAAATAGATGTTACGATCGGATCTACCACTAAGGGTTGTTTTAAAAACCTTTTGACGTTGGAAAACTTATTTTCAAATCAAACTTTAAAAGTCCAAAATTAGATGTATTATTAACAAAAGAAGCTTAGTACCCTTTTAGAAATACATGTATTATCTCGCTTCTAAAAAACATTTCTATTTGTGAATTTATTTTAAACAATTGCGAAATCTTGATATTTTAAAAATAGTTGTTATTGTTTTAAAACACGTGTCAAATAAACTTGCAACAATTAAAGAAAATTCCAAATAAAAGTTAAAGCAAATCCAATGGCCTTATTAAAGAAAATATTAGCCCTAAAATTAAAGTAAAATAATAATAAATAAATTAACCCCAAAACATATGGGACGTGTGGCCACCTCGAGTCCCTCGCAGCTTCCAAATCCTCTAAGGCTGGGAGTTACCTGCACAGTTAAAGGAAAAAGAGTGAGTTACGAGAACTCAGTGTGTAATCCTCTATCACAGTCACATTCTGGGCCCAAGCCCATGCAGTATCAGTTCGGGCCTAAGCCCCAAAATCATGGTAATGCAAACAAAAATGCAGCCCAACCCAATCCAACCAACACACCACCCGTACCAACCCTACACACCTGTGGGGACCAAGTCAACCCACCCAGCCCTACACACCAATAGCGCAGTTGAGCTGCTAATATAAATGCAACAAAGTCGCCAAGAATAAAGATATCGTCATTGAGCCACTAAAATTAATATATCGTGGCAGAGCCACTGAATCAGTATAACGTGGCATAGCCACTAGTACAATACTTCCTCCAAAAGCATAACCCAACCCAATGCAACATGTAGTGACATATCAAAATGATGTATGAAATAAATTACCATCATAAACCATTAAACAGGTTAAACATACAACACTAAATCTACCACTAGGGGTATAATGGTCATTTGGTCAGTTAGGGGTAAAACTATAATTTACCCCTCAAGGGTATTCCAATAATTTTACCCAACGAGGGCATTTCAGTAATTTCACCCTTTAAGGGTATTTTGGTAATTTTACCTACTAAGGGTATTTTAGTAATTTACCCACTAAGGGTATTTCAGTAATTTACTCACCAAGGGCATTTCAGTAATTTACCCACTAAGGACATTTCAGTAATTTACCCTACCACAGCCTTTTCGAAGGCCTAGTGTCACCTCGAGCGACTCGATTTCCATTTCCAATCAATACAGTGCTATTGGGCCTAAAACTCGATTTTGGCCCAATCGGGCCCATACGCTCGTATGGCCCATTCTTTCATTTTTAGTCTCGATTTTGTAGACTTCACAGTTGCATCAATCCGCTGACACTTTTCATCATTTTTGCTTTTATGGGCCCGTTAACCCGTTGGGCCCATCTAGCCCACTTCGGCACAACAAGGCCTATTTTGGCCTCCATTCCATGACAGCGTTGTGGCACTCCCAATGGCCTATCGCCATCACTAATGGCTCGATTGAGCCCTACGAGCACTCGCATGCTCGAGTGTTCACAGTGCCAATATTTTAGTTTTTAATATTTCGACTTTTAGCCATTTCGCAGATTATGGCAGTAGTAGTTTAAGCGAAGGCGTGAGATTACACACCTATTACGGATTACGGTTCACAACACTCTCCGAAGCACCTGAGATCATGGTTGACTATTAGTTAGTCTTTACCCTTGATAAACCAAGATACAGAAATACTTTACCCATTGCTTTCACTTACCAAAAGACAACAACTCCTTGTTATGATAGAGTATTTGGTTTACTCCCTTTGATTAAGAAACCGAGTCCCTAGTGAAAAGAACAAGTTAGCAATGTTGATCCAAGACAATAAGAGAAAAGGCCTTTCTGCCATAAGAAACTCAAAATAATAAAGAGAAGCCAACCACCCTCCATTCGGCCATAGCCACACTTACAAACCACTTTTTGATACCCAAATGCTGAATGAACAGAGAAGAAGGTAAGCTTGAACTCTAATAGATTCGACCTACACCAAAGAAAAGTGTTTCGGCTTATGCTTGCAGAGAGAGAAGAAAGAATATTAAAAGAACGAGAGAATGTTGTATTTTGCTAGAGAAGGAAAAATAGTATGAAAAGGAAAGAAAGAGAGTGGATGTAAAGGCTTACCAAGTTCGACCAACAAAAGGGAACCAAAACTCCAAATGATTTGATGCTCAGCTTAAAGGGAAATCAAACAAAAGGAGGTGTGGCTATTCAGCTTGAAGAAAAGAGAAGAAAAGTTGAAGAAAAGATGCACGAGTGGTCAATTCTCAAGTAGATTCGGCAAAGACACGATTGAGAGGAAAGCAAAGAAGGGAGGAAAGAGTGCCTAAAATGCAAAAAAAGAAACAAAACTCAAAAAGCTCCTAAACACCCAAGGTAAAATTTGGCACTCTCCTCTTATTCCAAAACTGAATATGCCCTCAAAACACCCCACACCAGCTGAAATTCCCTTAGTTAGCTTCCTACATTCGGCCACCACTTCTCACACATATCCACTCCTTGATTTTCTCCCCTTTTTCCTCCTACAAAACCTCTTCTTCATCCATTTGAACTATTTGACCACTTCTCCAACTCCCCTTGTAGAGTTTTATCTAAACTCTGCTTCCTCCACTTGTCTGACACAAAATAAAACCTCTATTTTGCAAATTGTGGGATTCAAACCCCATACCACCTTGCTCTCCATTTGACGCCACACCACTCCACCATTTGCTCAACTTGTGTTAGCAAAACACACTCAAATTTACATAAGTCCTACTTTCAATAGCCCTTTCCACTAAAGGGCAAAAACTAAAATTTTTCCAAGGCTTGGACTCGATCCCAGGCCTCTCTAGTACCCTCAAACACCCTCAAATAACTAGCTAAGCAAGCCCAACACATGCAAATATGCAAAAAACACAAACCCCTAACTTTTGAGATGGTACAATTCTACTCCTTTTAAAGAAATTTTGACCCCTAACTTTTGGGATGTTACAAGGGTTATTTATTGTGGAATAGAGGAGCACCACAATAAGATTGCATATTAACAGATCGAGGTAATGCAGCAGAATCATTTTGATTGTCAGAACTACTTTGATTATTGAAACTATGATAGTTGATTGACATTGACTGACCTTGATCACCAGGTAACTTAGAAATTTTTTAATCAAACTTGTAGTAAAAAGTTTGTACCACATGACGAACCTTACTACATAACTGACACTGAGGCCGAGAGCGAGTAAACCTGCCTCCATGCCTCCTGCCATGATAAGTACCTCTACTTCCTCCTTTGTGTTTAAACCCTTGATTGTTGTAACATCCTTAAAATGGGGTTTTACGTTTTACTTGTGTTGCATGTGATGTACTGATTATAAGGTTTGTTTAACATGCTTTGGGGTCTAGTTATAACCCGAAGTTAGGCCTGAGTTAAGGCCAAGAATTTTATTTTTGGCATTTAAGGAAGTGAAGCTAAGGGAAAGAGGGGTTAAGAAATTTTATTTCGGAAGGGTGACACAAGAACTACCTTAGTAAAATGGCAAGGAGGTGCCAATAGGGTGTCAGAGAGAGTGACGCCATATACAGTAAGGGAGTGCCTGTGTTTGAGCTGTAAGAATTGCACTCCTGCTTACTCTTTTTCACGCCACAAGTAAGGAGAGGAATGCTCAGGTGGGACTCTCCTGATGGATGAGGATTAAGTTATCAGATTTCAAATAAGGATATAGATGAGGGAATTAAGGAGTGTGATATTTTCAAACTTATTTCTAGAGAGTTGACCGAAGGTGGGATTGTAGGCAAAGGAGGCTATCGATTTTGGGAGCATTTGGTATAGCCGAATGTCCCCCCTAAAATCATTTGATGTTATTTTCTTTTCTCTCAAGTACCTAGCCAAAATCTTCATCTCCCTCATATCTCTCTCTTTTATTTTTTTTTTCTTCTTCTCTTGAGACCCTAAAGCCAAAAACACCATAACCAGACCCTTACCCTCGTCTTGCCTTTCTCTTCTCTCAAACTCATTGCCGAATTCCTTCTCTTTCACTTCATTAATCTCTTCATCTCCAAACATCTACAAAAAGGGCCGAAATTTCGGTCTAGTTCTCTTGTTGGTCGAATCTCTTGGTAAGGAATATCTTTTCTTGACCGATTTGTGTAGTGACTGAAACTCACTTCTCTTCTATCTTCTTTCTCCATTCTAGATCTTAGTGTTGAAAACTCGTTTTGTTCTTTGAAGGAGCCAAAACTATTGACATCATTTAGGGTGCCAATATTGGTGTGATTAATAGAATCTATCATTAAGGTAAGGGTGCGCAACTTTTCTCTTCTTTCGGATTTATGTTTTGGTCGAATGGACTTTAGTTCTCTAATGAAGTAATAAAAACCGATTGTAAGGAAGGCTATTGCCGAATTCAGGGAGCCTTCGGGATTTAGTGGTTGACCTAGGTAAGCGTATTAATATCTCAAGATCTATTCCTTAATTGATCAAAAGCTGAAGGCTAACTTTTGTGTGTGCTAGTGTGGCCGATTAAGGAGAACTTAGTGTGTGACTTCGGGATTTGGTAGGAGACCAAATCAGCACCAAGGTAAGAAAATAACCTTGTGCGATTCATCCTTCGGGATTTGTGAATAAGCCGAATGGCTTAAAATCTAAAAGTGGTGTTGGCCAATTGTAGGTGCAGTAAGGAAATACGTTTCAGGATTTCGTTGAAACGCATAGTTTCAAGATTTTGCGAATAGTCAGGTGTGTAAACACTTACACACTTTATTAGTTTAAGACTGCTTATTATGTTACTGTTTAACACTTGATATTAGTGACTTTGTTTTGTGGACATAAGCTTGGATTCCGGGTAAGTCCCCCGTTAAGTGATTCTTGGTGCACATCATTGTGATCTATTGAATGCTATGATATATGATATTAGCATGATTAATCGATATTATGACATGTATGTTATGACATGATGATGGGTTTGATGAGAGGAGAGGGAATGATTATTTTGGACTGTCACCGGTGGTTTTGACCACATGACGGGTTGTCCCGTCTTGATATTTTAATTTGTGACTAAGTCCGATGGTTTTGACCACATATCGATTGTGACTTGTCCCAGTGGTTTGGTACCACTGTGGGTTGGCCCCACGAGATTAATTACGTGATTGTCATCAGTGGTTTTGACCACACGATGGGTTGGCCCCATCACTTGATTTGTGACTTTGGTCATCAGTGGTTTTGACCACACTGATATATTGTGACTACGGTCACCAGTGGTTTTGACCACCAGTGGTTTTCACCACACGGGGAAGTTAAAGGTGTTTGGATGGCTAGGTTATGGATTGCATGTTTTGCATGGTTTGCATGTCTTTACTGATAATTTGTGTAAGTGAATGCACCATCGGGTTGGGGATTTACACACTGAGTCTTGGTGACTCACCCCTTCCCTTCTATTTTGCAGATGAGTAGATTGCGGAGATGGAGCCGGGAGGACTCGAGACGGCCATGCATGTTCAATGGACTTGATTTCTTTAGTTACTATTTAAATTTTAAAATTTCTATTTTTGGGGTTATGTAATAAGGCCGCTAAGATTTGATTTGATTATTTTTGTTATTGCTATTATTTTAACTACGTAGGATAAATGGTTTTACTAATTAACCGGTAGAACGCAATGTTTTCAAAACTACAACACCTTCACATTATTTTAGAAAACGTTGCCATCGAGTAAAACCACTTAACATGTAACAACAAAGATATCCCGAATGGTTTCTATAAACTTGAACAAAAATTAGTCTATAAGTAAGGTCTCCTAAAAAGGGTTTTCTAAGAAAATTTTCTGGCAGACTTTCATTCAAAAAGGTTTTCACTCCGTGACATGCCAGATCCGATTGTGATGTGCTGATCGGGTTTAGGGTGTTACAATTGTAGTTTCTTGATTGTCCACTGGAAAAATCTTATTTTGAACAATTATCACCATCTTCTTTCTGTTTGCTTATCAAGTTAGCCTGTATGGGCACATCGGTAACTATCTCTAACTATCTTGTTTTGTAGTTGAGAAACATCTCAGTTAGCATGTCAAGAGACACCTAAGTCGCTGATGCAACAACCCAAATAGATTCGTACTTAATCGAGAGACCTGCCAAGATTATGCTGACCTGTTCTTGATCTTGTAGTAATCAAATTATCACACATATTCTTTATCTTTAAAAGATATTCTTTTATAGTAAGTTGACCCTTTTTCTGAGAATACATGGCATGACGTAAGTTGGATATTTTAATATTAGACTTCGCAACAAACCTCCTTTGAATAGTCGACCACACCTTAAAACTAGCATGAGCACTAGTAAGATAAACCAAAACATCATCAATGACAGTGGACAAAAGTCAAGAAGCCAAAGCTTATCTTTTTGTTGATGGATTAAGAACTCAGAATTCTCAACTAGTTGACCTTCTTCATTAACCAAGAATTGGGAGGGATTATTAACGGTGCCTAGGACATATCCTTCTAGATCATATCCTTCAAGTATCAAAAGAATCTGATGCTTCCACAGGGGAAAATTATTTTCACCTAGTTTGACAGTGTCATGCTTAGGAAAATGTTTAATCTTCCTAGAGAAAATTCAAGAAGTCGATCCTGACTCAATATGTGGAGGATGTGTCTGACCATCTGTGTTTGAAAAATGACGCAGACTATAAAATCTTGGAGCCACATCTAGAGCCATGAAAAACCTTCTCAAAACTGACTTCTTTCACCAAGAAAACATTCTCAAACTAACTTCGTTCATCAAGAAAACCTAGCTCTTGATACCATATTGGAAGAAATAAATATCTAGGAAAACCTTCTTCAATGAATTAACTCTCATTCTAATACAAAATGCTAACCTTCATATTTAATACAGTGAATGTTAACCAAAACAATTAATAACTGATAGCTATCTTGACATTTAACTGTAGCTAACAACCCTAATTGCTAACAACCTTAACAACTTCTTTTCTTATTCCATAACATTGTCCAGCTCAATTTACAAGCCTACTCCCTCTCACGTAAGAAAATAGACTCCTTTTGTAATCTTCCAAGTTGGCTCTCGATTTTACGCTTCCTAGCAACAATGTTTCCAAAAACTTCTTTATTCCATTTCTTGACTGTCGAAACAAAGGTACCCATATTCTCTGAGATATTAGCAGTAGATAACAATTTTCCATAACCAGTTTTGAAATCGAAGGATGTAAGGACAACCCTATGAAGAAACGAAATGAATGTTCACCTCTAAAAGATCTTTTAGTTCCCAGAGAGAGGGGAAGAGGGAAATGGTCAAATTTTTACCGCTCTAAGTGTCAAACAGTTGCATTTGGAAAAGAAGTACCCCATTCCAAATTTCTTATCACCTTTAAAAAACACTCATTCTATTCCATGTAAACCGAGGCCTCTTAAAAGCCAGGTCTTTGAGGTTATTATCTTCAATTAGTTCAAGGGACACTCAACTTCGACCTTCCATTTGGCTTGATCCACTATGCCTTTCATCCGAATACAAAAGGCATTGAAATCACATATAATCACCCATGGTCCCTCAGAATGCTTCGCAATAATATCCAATCACCCCTAAATGAGGTCTCTTTTACTTGCTTGTGGACTAGCGTAGATGATTGTGCAAGAAAAGAACATTGATTCATTTGTTGGAAAAGATTCGATTCAAAAATGATTTTTTTATATCGT